>OX451219.1:34099989-34331020 GCA_949628195.1 Phasia obesa | reverse complement strand
TTGCTAGCCAGTGCTGGACATTCATATACAATGTGCACTTAACTAAATGATACTTAAAGTTTCCGTGACCTGTTACCAACGCAGTTATCCAGCTCAAGGCACTGCAATTATATCTGAGCAACTTACTGGTCTTCCAGCACCATTCGAGGCCACAAGTAGTGGCTTCCCTCCACCTTTTCAGGCTTATTGATTTCCCCCACTATAGAACTTTAGCTCGCATTATGCAATTACCCAGAGGTTCCCATCCCTGGATACAATTCTAAAATTTATTTTAGATTAATATTATTTTAGAGTTCTGTAAATAGTGTTTAAAATATCCCGCTGACAAGTTTGCAGTACCTTTAATCGGTAAAATTGCTTACTCTCACTACTTTTTCTCTAGGAAATAAGATATTTTTGAGGAAAAAAGTACCGTATATTTGAATTAAGATACCAAGGTACCTCCTCACAAAATTTTATTAAAAGTAATCGAATAGTTTTTACGGGATTCGAATACAGACAGACCAAAATTCTAAAAATTGCTGTTTTGTATTCCATTTCGATTACTAACTGCACCAGAAAAACATTTCCAAAAAATATTTCGTATACAGAAATGATCCTGTTACAGTTTTATTATATGTATAGATTATATTATAATCTGGTAGATAATTTTATGGCATTTTTTTTTAAATATGATTTCCGGCATATATTCGTCGCGACTACCAGTTACATGGTCAATTCCATCTGTCCAATTTTTGACTACTTTTTTCAATAAATCTGGCCGTATGGCATCAATGGTGGCATGAATATTGTTATCCAATTCCTCAAGAGTTGTTGGTTTGTCGCCATAAACGAGGGGGCCAGTGAACAGGACCAATTATGAAAATAAAATTGTCACAAAATTTATCTATACACATAATAAAATATAAACTCATTTCCGTCGGTCTGTATATCTGTCTGTCTGTACGCAAAAACTACTGGATGGATTTTAACAAAATGTTGTGAGTAGGTACCTTAGTATCCTGATTCCAATATAGGATACTTCTTTTTTCCACAAAAATATCTTATTTCCAATAGAAAAAGCAGTGAAAGCATGCAGTTATTTTAGTAGTAAAGTAAATACATAAACCATAACTGAAGCACTAATCACTAACAGATGGCGCTGTTTTATAAAGTAAATACATAACCATAACTGAAGCATAGTTTAAAGCGGAACTAAAAAGTAAAGGTTTTTGGTGTGGATTGCTTTCAAAGGAAAATCGAACAAAATATTGTAAGGAATCGATTGTTAAGAGCGCTGTATGCCAAGTTGCGCCGTCTTGTTGCAACCAAATGTCGTTAATGTTTAGCTGATCAATTTTTAAAGACAAAAATTCAGTCAGCATGGATCGATAGAGCACGCCATTCACCATTAAAAGTTGATGTCGCCAGCGTAAAAACCTCACCAAACAGTCAATGTTAATGGCTGTAATGGTAATTCGTTAATGGCTTAAGGATTGTCTTCGCTCTAAATTCGGCAATTTTGCTTATTGACGCAACTATTTAACTGAAAATGAGCTTCATCACTAAATAAAATAATTTTATTAAAAATGATCATCTACGACCTAATCAGTAAAAAAGCGACGCAAACGATGGTCACTTGGCTTCTATTCCTGTGCGAGATGTATTTTATAGGCACGTAAACTGTAAAATCTTCCACTTAGTCGAGGGACAAAGGCCATCAAGGTGGGAACGATGATGAAACGACATTTCGGCGTTATTTTTAATACTTCGCGCTACAGCTGCGATATTATCTTCGGTACGCCCATTTCTTTGTCCTGTTGATGGTTTTGAATCGAGAAGAATAAAGTTAGTGCGTAAAACCATCAACAACTGCATGAATTGTTTGCTTACCAGGCCGATTATAATGACCGTAAAATGAACGAAGTGTTTTATGAACTTCGTGAACAGGTTTATTTTTTAAGTAAATTTCTACAATTTGGAAGCATTGTTATGGCGTTAAGCGATTCATGTTGACTTGTCAAACCTTACTGAGCAAAGTTTGACATTATCAGCTGTCAAACCTTAGTTATCAATATCAATAGTTCTCATGCAGTTAAAAAAATATACAATAATTAATAAAAAAAAAAAAAAAATAAAAAAAATTTATATTAGTGTGTTAGTTTATTATTGTAACGGCTGTGAGTTCGATTCGATTTTCACCATCAAAGTGTTTTACTACAACTTCGTTACTACACGCAAAGAAAAACCATGGTTATGGTATGGTTACAGGAACCACCTTATGTTCTCTGTAACAATATATGGTTGCAATGAACACATTTTAGTTGTTTGTAACATTACTTTGGTCCCGGTAAAAAAGTTTTGTTTAAAATTTTATCATTAAATGGTTACTACGTACAAAAAATTCAGCATGGCTGGTTTTAACTATTTAATGTTTAATCCACAACCAAAGTTTTTTTCGTTGCTAACTAAAAGATTTTTAAAAATAAAAATTATTTGTTTGTTTATGTCATCGGAGTTTATTGGTTTGTGCTTAAAAAAAATAATGAAAAATGTATAAACAATTGTTTCGTGGATTTTCAATTTTAAATTAAATATTTAATTAATTCTTTTTCACTGTTGAATTGAACGCGTGGCAACCGTCTTCTCTGGATACCCGCAATTCGAGTCCTCTCGGTGTGAGACTGTAATTTATTTTTAATTCTAAGACCAGAAAAATTAATAAAATTAAATTAATGATGAAAATGTACTGGGTGAATATTACTGATGATGAAATGTTCGCAGATACAAAACGAAATTAGTCGGTGATGTAATTTACCAGGTGACATTAAAAGTGAAGATTTCTATACCTGAGCTGAAGAAGCTGATGAGGATACAAATTCAACCGTTGAGACAGGCGTTGATTTTGTTCTCAATCACAGTTTACAAGAATGCTTTCGGAGGCAAGAAAGACTTTGTACTTGAAAGACTACATGAAAAAGGTGTTGGCTGAATTGGAAAAGAAATCCCCCGAAATCGATGTCTTCAAGAACAATTCTTTACTGGTGAATCCATGAACTGCGATGGTATGGGCCATGTGCGATGGCCAAAGTGTTCTCTCCCTTATATCCATTAAACACGGCTTGTAAGAAGAAAAATGCTAAATTTAATTATCTTTGTACTAATAAAATCATCTGTTTTTTATATAAAATCATTAATAAAAAATAATAAATAATTTTGTATTTTAAAATGTAAAAAAACTGGCATATCCATTTCATATTTTTTAACCATACTATAATCGTTAATTTAACCATAATATTATAATGTTCAACAATAATATGGTTTCACTACAACCATAATATATTGCTCTTAGATTATGGTTACCTCAACCATGTTTTTTCTTTGCGTGTATGCTCGGTAAGTTAAGTTAGAATGTAACTTGTAATTGTATTGCAACATTTAATAAATATATTTTAATGTAATGCCTAAGATTCCTTATTTAGTCTGAGTTTAGACATGAAAACCTTTGGAAGAGAAAGGGTCATGAAAAGAGCAACGATTTTGTTTTTGATACTTGAAATTTGCCTCAATAACAATAAAATGTTCGTTCATTTGAACGCTAAACAAAAAGAGAATTTAAAACGTTTTTCTTCCAAATGTTCGCCCGTCTAAACAGGGACTTACTTTCAAATTATTTTATCTTTTCTTCGTGTATTTAAAAATTTCCAGATAGTATTCGTACAATAAGCTTAAAAACACAAATTGCTTATCTATTTTTGCTGCTCGCTGCAATTTTACTGTCTGTGAACGTGTTAACCAAAGATTTTATTTTTTTCCAGTACCTTTAATAATTTTTTTAAACATCTGGCTCTAGTTTTACGTTTTACCGATTCAAAAAAAAAAAAACAAATTTTTAGTTGTTTTTAAACATTTTTTATCTTTCATTCTATTTTGATAAAGAAACTTAAAAGTTATTTTTTTTCTTCTTATAAGAAAGAACTTAACAAAAAATGTTTTTTTAAATAAACTTTTTTTTAGAAAAAATTTAAAAATAAAATCTGGCTCATATTTACATGTAAAATATAGGGGGCGATATAATAAATGCCTCACACAGAATTAAACTTTATTTATCAAAAATCATGTCAAGGCTGATAGTTTTTTTTTTACCAAATGTGTTTAAATTGTTTAAACAATAAAAAAACAATTTGATAAAATTTCAAATCTTTGTTCCTTTTGAGGTGACTATTACAAAATTATAGTAAAAATATAAAAGAAAAAAAAAGAAAAAAAAGCCAAAACAGAATAACCACAAATTTTATTTATACAAATATTTTTTATAAATTTGTTATTTACGCTAGTGGCAAACTCTTGGATAATCAAAAATATCAATAAGAACAAGAAGGAAGTCAATTAGTGTATACAAAATTAAAAAAAAAACTTATTATTTTGAAATTCATCCAGCGATTCTTGGAACTATTAAAGATAGTCGAAATGTAAGATTTCGGAAGGTACAGAAAATAGGTTTTTTGCTTATTGCTAACACCACCTTATTCCCCAGATGTGGAATAATTCGAACCTTAACTAGCGTTGTTTCGAATAAACTTTTTCTAATAGGGTTTGGTTTGTTTCATATTCCTGTTTTATTACAGACTAGCTGTGCCCGCCATGTCGTGGGCGTCCTGACAATATTTTGCTCGATCTTGCTTTAAAAGTATTACACACCAAGTGTAAGACTCTTACACTTATAGAGTAGCACCTATAAAAGAAAAATGCAACTAAACTAAGAAGAAACTAACAATAACAGAATTTTATGGCCATAGTTAAGTCGTAGTAAGTAATTCATATTTTGTCAGCGCGCAATTTGTGTTTAAAATATCCCACTTTCAGAAATTAAAGGTGTCGTACTAAGCAATACAAAAGTACTATATAAAAATATCGGAAAGTGTACTTTCACTGTTTTTTCTCCACTTTCTTTTGAAATAAGATATTTTTGCGGAAAAAAATATCCTATATTGGGACCAGGATACTTAGGTACCTCCTCACAAAATTTTGTTAAAATCCATCCAGTAGTTTTTACGTGATGCGAACGCAAAAGAAAAGCAGACAGATAGACGGAAATGACTTACTATTTTATTATATTCTAATATTAATATTATTATATTCTAATAAGAGGACATTCATAGTATATGATTAATAAAGGCCGTTACACACTATAATACAAGTATTAATACTTTCGAATTAAAGGTCTCCCTGATCTACTCGTTGTTTGAAATTAAAAAAAAAAAAATAACAACTCATCATGTCATTTATTAATACTTGTAGTATAGTTTGAAACGGCTATAACCTAGCACGCAGAGAAACAGCATGTTTGCGACAAACTATATTTTTTTTTCTAACATTATTCAACATCGTTGGTTTTAACTATACAATTTTTGTTAAACTTCAAACTACAACCAAAGTTTTAAAAAATATTATATTATTTGTAACCACAATAAATTAATAATAAACGAAATATGTTAAGTTTATTTGTATGTAACCAAATTATATCTACAAACAAACAAATAATGTTAATTTTTAACCGACTTCAAAAAAGAAGGAGGTTATCAATTCGTCTGAATGTTGCTTTTTTTTATGTATGTAACCGCAGCACTCAGCCATTTCTGAACCGATTTTAAAATTTCTTCCTTTATTTGAAAGGTTATGCTTTCAGGTTGGTCCCATTTTAAAAACAGTTCATTATATTAAAAATTAAAGGGTGTCCCCATACAACATACATGTTTTTTACGTGTATTAAGAACCTTAAAGGGCAGCAAATTAAAATATTAAAAAATTGCGTGTCGCTATAGCTCTCAACAGCAGAAATGAATAAAAAAATAAATTTAAAATTTAAAGGGTGTCCCCATAGGTGACATAATTTGACCTATTTGGGTCTATCTTTTGAACCGTTATAGACAAAACCTTGAAAATTTGACAGAATGTCGATTACTATGACCGTTATAATAAAATGTATAATATTCAAAACATTAAATTAAAGGGCGCTCCAATAGTTCATTTAATTTGATGTATATGGCCATACTTTTGAACAGTTGTACACAGACCGCTGAAATTTATAAAGAATCTGTAGTGCTAAGTAAGCTATAACAAAAAGTATAAAATTTGAATTTAGAACTAAAAGGGTGTCCCAATAGTTAATGTAATTCTATGTGAATGGCAAACTTTTGAACTGTTAGCGACAGACAGCTGAAATTTACAAGGAACCTGTATTGCAAAGTCCACTATAGCAAGTATACAATTTGAATTTAGAAATTAAAGGGTGTCCCCATAAATTATGTAATTTGATCTATATGGCCCTATCTTTTGAACCGTTAAACACAAACACTTCAAAATTAGGCAGAATGTCCACTACTATCTCTGGTATGATAATAAGTATAAATATTTGGAATTATACATTATAATTATAAAGGGGGTCCCAATAGTTCATGTAGTTTAATATATATGGTTAAACTTTTTAACCGTTATAGACAGATAGTTGAAATTTACAAAGAATCTTTGTGGCCTTTTTTTATAGCATGCTACATTTTTTTAAAAACTTTTTTAACTCGACGTATTTAACTTCACACACATTTATTAATACTGTAATATTGTTTTCTAAAAATTGAATTGAACAAAGAGTGTGTTTTTAAAAGCACCTACTGATTTCCAAGTGCGCGTCAACGCGCAAAAGGTTTATGAAACAAATTTTGAATTAAAGTTAGTTTTATCAACTTTGAATAAATCAAACAATAATTTAATCATAATATGTTGCTTCTCGATTATGGTTATCTGAACCATATTTATTTTTTGCGTGAGTTTATGAATTTTTTAAGCTGAACATTTTTTGGCAGACAGGTCATAATTTATACTATATTTTTTCTGACGACTTCAATTAAAAAGTATAATATTTTGACCAATTCTATTATTATTTTTGCACCTTTTTAATAAAGTTAATTTAACTTATAATAACAAGTAAGAATGCTGAACTAGGCTGTTGCCTTTTACCCTGTTCAGACATGTTTTCTTAATTGAGACAGTTTAATCTTAATTGAGCAATTTAATTTAGTGTTCACTAAACGTGAGCATAAAACGTCTTGTTAGACTTACTTCATAATGTTCAATAATGAATTGGTCTCTTTTTTCTTGCACTTGATTTCATGTGCACACAAATATTGTTGTGCTCTTAAATAAAAACATACAATAGCATTTGCTCTTCTTCCAGCCAATACAATATTTGTTGTTGTTTGAAATAAAATTTCAGTAGTGAACGTTTTGTTTCAATAGTGTCTCTTGATATGAAATACTGTTATAACAGACAACATGTATGTAAATGTATGATGTTAAAAGCAAGGGTTTGTACTTTGTATTTTAGTTATTTTATATTAATTTGCGTGTTGAGTGGTTGAAAATAGAAAACTGTAGTAGATTGAATTTTTTTAACTTTTATTGATGAATAAAAAAATCTAATTTAATTTTTTCATTCAAAAATCAGAGATTTTACTCTCAAGAAAATTTAAGTAAAACGAACTAGTGAACAATATGAAATGCTCAGCATATTTATTGCACTTGATAAAACTGTCCGGTCAAATCAGGTGCACTGATTTTTGCACTGTTTGCTCTCTTGTTCTCTGTATTTACAGTTTAGTAATATTCCACTACACATACAATCAATATTTGCGTTTCAAAAACATGCAATACTATACACTTTTTAACATCTTGCGTTTAGTGTTCACACATGGTTAATTAAGCTTACTCAATTAGTATTTGACAGCTGAAACACATTGTCTTTATTATAATCGTATACAATTTTTCGTTTTGTTTTGAAAAAATTAATAAAAGTTGCGCTTTAAAGGAATTTTGCGATTTTATTTGATGCATTTAAAAGAACTTAAAAATAAACACCCACAATTTGCTTTGTAATTTTTTTGTTTAGTCAGCTCCATTTGACATCTGAAAATTGAATACACGTGCTTTATGTTGTTATAGTAAAGCTACTACCTAATATTTTTTGGCCTTTTGGCTTTTTGATTATTAATGAATCAAATAAATAAAAGAATAAAAAAATATTATTGTGACTGAACATAATTCACAGTAGATATACAGCAGGGTTGTATTTGTATTTTATTCAATTAGTGACGCAATTATTTACTAATTACTCAATTTAGTAATTGAGTTCTTGTATGGTAAATTGAGCTCAATTAGGCGATTAATTGCTTAAATTCTCGAATTGTGTAATTAAGGCTTATGTCTGAACAGGGTTATACAACGTTATGTTTCTAATTTCTCAACACTATAATATCAATTTTTACTCTTATAGTTTTCAATTTCAATTGTAAAATTATAGTAAAAAAATTATTCAATAGAATGTTTTGTTTATATTATAGTTTTTTTTTTTGTTTTCCTTGGGGCAAATTGTAATGTTTTTAGCGAAACTTGATTCTTTTACCGAACTTTTGAATTAATTATTGGTAGTTTTTTTTGTGCATTTTCGGTTTTTACTAAAATTGGATTTGTTTGGTCAAAATTAAAATTTTTGGATAAATTCCAATCTTTTAGTGAAATTATGGTGAAAATGTGGTATTTTGGTGAGTTTTCCGATTTTCTTGTATTCTATAGTTTTGTTTCTCAATATTCAGTTTTCAATACAACAAAGCAAACACCAATGACTTACAAAAAACGACATTATGGGAAAAATATAAGTAAAATATAGACACTTGTCTTGTTTTAACAATATCTCCACCATTTAATGACCAATGTTGTAGAATTCCGAAAGCATATCTTTCGAAACTATGCCTGACAGATTGGTGTACTTAATTTTTCTGTAGCTTTTCTGGGGCCTTGGCAAAATTTATTTCAACCCGTTTATGGACGGACGGTCATTGCTAAATTTCCTACTTCCCTATGTATTCTTATTTTAATGTTACCCCCTTCGACCCCCTTCCGTCCTCTATGAACTTAGACAACCGAAATGTAATTACGGCCACCTTACCCTCATAGAGTCACGTGCTACAAGCAACCTTTAATCTTGACTTTGGTGATTTCAGACTGTCGACTGGTAACTGCCGGCCTTCTTTCTCATCTCGCAGTCTCTAGTAATTGCTAGCATACGTTCAAGGCTCAGGTCCCCCATGACATTCACTTTTAACAAACTTCTACCAGTGGTCCTAGGTCTTATGCTAGCCAGTGCCGGACATTCCCAAACAATGTACAATACCGTCTCAGCCTCCTCCAGGCACAGGCTGCAAGTATCATATACTGCCTTTAAATTTGAACGAAACAGTTTAAACCAAGGCCACGCAATCGGCGACAGAGTGGTGAGCGGTTGAGCGGCGAGTTTGAGTGTCAAGTGGCTTATTTCGAAGCGGCATTTCTAAGCGATTAATTAATGCTATTACCTTAATGTGATTACGAAAAAGAAGATTTGGTGTTTCTAAATGGATCATGGCTAGAGTACGGCGAATTTAAATTAAGTCTGTATTGCCAACATCTTCCTGAGATTTGTAAAAATACAAATCAAATACAAATTTTACTTAATTGGCGCTTAATGTTTCTTAATAGTTTTAAAATATCCCAGTTATAAACCGAAAATCGCTCAGTAAGAAGTCACTTGCCGCTCTGCCGCTTTGACGTTCAGTGCGTGTCTCAGGCTAAGACTGTGAAAGTTAAACAAGATGTAAGAATATTTTATAATATATAATTTTGTTAACTAATTTTTTCTATTTTTAGCAGTTTTAAATTTACATAAAAAATTACATCATCATAAATTACATCATATTAAACATATTTTTGTTAAAATCACAACCCATTGTGTGTGTGTTGGTTATTTATATGAGAGCAGTTTTAAACATTTCTCCAAATGTTTATTAAGTGTAAAGTGGCTGCAGATATGGACAAGCTGATAATGTTGAAGTGTTTTTTGTGTGTCTGCAATTAATAAAAATTAATTAATAATTATTCACTTATGTTTCCCTCAAGAAATAAAGTATTATTTGATCATTATTAATATCAGTAAAAATACCACCTTCTATACCTGCATTTTTTTTTTTTATGGGGGGTAGGGAACGCTAGTTATCCTATATTTAGAGATCGACAATAGTGACTCTCTAAATTTGACATAGGCTTTTCTGAGAAAAAAATACTTACAAGTGATTATTTTATTTTTGAAGGGGGTAGCAAAGCGCACGGGGGTTGCTAGATTTATTATATTTAATTTTAAAGTTTAAACATTTTTTAATGTATTGTATTTCATACAATTTATCATGATATAATAATACCAGGTAATTCCATTTCAAAAATGTTTGAACTTTGCCGGAATTATTTAAGTATGTTTTTATGTAAACAGCAAAAAAAGCGTTGCCACTAATAGAAATGAGAAATATTTATTTTTAGAAATTATTTAAAAAAAATGTGTAATTTATATAAATAACATAAAATAAAAACGTGCATTGGTATAATAGTGAAACTTATGAGGAATAAATCTTGTTATAGATTTTGATTTCCTTAAACTTTTATAGGTACATTTTTGTATTGAGAAAACAATTATATTACAACCTTATTTAAGCTGCATGCTAATTGACCCTATGAGAAATCGCCACAAAATAAAAAATCGCCAAATGAATAATTAATGTAAAAAATAAAAAATTGGAAAAAATGGAAATTTGGCCAAAAAAATATATAAATAAATTAGTCAAGTGCGAGTTAGACTCTCACACTTAGGGTTCCGCACTATGTTTAGTACAACTTTAAAAATTCAAGTTATTAATTTTTTCATGCCTTATGAGTCACCCTTTAATTTTAAAATTTAAGTCATAAGTGCATCACTGTTGGAACACCCTTTAAATATTAGCAATTTTTCTTATAGCGGCCATATCTATAGAAATATACATGAGCCTACCTATTGAGGTTAAAAAAATAAGGTAATATACGCGAAAAACATGTCACTGATGGAACACCCTTTAGATATTAGTAATTTTTACAACGGCCGAAGTACAACATCTACTGTAAACATTTAAAGAGTGTACCTATTACGGTTCAAAAAATAAGGCTATTTACGTACAAATCATGTCTCTGTCGGAACACCCTTTAATTTTGTTATTTGCTATGGCGGCCATGGCAATACTCTTTCTATGAATATATCAAGAGTCTACCTATTACTATTAAAAAAATAAGTTACTATACGTGAAAAACATGTCACTGTTAGAACACCGTTTAATTTTTAGTAATTGTCATAACGGCCATGACATCACATCTTCTATACAAATTGGAAGAGTCTACTTATTACGGTTCAAAAAATATGTCGTAATACATGCAAAACACGTCACTGTCGAAAAACCCTTTAAATGATTATTGTTTTTATAGGGGTCATAGTAATACACCATTTGTGAAAATTTCAAGAGTCTATCCATTATGGTTAAAAAATTTGTCAATGTGCATGTAAATCACGTCACTGTCGGCACACCCTTTAATTTGTACTATTTGTTATAGTGGCCATAGTAATACTCATCCTGTAAAAACTTCAAGAGTCTAGCT
Source organism: Phasia obesa (assembly GCA_949628195.1). Classification (NCBI taxonomy): domain Eukaryota; kingdom Metazoa; phylum Arthropoda; class Insecta; order Diptera; family Tachinidae; genus Phasia; species Phasia obesa. Next base: position 34,319,500 of record OX451219.1, on the reverse strand, counting down.
ATTATCGTTCAAAACCTATGCCATATACACATACAAATCACGTTACTAACGGAACACCCGTTAATTTTTAGGTTTAATATTGTATACTTGCTTATAATGCGAACATAGTTTAAATCACTGCAAATTTTAAGTGGTTGCTTCCTATAGCTCAAGAAATAAAGATATAAAGGCAAATAACACGTCACTTTCGGAACACCCTATAAGTTTTGGTATTTGTTGCTATAGTAGCCACAGTTATACGCCTTCTGTGAAAATTTCAAGAGTCTACCTATTATGGTTCAAAACTTAGACCTTATACATGCAAATCACACCACTATCGGAACACCCTTTAATTTTTAGGTTTATTTTTTTAGACTTGTTTATAAAGCGAACTAAGTTTTAATTACTGTTTGTAAATTTCAAGTGTATCCCACCTATAGTTCACGAAATATGCACATATTCGTGAATAACACCTCTCTATTGGAACACCCTATAAGTTTTAATTTTTGTTGCTATAGCGGCAACAGCTATACATCATCTGTGAAAATTTCAAGAGTCTACCTATTACGGTTCCAGAGATAAAAGGAGCTGACAGACGGACAGACATTGTAGCGAAAACAATAGGGTTACGTTTTTACACTTTGTGTACGGAACCCTAAAAAGTCAGTAGTGACATTAAGGGCATTGACTTTTTTATAGTTTTTTAATTGTAATAAATCTTTAATGTTAACAGTTCTGTAGTTTAAGGTAAACAACGTTACTACTAAGCTAGTTTTTAGGACTTAAACCGTTATTTTTACATTCTTTGCATGCATTTCCTGAGAATTACCCCTATTCCATTTGGCGTCGTCCACACAATATGATGACGTTACACTTAATTAAGTGGGTATTCCCTTTGTCGACATCAACATTTAACGATGACTTTTTAATTTTATTTGGTATTTGTAAGAATATGTGACGTTAAAATTTTGTCGTATCGACGACGATTTCATCGCGTTGGTTTTTAAAATTCAAAATGGAAAAGATTTAAATAACAAGTTTGACCCAATTCGGAAAATTAGTTGAAGAAATGGAAAATTTCGACGTGATAGAAAAAACTTAAAACAGATTCTTATTAAGAACTTTAAATCCTTCCACAATATTAAATTTTCTTAAAAGAATATTTCTATACGGAACAGTGTTATCGATAAGCCGTCGACATCGTCATAAGAGCTTTAGGGAATACAAAATTATAATCAAATTAATGTTGACGTCAATATAAAATGATGTCGGCTCGTTGAAATGGTGACGATAGTTCATGGTGATAGTTTTGGGGTTACTTTTCATATAAAATATTACCAAAATTCTTTGTGCGGATTTCTTGGGTTATTTTTCGTTTTTGCTTTTGAGCAATTGCATAGAGTTATTTTGCATGCAGCCCCCTTATTCACAATAAAATTAACCAAACTTTTTTATTTTAAGTTCCTATAATTGTGCAACTTTCAATTTTTCTTGATACTACTGACAGATTAGCTTTCCATCTAAGTTAAAAAAAAAAAAAAAATAATTTCTTAAATGAACATACCAGGGGTGCCTTGGGTAACTTGTGCTCAATAAGAAAGCGGGAACTTTGACACTTTTATCAGATATAAGGAAGTTAAAAAATCTTATTTGTGAATTCCTGCAAAACTGTATTACTGCCTTATGGAACTTTATGGACAAATAACTTTTTTCATTTTAAACTAAAACAATTTTTGTTTGTTTACTTAGACACATAAACTTAAGGATTGTTTCTTTTTTTAATTTTTTAAATTTCCTAATAAAGGGAAAAACGCAAAATGGGATTGCACAAAGTATGTGATATGGTAGCACAAATTTAAATAATTCCCACAAATTTCAGAACGTGAATATCGCGGCAAAAAGAGAGAATGGAATTACCTTCTATTATTATATCATGCAATTTATAATGGATTGTGAATTGCTCAATTGCCTTGTCTGTAGTTTGGCATTTAGACTACTGTTTAATTAATTTAATTAAATGGAATATTGCCAATGTTTTAATATGCTCTAGGAATACATATTTAAATTTAATACGCAAATCATGCATATTTTTAATTGAATGGAAATTATTATATCTAAGCAAAATTAATAGCAATTCAACTTAAAATGGGATACTTTATAATCTTTACACTCATGAACTTTTTCTTATAATGGGGTCATCCCAAACCATGAAGATGACTACTGTTGGGAGGGTTGCGGGTATGGGAGTTTCACCTTTCCCATATTATATTTGTCTGAGTTATGTTCAGTTTTGATGGTGTTAGTGTTAGTTAGGTTTTGTTGTACGGTCCTTTGGTTAGGTATATGCGGGTTGAGTTCCCAAGCCCACCCAGGTTTTGAGCTAGTCTAGGTGGCATCCCTAACCCCAGAATAATAACATCAAAGGCATTCATAACAATTAGTATGCCGAATGGTAGAGTGCACAGGATCGTAACAATAAATGATGCCACCTCGACTAGCTCCAATCCTGGAGCTTAAATAACTCTATCAAAACTGAACATAACACAGAGAAATATAACATGGGAAAGGTGAAACTCTCATGCCGCATACTAATATTTTAGAATAATAAAAAAAATATTTCGAATTTAAACTTTTTAGTTACAAAACCGCAATGGTAAAAGGAAAAAACTAAGAAGACAATTCTGTCGCCAACATAAAAACAATAAAAATCAGAAAACTATTTTTTATAACGAGTGATTTTTTAAGAGCTTGAGAACTTTTTTTTTTAAAAAAAACGCATAAAATTTGCAAAATCTCATCGGTTCTTTATTTGAAACGTTAGATTGGTCCATGACATTTACTTTTTGAAGATAATTTCATTTAAATGTTGACCGCGGCTGCGTCTTAGGTGGTCCATTCGGAAAGTCCAATTTTGGGCAACTTTTTCGAGCATTTCGGCCGGAATAGCCCGAATTTCTTCGGAAATGTTGTCTTCCAAAGCTGGAATAGTTGCTGGCTTATTTCTGTAGACTTTAGACTTGACGTAGCCCCACAAAAAATAGTCTAAAGGCGTCAAATCGCATGATCTTGGTGGCCAACTTACCGGTCCATTTCTTGAGATGAATTGTTCTCCGAAGTTTTCCCTCAAAATGGCCATAGAATCGCGAGCTGTGTGGCATGTAGCGCCATCTTGTTGAAACCACATGTCAACCAAGTTCTGTTGTTCCATTTTTGGCAACAAAAAGTTTGTTAGCATCGAACGAAAGCGATCGCCATTCACCGTAACGTTGCGTCCAACAGCATCTTTGAAAAAATACGGTCCAATGATTCCACCAGCGTACAAACCACACCAAACAGTGCATTTTTCGGGATGCATGGGCAGTTCTTGAACGGCTTCTGGTTGCTCTTCACTCCAAATGCGGCAATTTTGCTTATTTACGTAGCCATTCAACCAGAAATGAGCCTCATCGCTGAACAAAATTTGTCACATTTGAACATTTCGAACCGAACACTGATTTTGGTAATAAAATTCAATGATTTGCAAGCGTTGCTCGTTAGTAAGTCTATTCATGATGAAATGTCAAAGCATACTGAGCATCTTTCTCTTTGGCACCATGTCTGAAATCTCACGTGATCTGTCAAATACTAATGCATGAAAATCCTAACCTCAAAAAAATCACCCATTATAATTTTATTTCATTTATTTCTTATTTTAAAAGGACCAACGTCTAGACTAAACGGCGGATCCGGTTTTAACGACATATAATAGATGATAACTTTCTAATGGCACCATCAGTATTTTCGCACCATGGGTATTTGATTTTGGTTGGCCAGGGTTTAGATACGATTTTTTGCACTTTGGGTTATAATAGTAGATTCACGTTTCATTGCCCATAGTTCAATGTAAAAACGACATCTTTTTAGCCATGCAAAATCACCTTTCGACGTCTTTTGGTTTCGGTTTGTATAGCACTTAATCTCCTTGCCTTTAGATGAATTCAAGTGGTTTTCAACATCTAGAAATTGTTGCTTGGTCACTCCCAACAATTTGTTTCTGGAATTGGCTTTAGTTAATAGGGCAACCAGAGAGCCCTTGCCTTTGGATGATATTAAACATGTGAAAATTGTTGCTTGATCTACTCCTAATATTATTTTCGGCTGGTCAGACGCTCCTAATCGTGCACATCAAAATCGCTACATTTAAATTGTCTACACCATCCACGACAAGTTGCATAGGGTAAAGTGTGATCGCTATTAATTTACACTAAACTACGAAGTATTTTCCTATTGGTTTTCTTCAAAAAAATAATATAAAAGTGTAAAGTAAAGTCTTCGGCATATGCCCTCTTTTTTGTATAATAATCTCCTTTTTAAGCATCAAAAACTTGTTTTGTTTAGTTTTTAACAGAATGACTCATACTGAGTAAGAAATCCGAGCCTAGTGTCAGTAGTTACTTTTACGTGACATACTTACGCACAAATTTGCTACGTTGTTGGAAATGTGGAAAAAAGTTTTATTTTTTTATATGAAGTTTGACATTTCCAGCAAAGGAGCAAAATAATGAATTCGCCTTTGACTCCATTAAGTAAATGAATTCGCCTTTGACTCCATTTAGTAAATGAATTCGCCTTGAACCATTTACTAACACTGAAAAAATTATCGCACTGGTAATTAATTATAACTTTTCTCTCTTTTGCTTTTATTGCAGATAAACAAACTAAAACAAAGTAAATAAGGAAAGACAACCAGCTTTACGGCCAGTCAGTCTTTATATTGATTTCAACATGGGTCAATTGGTCGTTAAGTTGGCAGAGCCAGTGAACAGTGTTGCCCATATATTGGGTGGACGTCGTAAACGTAAGCGCAGCATAGATTCTTGTCACTCAAAAAACGAACTCGCCAATAGTGAAACACAATCCCCTAAAAAGTGAGTACAAATTAATTGAATCTTTATTTCTAAGAATGAATAATTATAATGATTTTTATTTTTATAGAAAAAAACTATTGACCACCACACAATATATTTATCAGGCACTTTTTAAAGAGCAAAAAAATTCCGATATTGCTATTATGGCCTTGGGCAAAGTATGGAATTTACACAAGGTTTACTTGTCACAAAGTCCATATTTTTACAGTATGTTCAATGGATCGTGGAAGGAATCTTGTCAAGATTTTGTTCATATCAAAATTTTAGATGATAGAATTACGTTAGACGGTAAGATACGATTAAACTTTTTTATAATTTATTTATTTAGTATTATTTACACAATAAATTATTGTAACTAAATCTAGTAATATAGATTACTAGCTGCTATGGTTTGGGTAAAACTTTGAGGTGCTTGTTGGCTTCAACAAAGAAGGTTTTAAAGATTCCCACTTTAATTATTTTAAGTTAATGCTAAAAAACATATTTTATGCTCATTACTCCATTATTTTCTTCTAAAAGGGAGGGAAAGGCTTAGTTTGATAATTCCATGACGCCCTCAAACTTTCAATACATCTGCTAACGTTCCTATTACCTATTCCTGTACTACTGTCAAATTAAGAGCAAGCTTTGTTTTTTAGTTTATTTTCGACTGCCACTGAAAAGCAGACAAACTCGTTAATTTGAGTGAAAATGTAAAATGATGAATTCCTTCAATGATTAAAAAGTGGTTTACTGAGTTGCGCATGTGGTCTTCCCAACACAAATGACACCAAACGTTCCGGTCAACCTAAAAAGATCGTCACGCCAAAATAGTTATAGTCGATAAAATCTATTAAATGATAATGGACATGAAAGTGCGTGATGTGGCTAAGGTTGGAGGCTTCTCAAGCTCACATTCTGTATAAATATTTTGGCAATTAAAAACTCTGATAAAAATCCATAAATTGGGCCACAGACATCTACCCCATCCAGCATTTTCTTCACACTTAGCACCTTGTGATTATTTCCTAGTTCCTGGTGGAATGAGATATAGCGAAAATGAAAAACTCATCATTGAAACTAACGCCTGTTTTTTGAGGACCTTATTATTAGACGGAATAAAAAGCCAGAAAGACGTTGAACCAAATGCTTCGTCCTTAAAGAAAAAAAAAAAAAATAATAATTTTTACACAATAATTAACGGAAAAAATAACAAACTAACATATAAGTTCCTAGTGATGAGCCTAAAGGGAAGACCATTTTATTTGTTGAGCCGAATTTTTCACCATTAGAAAGTCTAAGCCCAGATAGACAAGCAAAATTGGTTGTATCGAAGCAATCGAAGTCTATTTCAGGAAATGTCAACCGGGTCACACACGAGGTAGTCACAGGTATCCAATTTTTGTTTGTTTTGACACTTAACTATGTTTGATAAAATGAATTAAAGAGATGTCTCTTGTTTCATTTTATAAAACGCGAGCTTTTGTTCAGTCGAGTTTAATTCGGACTGTTGTTGATTTTGGCCTGCATAATAAATGATTTCGAAGCACTTCGATTTTGTGCGTGCTTTCTTCAGTTCATTATACCAAGGATCTATATGTCTTCTTCCACTTGGTCCATCCACCATAGTCTCGGTCTTCCCTGTCTGCGTTTTCCATGATAGTTGTCATCCAACACCTATTTGGCTGAAGCGTTTGTATTCATTCGACCGACATGGCCCAGCTAGCGCAGTTGCTGTGCTTTGATTTATTTCGGTGCTGCCGGCCTTCACAATGTCGCCTTCCGTCGTCCCGACGTTTGTCTAGGAGATGCAAGTTTGGTAGACCGATCTTCACTGATTCCTTCTCGGAAAAAGCACCCGTTAAATCTCGCTCTATCTTTACGAGAATGTCAATGTCGTCCGCATACGTGAGGATGATGTGACCTTTGGTTTTCACTGTCCCTGTTTAGATAACTTCTGCTTATTCTAATATTTTCCCCATCAGTAAGTCGAAGAAGTTGTGCGATAACCTGTCATCCCCTCGAAGAGCTTTTGTAGTGGTGAATGGCTCGGAGAGGTCGCTTCCTATTTTTAATGACGATCTAGTATCAATCAGAGTCATTTTACAAAAGCGTACAAGTTTTGAACGCAGACATAGTTTAAACAAGATTTTCTCTTATCGATGTGCCGAAGGTGGCTTTATAGTCGACAAAAAGATGGTATGTATCGCTTTGCTTTTCGTGGGTCTTTTCCAGGACTTAGCTGAACGTAATGATTTGATAGGGTTGAATCAGTTCGTCGCGTTTGGGCTTCAATCTTTCGGACAATAGGCTACATTGAAATATTTCGCACCTTCCAAAGAATCCAAGTGAAGTTAAACTCCTTTACTACAACGTAGTAGTTTTCACCGATTTTCTCTTCACTTTAGAGTATTTGCAAACCTTAATACAATGTGTTACTTTTGAGTTTTAACGGAACTCCACCAGACTCCAAGTAAAAGAAAACAATTTAAAGAATATCTAGGTTTTTATGAGGTACTCCAACAAGATAATTAACATGAACTAAAATTGAAGAACACAGGCAAAAATTTACAAAATTAATTAAATTAGATTTTTAAATTTCTCTTTCTAGCCTTGGATGCTGTATTCGGATCCATGTATTCAGATGAAATAGAAATCGACCCCAAAGGTGTTATATCGGTGCTAGCCACCGCTACCTTATTCCATTTAGATGGCATCATCGATAAGTGTGCTGAAGTTATGATTGAAACGATCAATGCTGAAACTGCGATAAATTATTATGAAGCTGCCTGTCAGTATGGCTGTCAAAATGTTAAGAAATCCACATTTGTGTGGTTGGAAACAAATCTCTTATGCATTTACACAAAATATCCGAATTTGTTACGACAAATTAGTATAGAACTAATGACAGCATTAATTTCTAGTCCCGATCTTTATGTTATGCAAACAGAATTTTCTCTATATACACTTTTACGCACATGGATTTATTTACGTTCAAATCCAAATTATGATCCTGAAAATCTACAACATCAACAGGAATTACAAGCACAATTACAATTACAAAATCAACAGCAACAGCAACAACTAGATACCAGTAGTATTAACTCAAATTTAACATCATCAGCTTTATCATCACCACCATTAGCGTCGTCTAATTTGCCAACAGACAGCAGTACGCCCTCAACTACAGGCGATGTTATACAACAATATTTTACACATCGTCGCGAGAAACGTTCATTTTTATCAACACCTGACGGTCAGCAATATTTGAAACCCTTTCTGGCTTTGCGCACTCAGTACTTAACGAATCATCACATGGATTTAAAAATTGTACTTAATGACAATATTATACCCAAAGAGTGGCTGCATCATCATGTTTTAAGTCACTGGAATTCCATACTTAAAGTGGATCATTTGCCAGAAGAGGGGTGAGTATCTTGCAAAATACATATTCAACATTTTGCTACAATTATGAGAGAAAAAACCATAACAATCAAATTTTTTAAAAAGACTTAAATACAGATATACAAAAGTTCATGCTAAATTAATTAATTTAAATAATCGCATTTTGTTATTCGAATTTCGTTTTTTTATTACTAGAATTTATTAATAAATTTTTATTATTTTGTTTATTGACTAAATTCATTTAGTTGTATTTATTTCTGAGGGAAAATAGTAAAATATTTTGTAACTATAGCTAAAAAGGTACTTAAAATATCGGAAAAGCTTTTAAGTGAAAGGTATTAAAGGCTTTAATTCCCATTAAAGGTGTTCTTTAGCTGCATGATAATCTTTTATTATAATCTGGTCGATTATTTCATGGCATTAATATGCGGCTACCAGTTACATGATCCGTTCGATCTGTAATTTTTTTTACTAGTTTTTTCAAAAAATCTGGCCGTGTGTCGTCAATGGTGACTTGAATATGGCTTGTAATGCTTCAAGAGATGCTGGTTTGTCGGTATAAACCAATGACTTAACATAACCTTATAAAGAGTAATTCAAAAGAGTTAAATCGCACGAACGAGTGGGCCAGTGAACAGGCCTTAGAAATTAAGTTGTCACCAAATTGATTTTGCAATAAATCTATTATTGTTCAGCGGACTGTATGGCAAGTTGCGCTGTCTTGTTGGAACCAAATGTCGTTGATGTTTAGCTGATTAATTTTTGAAAACAAAAATTCATTCAGCATGGGTCGAGAGCGGTCGCCATTCACCGATTTAACAGCTCATTACTCATTTTGAAAGAAATAAAAAAAAGTCATGCTGCATCAAACATTCAATTTTAATGGATGTAATGGTGATTTGTTAACGTCGCTGCAAATATGGCAAATTTTATCAGAAATGTAGTTTATCACTAAACACAATTGTTTGATCAATAAATAAGCAAAAATACGACGCAAATGATGTTGGTTTGGCTTCAATTCTTACACGAGCTGTATTTTATAGTCACGTAGGCCAATATCCTTACGTTAAATTTCCCACGTAGTCGAAAAACAAAGGCTACCAAGTTGAGAACGACGAAGAATCGACATTTTGCGCTACATCTGCAAAATTCCTTTCGGTAAGCATATTTATTTTTCTTGTTGATGGTTTTACATCCAACAGACTAAAATTAGTGCGAAAACGATGAACAACTGTACGAATTGCTTGTGCACAGGGCCGATAATGCTCTCCATAAAATGTACGAAGTGAAGATGAGTATCCACAATTTGGAAGCGTTGTTCGGGTGTTGAACAATCCATGAATGTCAACACAGTTTGACATTCTTAGCTGTCAAACCATAGTTATCGATAGTTCTCATGCAGCTAAAAAAAAACACCATCTTTCACTAAGCGCCTCCATATTTTTAGATTTAAATTATTCAAAGTGTATTGGAGATATCATAGTAATTTTTTAATCGTTTTAAAGGCTTGGCCGATTACATTATGCGCATCCGTATAATCATCTATATATAACGAAATCGAGTACTTCGGATTCTCGTACACATTCTCATGTACAGCGTCGATGTTTCAGGCGGGCGTACATTTCGTTTCGTCACCTACGGGTGCGAATTTTTTTGTATGATTAACAAATTTGGCTGAGCATATTTCGTGCTTTTCAGCCTCATTATAGTTCCTCACATATGCGAAATGTATTGTATTGTCATCTCACATTAAAATATTCTACACTCTCAAACCAACTTGGTTGTTGTGAAGGTGCAGAATAAGGATTGATTCTCGTCCTTTCTTTCAGTATATTCTCGAGTATCTGATATATCGGCGTTCAATGATTTTGATTAGATATCTTAAACTTTTGCGAACAAGGAGTAAAAAGGCCCACTACAAATCTACCTAGCGACTTTATTACTTTATACCCAATTCACGAGCTTAATTCTTTGAGACGTAAAAAGTCAACTTAATGGAATCAGCAGAAAGCCGGCGAACCTTCAACGCCGAAGTGAGTAGCGTACTATAAAAGACTCTACCAAAAGATTTTGCCAAAGAGATATAAAGCCCTCTGTCATTCCTAAGATAAATTCCTTAAGATTAGCAAATATGTAAAACATAAATTTGGAGTGTTCTTCAATATATCGAAATAGAAAAAATAAATTTGATCAATAAGGCTTTAAAATTCGAAAATGTTTTCGAGTCAAGTCTTTTAATTATACAACTAGCTGTTACCGCCACTTCGTCAGCGTCCTTGCAATATTTTGTTCGATTTTGCTTTGAAAGCAATCCACACCAAAGACCCTTACTTTTTTAGTGCTTCAGTTATGGTTTATGTATTTGCTTTATATAAAGGTTCTCATCCCTACTAAATAAGTAAATCCCTAAAAAATAAACTATAATTGAAGCACTAACCGATATGCAAAGTTTAAGCATATCGGTTAGTGCTTCAGTTATGGTTCATATATTTACTATATAAAGGGTCTCATGCTCACTAAAAAACTGCGGATAAAATATCCTATATTGGGGTCAGAATACTCATCAAAAAATTTCGTTAAAATCCAACCAGTAGTTTTTACGTGATCCGAAACAAAAAGAATGGCAGACAGACAGGAAATGAGTTACTATTTTATTATATGTATAGATTAGATTTAATAAATTTAGCGAACATAGCTACAAATGCCTTTTTATATTAACGCAACTCTTAGACTGCTAGACTATCGAAAAACTCAGATTTTTAATTTACTTTCCTACAAACTAAATTCGAAAATAAATAATTAGTAAATAAATAAATTAGTAAAATTAGTGCTACGAATATTAAAAAGTTTTTATATTTTTTTTTAATAATTAACACAATTTATAATTTTTGTTTACTCTTATTTTTTCAGTCCACAAAACCTTGAAGCTGAAGTATTTTTTGAAAATTGTATGCGCTGTGGTCGTATTCTACTCGAACCGGGTTATCAAAAATGGCGTTGGACTGGTTTCAATTTTGGCTTAGATTTAATACTAATTGCTGATTCACGAGTACTTAGTATACGAAGACACCATCGTAATGAGCATGAACGTTTGTTAAGTTTGCAAACGAAAAGGCAGTTTATGATAAGGTAAGATTACTAATACAATAAGTGCAATAAGTGGGAAACTATTAAACAAAGTGTGACTACACTTTTAGGCTTAAAATTAAAAGTAGTTCTAAAATAGTATTTTGTGACCCCATTAACTATACATTTTAGATTTTAACAGGTAGGCAAGTCGATTTACTGTATCGAATAACAAATTCGTTATGAGTCGAGTAAGCTAATTATGCAATTCGACTGGTATCGAATCGTTATTTATATCAAACTGTAATAGATTAATAATAAGTCAACAAGTGAGCACGAAAACACGGTTTAAAATCATTTCCTTTCGAATGAAATTACAATACTTTTATTCGATATCGAGTGCCATGATACCAAAATGAAAAATGACGAGGGATTTTACTCAATATCGAATGCGGTGATTAGACCACTGGTATTTTGCACGCCCCAATTTATTAGTTTAGTTTTCCTTTATTTATTATATTTTTTTAATAAACAAACTTAAAAATATATTTAATCTTACAAATATTTTCAAAATTATTTTTGTTTTAAATTTAACTGCGACATCTAATTATTCTATTAAGTAAAAGCTAATGGTTTTTTCAATATTTTCTTGCCAAACTTTTGTGATAACTGCCTCACATCTATTACACAGTTTATGTTATGTAATGTTGACATCGTTCGTCAAATATCGCTTCCCACGCCACCTTCACTTCCTTGAACGGTGTTGTCATATTTGTTACATTTCTTTGGTTTTCATATATTTTTATCTCACTACACAGATGTTCTGAATTGAATAACGTGCAACACCAAACTACGATGGATATACATATCTACAAAAATTTTTTTTGTTAACAGCACCGTGTACATCAGCCCACCACATTTCAACATATTTCCCCTTTTTAACTCCATGAGTCTTATTCATTTTCTTAGAACCATTCCATAATTGACCCTTGGACGAAAAATACTGTTTAAGATTTTTCCAACCATAGACTTCTAGATCAGTGATTGTGATGGCCATTCCATTGCGGGTACTTGATTTAACCCATTTTTGTAATATTTTTACACTTTAAGCGGAGTGTTTAGGGTAACTATCCTGCATAAACTAACCTCGTCGATATTCCTTCTTCAGAAAATCATTATTGTAACAATAGGTATCCTCAAGATGCTCACAATGTGATGTTGTTCTGTCAGTTTCACATATTTATTTTAGGTAATTCTCCAGTCGTAAAGCAGATGCAGTTTGATAAACAACTCTCGCGTCGTTGTCATTATTTTTTAAGGGCGATTAAGCCTGAGTCTGTTTAACTCACCACAAGAGTTTTGCGTCTCACTCTCGCTTTGGCTAATGGTTTGCCGCGACTAACTGTATCGAGTTACAGTTTTTGGTGTTTTTTCCATTAACCACATGCATTGCTATATGATTGTTAACTTACATATGTGTTAAATTGTACTGTCTGTTTTATGTAAAGAAAAGAATAAACCTTAGAAAAAGAAAAAACACAAAATGGATAGATCTGCCTACATAAATATGTGTAAAGAAAACTACAAAGCAATACTCGTATATGCACAAAGATTTAAATAACACAACTTGAGAGGATAAACATAAAAAGCTGGATGAAAGAACCTGGCGAAGACCAAATATAGACTTAAAATTACTTGATATTAAGTAACATAAAAAGGAATTACTAAATGGGATGGAATAACCTGGTGGAGAACCAAATTAAAACTCGCTGTGAGGATTTTAACCTCACTTTTTTAACGTGGTGGAGTACCATCACAAAAAAAATAAGATTGATACTGGTGGAGCCCAATAGTACTCTAGGACACCTACCTTATATGCAAAGGTACAGGTCTGCTAGATTTTCCCGAGGAAAGCTCCTACATGTTGATAGACCCTGGCAATATAACACACTAGTTTTGGCCATTTTAAACTAAAATAAAAAATAATAATTGTCCAATCTCTAAGATGGGAGAACGACTGGAGGAAATCACCGACTACACGACTGGCGTGCATTTACCACATAAAAGACATAGTCTCCAATATCATAGTATTCAGATTAATTCAATATATAGAAAATACTTTCTTTTAGTCAAACATTTTTATTTACATCAATTTATGTTCTCAATATTAAAAAGTAATAACTTTTTTTTCGTGCTCATATGATCAAGTTAAAAATCTATATATGTATAAGACACTGACACATTTACAGAAAAACATTTCCTTAGCCAAAAACTGAAAAACTTGTCAATGCTGTGAAAAACTGCAAAAATAGATAAATCTGCACATTTGTCAACGCTGACCACCGTCTGCAGCTTCCACCTCATTTGATTTGTTTTTCTTTAATATTTACCATCTTATATTTGTTGTTGCTTTATGCAACCTTTGGTTAGCAATTAAACACTATTAGTAGTAGAAAGAATAAACCAACTTAACCTTACTTTAACAATTCGTTTTATACAAACTTAACAAAAAATGCGAAATTAATTTTTTTTTATTTTTCAAAAAATTTCAGAGCTTCCATAACATCCATCAATTCTCAACGGCAACCCACATTCACCCAAAAATCCGACATAACATCATTGTGTTTGGAGAAGAACGAAGAAGTTACCCTAATGGTTATGGATGCTAAATTGGTCCATCCGCTATTGATCTCAGTGAATATATTGGTCGTGCCACCGACACCACAAACAATCAAACAAAACTTAGTGTGCGATGAAATTGCTAATGCCTCAGTGCCTATATCGGAAATTGGTGCAAATTGTGGAAGATCTATTACGCCCACCAACAACATCGATGAATCGGCTGTATGTGTTGTACCACCCTCGCCACCCAATGCACTGCCGGTGCCAGCAAACTCAACCACTCATCGTTCAGCTTCGGCCACATCAACAGTATCAACAACTTCTTCTTCAGCTTCGTCCTCCTCATTTTCTTCCACTGACTTTTTGTAAAGTTAAATAAAGAGCATTTATAGGACACACAAAAGAAAAGAACAACGAAAACAATGTCTTTTCTTTCTTCATTCAAATGGTGCTGTGTGATAACTGATAACAAAACAACTGAAAGGGCCATAAGTGTGTTGACTGCACTCTCGTTATTCTATAAACAAAATACCTACATTTTGGACTTGATTCCAAATTTGTTATTTATTTTTCATTTAATTCTTTTAAATATTATTTTCTTATTTAATGTTTTTTTTGTGTAAATACTAGCATACATGTAATTTGCTTTAATTTAATTATCGCTTAATATATTCATATTTACCTAGAAAAGAAAATGTTCGCAAATTAATTTTGTATATTTATACAAATAGCGAAAGCAAATTGTTGAAACTCTTTCGTTTCTAATTTTCAAATGAAATTCTTTTATTAAAAATTAATTGTAAATTTAATTTAGTTATTAAGATTTTGTATTTTTTATACATTTATTTCTATTCTATCCAACCTATGAAATAATGAAATTTATATCTATTTTATAAAAAAAAAGAAAACATACCATTTACAATTACCAAAATATTGTTTCTTAAATATTTTATTGAATTGATATACACACATGTGAAATTTGCAAATAAATTATTTTCTTTTTCTAACGAAAATATGTATTCGGATTCGAATATCAATTTTTTACGATTTTACAATTTGTTGTTTGATTAAAAGCTGGTAATTGAGATTTTCTGCATAAAGAACTTGATTCTTTATAAAATTTATCTCTAAAAAGGAATAATTTTCGAGGCGGATATTTTTAATGCCAAACAATTAACGGTATTGGTATGTGTAACGGTGGGCGTGGTACTTTTCACACAAAGTACCTGGTAACTATAATAGATAGAATCTAGCAGTTCCTGTTAAAATACAAATTTTGATTAATTTTTATTTCATTCAAAGTTTTAATTTATTGTATGCATAACATTGCCAACTACAGAGATATAAGTCTCCTTCCCATCGCGTACAAAATACTTTCTAGCGTACTGTGTGAAAGATTAAAATCTAAAGTTGGAGAAATTATTGGGTCATATCAATGTGGCTTTAGACCTGGAAAATCCACCACCGACCAAATATTCACCTTACGTCAAATCCGGAAAAGATCCAAGGAAAACAGATCGACACCTACCATCTATTTGCGACTACAAGGCTGCTTTTGACAGCCCCATCGCTCAAAGGTGTTTCAAGCCATGTCTGAGTTTCGTATCCATGCAAAATTAATACGGCTGTGCAGGATGATCTTAACTGATACGCGATCTTCAGTTAAAATAGGAAAAGACCTCTCCGAGCCACCAAGTACCAAACGAGGTTTCAGACAAGGCGATAGTCTATCGTGTGACCTTTTCAATATCCAGCTAAAAAAGGTTATACAGAATGCGAATGTGAATAGAACTGGCACGATATACACTAAACAACACATGTTACTCGCTTACGCTGACGATATAGACATCATGGGTCGAACATTGCGAGCGGTAACTGCCACCTTTGAAAAATTGGAATCAATTCAAATGTATTAGGCGGAAATGCAATGTATTGAATTGCAATACATTGTTCTAATTCATTTGAATTAATTCAAAATCAATTCAATTCATTTGAACTGAAAAATTAATTGAATGAAACGAAATGCAGTTCATTTCTGCCTAATTCGTTTGAATTGATTCAAATTTTATTCAATTCACTTTTTTGTGTAAAAAGAATTAATTCAAAATTTGATAATTCAGTGTCTGAATGATTCGCGAATTAATTAAAATATGAATGATTCATTTACAGCTCTGCATAATATATATGTACATACTATTTTTACATTTATGAAGTTCAAAGAATTAGCGGCAATGATTTTAACATTGGGGTTTCGCAACTAGCTGTTTGCTGCATTTTCTTAGTTCCAAATTTCAGCTGTGATTGTAAACGCCTAGCAAAAATAATAAAAAATAAAAACTTACAAATCCTTCTACATTGTAATTTTTCACCTTGTCGCGACAATAAGACAACAGCTAATAAGCAGTTGTAAGATTTTGATGTGCGTAACAACACATAGAAACACATGTTGTAAACGATAATCGCTGTAAATTTTCATATGACACATGTGATAAGTGTTGTAAATCGTAATCGCAATTTTAAATATACAACACTAAAATAATTAATGTTGTGAACGATAATCGGGGCCATAATTATTATATGAGTTTTATTTTTGAATTAATAAATTAATTATTTAGGCTTAAGTTCTTAATTATAAAGAGATAAAGAAAAATTAAATACCAGCGAAGCAGAATGCATTTTCTAGACAGCTACGTCCGTCATCAGTACTCTTCGTATCGATCTACCCGGTAGTTTCAATTGTTATTAATTTTCTATTTAAACAAACTTATCAAAGAAATAGAATCTGAGAAATTTTTAATTTTACATTACATTTCATAGGAGATATAGCTTTTTGAAATTGTTTTACATTTGTAAACAATAATATATAAAGAAAATAAAAATAAAGAAAAATGTTTACTTGGTAGTATAATATAAAAAAGAAATAGAGTTTTTTTAAATTGGTACCCTTTACGGTTCTTACGTAAAAAACATGTATGTTGTATGGGGGCACCCTTTAATTTTTAAATTAATAAACCATTTAAAAAAATTAAATCGGTTTAGAAATGGCTGAGTTCTGGGGGCACAAACATAAAAAAGCAACATTCAGACGAATTGAATTCGGTTAATAAAAAAAACTGGCTAGATTCGAACAGTAAAAGTGGTACCTTCCATTCGAAAACACTTTGGCATGTTTGATGTTGCTTCTTAGTGTGAATCATTATTTATTCCCCCTAATTACGTATGTCGTAGTCGAATTGTGACAACTGTCGTAGTCGAACCCGAATTTACATTTTATGGGCACTATGTAAAACTTTCGACGTGAGTGTTTTTGTAGTAGATTAGGCGCGCTCATTCATTTACAATAACAGATCAGCTGATAGAAACATCAAATTCAATAATTTTTATTTGTTATTTGTTTTTTAATAAATAAAATTAATACTTATTAATATAAATGTTAAGTGTTGCACATTTTGAATTTTCTGGTAAAGAAGAACATGAGAGGAGCCAGGAACTTATAAGTTTACGGAGACAACTAAGACACCGGTCTAACATATTCCAAGTTCCGTGTAAGTTTGCTGTGGATAAATCACATTGCATTTAAAGCTGTTGTTGTAAAAGTGATTGGGTTTCTGATGCTTTAAAGAGTCTTTTTGTTTTTCTGGCTCGACGTTGTCACTCACCAGCAAAATACACTACGACTGTTTTTCTCGAATTTCACAATAAAAATCGGCATACAAAATACCACAATTTGTAATAGAATTCGACGGAGTCGTATTTCAGTCTCACAAACGACATGTGTAATGCCATATTTAAAAACCGACAAAGATTCGGCGTGACTATGACATACGTAATTAGGCGGATTGTTTTAACTGGATTAGTTCATTGAAAACAACTAAGCTGTTCTACCATAGATACCCCGAAATTATCTTATATTCATTTATTATTGCTTTGTATTGCATTTACAAGAGTATCCATTTAATAGGGTTTTGATATTATTCGAGCAAACTATTAATCAATTTTGCAATTTAAGTTTTCCTCGATTACTCGATTAAGGTTTTAAAATTACTCGAATAACTCGAATTTATCGCGCATATTTTAACAATTATCTATTAAGATAAACTATTCACTACTAAGAAGATTTGAAGTATCCTACCAAACCAAATGTTCTGATTTCGTAACGAATGGTCGACAAAATCTTCCGATTGCGGAACCGAAATATCATCGAAATCGTAACGATTTTTATATGAAAGGGTTGAAATGACTTCGCGACGATATGTAGGAACGAAATCGCAACGATATGTAGTTACGAAATCACAACGATATATAAGTAGGTACGAAATCGTAACGACTTGTAGAAACCACAAAGTACACAGAGATGTAAATAGTGATTGATGAAAATGGCTATAATCAGACTTTCCTAAGCTTTTCAAGAAAGAGACAAATATAGTAACAAATTTAGACGAACATCAGAAAAATAAACAAAACAAAAACTAAAAATTTTGAAAATTTTCCTTTAAAGCTCGTTCGTTGTTTAAAACTTTGTACTTTAAAAGTTAATTTGTTTATTAAAATATTAACTAAACAACAAAGTTGTTTAAAATTAAAACAAAGAATCAAAACTCTTTGGTGTTATGAAATAAGCTTGAGAAAAATATTTATTTCGATTTCAAAAAGTTTATTTTATTCTACTTTCTTTTGGTTACTATGTTTTTTTGTTTTGTTTAGAAGTTTAGATTTGGCTTTCTTTATAGACTTATTGAACTTCTCATTTAGTCTATTAAGTTTTAAGCATAAGAATCTGAGTTTTTATTCAGAAAAATTGGGAAAAAATCCACTGATGAGCTAGTTGAGCACTAGCGAAATAGCTATCTGGATAGGCTTTTCCCATAGTAATCAATTTCGATTATTATATTTTTTGAAAATAAATATTTTATATTCATAAAATATAAATATTTTATATTCATAAAATATTTATTTAATAAATTTGCAAAGGAGTCATGCGTGATTAAAAATAAAAAATGTATATAACACGATTCCAAATATAATTTTTTGTATGTCCTGACAATATTTGGCTCGATTTTTTTTTGAAAGTAAACCACACCAAATTTTAAGACTCTTCCTTTTATAGTGCTTCAGTTATGGTTTCTGTAATATTGCGTACTTTTACTACTTCTTCTGTATTTTCTCCTGGAAATTAAATATTTTTACGGGAAAAAAGTATCCTATATTTGAACCGAGATACTAAGGTATCACAAAATTTAAAACAAAATTCAGCTGATAGTTTTTATGTGATGGGAAAACGAGAAAGACAAAAATACAAAAAATTGTTGTTTTATATTCCTTTTCGATTACTATCTGCACCAGAAAAAAAATTTTAAAAAAATATATCATTTACAGAAATGGTTCTGTTACTGTTTTATTATATGTCCAGATTATCAGATGGAAAATAAACAAAGGAGTTGTAGGCTAAGATGCTAAAGCACATACTTTTTAAATGTTTTGTTTTGTTAGTTTGGCTTGATGTAAATAAAAAACTTTAGTTTGAGGGTTGTTTTTGTTTTTAATAAATAAATTTCAAAAAGTTTAGATGTAAGAAAAAATAATTACGCAAAATTCTATCAACATCTTAATACTTTTAGTCTTAGAATAAAAAAAAAAAAATACATAAAAATGCATTACAAATAGAATAATTTAACAAAAATTAATGTATATAAGAAACATCTAAATACTAGCGCCTTAAATAAGAAAACAAAGGAAACAATTAAAAAATAAAAACAAATTTAAAAATATATATTTAATACAATAGAAAAATATAACAATTTAATTGTTATTTGACAGGGACATTATAGATTTAACAAGCCAATTTTAATAAAACAAACAACTAATAACAAATTCAATTTTAATAATAAAATAATTCGGGAAAGTTGGTTTCATAAATCGGTTTTTCGGTATTTGCAGAAGAATTTTGAGTGCTTTTGTTATCGATGGCCAACGAATTGAATAGATCATTCAAACGGTTTTGTATGACATCATGCTAAAAAACAAAAAAATAAGGAATTAATAAAAACTAAATTAATTTTAAAAGAGGCTGCTTACCTTGGGTTCAGTACGTTTCATAAGTTCTTCGAAATCGCTTTCGCGGAAGGTTCGCACAATTTGCAATTGTTTTTCTTGCTGCTCTCTCTTAACCGATTCAGAAGGTTCGGCCAAATAACGTTTCATCGCATCGACAGTGTATTCGGGAGCCAACGTTTTCTATAGATTTAAAATATTAATCAGAATTTGTTAATTTTTTGTTTTGTAAATCCCACCACACTTACTTTTGAGACCCCTGGTGAACTGCTTATACTATCAGCATCCGCATTATAGGCTGTTAAATCAGCTGAACTATTTCGATGTGTCATATTATTGCTTACAGTCTCAACCCAGGAATGTCTGTGACCGGGATTATCCGATTGGTTGAGAGCATATGGTAGTCCGGTTTGTAAACGATTGAAATCCATGCCAGCATTTTGCAAACACTCAGCCAAAGCAATCTTATCAATGGCCAATTGTGGTACATTTAAATTATATTTACTAGTCGATTTCTTGGAATCCAATAGCGGTGGTAAAAAGTACGCTGCATCATGTTTACGATCTTCAATTATTTTCTGAGCATATTCGAGTAAATTGTTGATACCTGTAACGCGAGACGTAAGCGTTAGAAGCGCTATGGAAATGGCATACAATGAACATTTATGTATGTCACTCAAGTTTTCAGTGGTTACAGCTACCTGCTGTATACTGTAAATAAAAATTAATAAAAAAAATTTATATATTTTATATACATAGATTACGATGGATAAATTGATAAAAATATTCGCAGTTAGCGCGAAAAGGAAATTAAGGATATATATTATTTTTGTTTATTATTTGTTGTTTCATTAGAGTTCTCTCGCAGAATTATTATTTTCGTTTTTAATGCCATCTTACGTCTGGAGTACTTTTCTACAGCGTGGAAGGTCTCTTTGATTACTATGATTCCTAAGCGAGGAAAAGACCACACAAAAGTAGAATCATACAGACTTATCAAACGTATTAAAGCTGTTTGAGAGAATATTAATAACTAAGCTGAATTCAATTCTTACCGCGAAAGGATGTATTCCGAACCATCAATTTGGCTTCAGAAACCAACATAGTACGATCGAACAAAAAATTACAAAATTATTTAACGAATCGAAACTTTTTACTAAAGAAGGCGATTTTTTAAGCTCGCCACAGCTCATTGAAGCCAAAGTTCCCCAAGGTAGTATTTTGGCACCAATTTTATATTTACTATACATATCAGATATGCCAATTAGCACCCGAGTCCACACATCAACATTTGCAGATGACACAGCATTTTTAAGCGCTCAACTTTTACAAGACCACATACTCAATTTGGAGAAATAGTCGAAGAAATGGAGAATAAAGGTGAATGAACAAAAATGTACTCACATAACTTTCACACTGCTTATAGACTCATGGTCTCCTAGATGTATGTATGTATGTATACTAGAGCATCCATGAAATATATGGGATTTACAAAAGTATTATTTTTCGTAAATTAAATAATAATTATTTATTATTTGTTAACTAAATTACGTTCAAAACAACATTAAAACTGATCGATTAATCGAATATTTTTTTAAGTGTTATTCGATTAATCGGTAAAATATTATGTTTATCTACTATCAAACTGATTTACTAACACTTAGAAAACGCAAATAAATGAATTGGGCACATTCTAGACTTTCAGTATTAAAATTGCTTAAAAATATTGCAGGCCAGAGTCAGTTTTTGGTCATTAAGCCATAAAATGGACGACATTCAAAAAACCTTTATTCACTTATTAAATAAGCGCAAAATGTTCTACATATATCATGATGAAGAGAGTTCGTACATGACTTCAGAAATGAATGAGAGCCACTCAAATTTCAGTTTCAAGGTAAACTTTAAATTGGATCGCAAAAAAACACTAACGCTTTATCGTGGGTTAAAAGTTTGTATGAACAAAATATTTGTCCCTTTATACCTGAAAATGCACGGGGAGCGAAAAAAATAACACATTTGCATATATGGGTGGTCTAATGTATACCCAGGACGTTAAATATCTGGGTATACATCTTGGATGGTGTGTATCATCGCACATGAAGCTTATCAAATCACCTTATCACGCAGCAATTCGCTACAGCATTGGAGCTTTCCGCACTAGTCCGACGACAAATTTACTTGTCGAAGCTGGTATGCCTACTATCGAAGATCGAACTACCAAGATTACTTATAAGCTAATACCAAAACTTTACATCAGCCATAACAAAATTATATCTCCCTAGGATAGAATCCACCATCTCAAGATGTATAAACTTTTCTCGCATAATTGGTCTGTCAATTCGTCCATTTCTTCTAAAACAAGCATCAGAACCACCTTGGTTAATTGATAATTCCTCTTTCATTTTCTCCATGATTAATCTGCCTAAAGCTACAACATCAGCAGCAGTATATAAACAAACTTTTAAAACTATATGCGGAAATCTCGTGAGGCAAAACTGGAATTTTATATATACAGATGGATCCAAAACTAAAAATAACACAACTTTTGCAGTGGTTCAGCAAGATGGTACAATTATTAAGTGTGGACACATCGATAACTACAGCTCTATCTTTACAGCTGAAGCTTTAGCAATATTAGCAATATCAATTGCAGTTCAATATGCCAACGTAAACGACTCGAGGTATATTATCTGTACCGATAGTCTTTCGTCCATCCTTGCAACACAAAACACCAAGCATGACTCTCCCCTAATTAACAACATCCGTAATACCCTCATCAATAACAAAAATAAAATTAAATTGATGTGGATACCATCACACCAAGGAATTACTGGAAACGAATATGCTGACCAAACAGCTAATAACGATATTGAAAGGCCTCTTCTAAATTTTTCCACCTGGGAACATAGAGATATTATTAATAAAATCTCCTCCCATCTACAATCATCTTTCGAATCAAAATGGAATCTCTACCAACACAACTACAAAAATGTCAATCCTTTTGGAACCATAACAGTTTTTCCGGAATCCTGTTCACGCTACAAAAACAATACTATAACAAGGCTCAGAATAGGACACAGTAAACTTACACACGTTCACCTATTAGAAAAAAAATCCGCCCCACAATGCTCAAATTGCAACATGCAGCTTAATATTTCACACCTTTTAGATGAATGCTCCGTTTACAATCACTCCAAAAGCAAAATCTTTGGATCGAATCCTCCCTCTCAATTATTGAAAAATACATGCAGTAGGAATATTAATTTAATATTAAAATTTGTATCAGAAAATAATTTAAATATATAAAATTTTAAAAGTCGGAGTTGAAAGCCTATGTTGCTATTACTCCTTTTCTATATTTAGTTACAATAATTGTTTGTCTTTATTTATTAAAAAGTTTTTATTAATATAAATTTACATTTTATGTTTAATACTATTAGTCTTCATATTCGCTGTCACAAAAATAAATATCATGGGAATTATTTTCTTCAGAAATTTCAGGTAATAATAGAAGGTCCAATACCTACTGTGGTATCACGCTAATTTTCTTTTTGTAATGTTTCCTCATATTACTAATAATGGGAGCAGAGCTTATTAAAAATCTATTAAAAATATCTTCATTGGACTTTTCACGGCTGCATTTCCGTAAAAAATGTTTTCTGAATGATTTAAAATCTTTATTACGAGCTTCCTGTGCTTCCTCCGATAACTGGCCAATAGGTAACAGTGCATGAGTCATAATCTGTGGACTATGTATTAAAAATTTATGTTAAACTACATGTATATGTACACACTTACATACATACATGATTAATGCAGTGAGTGCGTTGCTAAGCATACACGAATTTTTCTTTGATGTTGAAATAGAAAACAATTTCTTTTCCTTCTTATCGCAAAAGTAAGTAGACATATCATAAAAAATTCCAATATTTTTTTTTACCCAAGCTTTCCCAAACCGGATTTGAATTTCTACTTGAAAGTGAAAAATTATTTTTTTACACCAATTAAAAAAAAAAAAAAAATATTAAAAATATTTTAACAACAAAAATATTTAACTGAGATACATATTTGTGATTCCAAATACCTGAAGTTGAAGATTCCATTGAAAAAATATTACTTTTATGCTAGAGAAATACAAAAATTTAATTAAAAAAATGTTTTTTTTTTCAGTTTTTACCACTTTTTTAAAAAACTTAAAAAAACTTCAACTTTGATAACGCACAACTCGAAAAGTAGATAATACAGAAAAATTAAAAAGATAATTAGTGATGCACAATTTTATTTATAACCTTTACTTTTTAAAAAGATAAATTTTTAATTTTCAATTAAGAGCCATTATTGGGAATTTCAACAAAACGTGCGTCGCCTTACTTGAAAAAGCCACATAGATTTCAAGTTAATACAAATGAAATTAAAAGCAGTACACATAAATTGTCTTATTCGCAGAAACTACACCCTGAGCTTAGATTGTAAACTTCTACTGTACAAGTCGATCCTCAAACCAATTCGGTGTTATGGCATTCAATTATGGGGCACTGCCTCAGCTACCAATGTAGAAAAAATTAAAAGGCGCCAAAATAAGATTTTACGTATGGTTACAGTTGAGCCCTGGTATATAAAAAAGTGAACCTGGTTATATTCGACTAAAAAGAAGAAAACTCTCATATAGTTTCGAGTTTTAAAAAATAGATAGATAGATAGATAGATAGGTTTCTCTAAATGATATGACGAGATATTAAGTCAATAGAAGTCAAATTCAACTGTCAAATTATATTGTGAAAAACATTGGTTTCAAATATAAACCCGAGAAGGACAACTGATCGGACAGCATTTGCTAAAGTTCAACTTTTTAAACATAAAATTCCTCGTTTTTTACAATCATTTAATATTAATTGACTTCGAATTAAATCTGAATGTTTATGCCCTTATGCAAATTTTATATGAAAATTTTGTCTTAAAGTACACTTCAAGTAGACTTTATTTCTTTTGCATATTTCAATTTTCCACTTACCCCATAATAAATAATAAAAATTCTTGAACAGTTTCGCCACATGCCATCTCGACAATAAGCAATGCAGCCGTATTATAACTAGAAGTTAATGAGTCCACCTTATCCGACAAAGCCATGCTGTCGATTAAAGCCTGCATAATATTCGCTCCATATTTATGCGTAAATATAATGTCCGAACGTGAGGGTGGCTCTTGCGATAAGGCTGCGTACGGTTTAATGCTAACTACACTTAGTACTTTCTCATTTTGATGGCGATCCAAAAGAGCTTGGAATATTTGCATAACAATTATACGGGTGGGATCATGGGGATTGCGTGCCATTTTTAAAAGTGGCTGCAGGAAGCTGGCCGGGAAAGCCTTTTCAAACGACACCGTACTGTATTGCGTGCCAACTTTGAGAAGAGATTTTAGTAGAATATTCTGCAACATTTGATCGCCTTTGCTTTTCTTCGACAGATCGGGTACGGTGTTCATGATGAAGAGCATTATTTCAATTTTCTGATAATCTGGATGGTGGTTGGCAAATTCGCCCAGGGCATTGATTAGAGCCTCTTGATATTGCGATTCTTCAGATGTAATTTCAGAAGTATTGCTTACACTCGTTCTTAGATGAGTTAGTAAATTGTTAATAATATCCAGGGCAGAAGGGCCCACACTTTCGCCAGCAGCAATGGCTATGATTTTCGAAAGCACTACAGCCAAAGAAGTGCGAGTTTTTGGTGAAGATTTGAAATTATTATCTAAATGTTGCATGAGAGTCTCTACCACAGTATAGGAGTACTGAGGTTGTATGGAAATCATAACAATACGGAAAGTGTGTATGGCAAAAGTGTTGGGCACCCACAATTCATGTCGATCCAAATGGCTGAAAGTGAAGAAAATAAATTATTTCAATTTTAAATCATAACTAAAGCACATTTAAATCCAATCTTAACTTACGTCAATAAAGGTTTCAAAACACTTCTTATATGACCATATGAGGCACGTCCTACCAATTCACGTAATACTTCTTCAGCCAAGACGGGTGGAGTAACAACTGTTGCATCTTCCACGGGTGTCAAATCGCCAGACTAAACAGAAATTGCAATATTTATAAGTAAAAATATGTCATGTAATAAAATAAAATCATTTTGGGGTTGGGAAAAGATAATTAATTTAAAAAATATTAATAAGTACGAGGGAGAGTCAATAAGTCTTTACAAAAAAAAAAAAAATTCTTTTGAGTTGACTTGTTTATTTTTGCGCAAAGTTTACTTTTATATCGATGGACTTTATCCAGCGATTCTCCATCTTCTGTAAGCCCTCCGACCTGCATAGTTTCGAAAGGTTCTGAAAATAAATGTCTGTTTACGGGATGATTTCCTAATTCGATCCGAATCTTTTTTCGCCATGCCATTTCTTTGAAACAGGAAAAAGTTGCTAGGAACATAATATGGCGGACGCGTCCGCAAAATTTCCAATTTTTTTTTTTTACATTGCAATGCAAACGCATTGTCCTCTCGTTTAATACTCCATTTTAACTAACCATAACCTACCAGCTGTTTAAATTCAAATCTTTCAGTAGTTTGGGAAGCACACTACGGGAATGGTCGCTAAAGAAAACAGATCGCAGGTGATCTACATTAACAACTTGTAGATTGTTTAAAACTCTTTGGACCTCAGTTGACAGGAATAGGACGAAGGCACTACTGGCCCTCGAAAAAATTTGATATCGCTTGTTGTAGGCATCATAATGGCGCACTGTATGATTAGACGTATGTCGGAGCGTATAGGTATCTCTCGTGGTGAGAGTTGCATAAACTGTATGGATAAGGAGGAGAAATCACTTCAACACCTTCTCTGCGACTGACCGGCTCTGCAAGAAAGCAGGCTTAAATATTTGGGCCAAAGATTCTTTCAGGACCTGGACTATGAGAGACAGTTTTTGCGAGAAGTTCCAGATGGTTCTTACGAACTGGAGATACCGGAGTTCTATAGGGAACAGTGGGGGTATATGGTCACCAGGGCACTACAATGGGCTCTCGGCCTTCGAGTGAACTCGCTTTGTTCGGGCGGTCCGTTTAACCTATCCTAACCCTGGGACGCAGAAGTGTTTGCTAATAGCAAGAATTTTTTCTATTATTAAAAAGCAATTATATTAGTAACTCATTTCAGCATTTGTAAGGCGAATCCCAAAAAAGGAGAGGTTAATAATCCTGTTAATAACCGGGCAATTGCAGTTTGTATTTGAGTGCGATCCAGTGCGATTTTAACAGGGGATGCTCTATACGCGTGACTTGCTAAACTTTCTTTCGGAAAATAGTGTCATTATATACAAGATTACAAGAAAAGAAAGGCCTTGATTTAAGATATTTCCAAGGCGGTTAATAGATTGTAGTGTCGATGTTTCCTTCTCCCGATTTCCAGCGATCTATCTCAGGGCTTGCCCTCTACGAATTGTTATAGTTGGGATTACATCAGACGAGTTCTAAGTTAATTTCAGGCTTCGCTATTTCTTACTTTTCTATATGACCTTTTTCGTCAAACTTTTAACCCTATTTAACCCGTCGAAGATTTTACGTTTACATTCATTCAGCAATAGGCCGAAACTGTTGGAGAGCTAATGAAACACACGCTGAATTACGAATCTCTGAACGGGATCTGACGAATAGAGTCGATTTAAATGCTCCTAAAACCAAATGTTGTATGCTTACGCACAGTCGTCCGACCGATGTCCTTCATCTGTAAAAATCAAAATCTCTAGATGTTGTTGGTATAAAAATCCAGAGCAATTTTCAATGGACTAAGCATTTATCATGCTATAAGTGAAGCATTTTAGTACTTCGGCTTTTTGAAAAAGTGTAAGGTATACTTCCTTTTAACTTACTCCTTACTAGTTGTACTACGTACATATATACAATCTTTAATGGAAAACATCTCTCATGTTTGGACGCATTTTGACAACGCATTACAAGGTAAATTAGTATACTTTTAATGGAACAGTTGGTAGTATTTCTCTGTAGAGTCCTTTCATGTAACTCGAACTTTGAAAAATTCAAATCGAATGTCTACAAACACTATTCTCTCTATCCGTCTTACTATAACTTACCTTTCTAGTTCCTGCAGTAAGCATTCTTTGAGAAGGTTTTATCTTCTGATTTAAAAAAAAAAAAAAATAAAATAAGTGTCTCAGCCGATCAATTAATAAAAAAAATCTTTACGATAGATTATGCGCACAACGCAGTGCAGAAAAAATTGTTTTTTTTCGAACAGTTCGTATGAGCAATTAAATTTCCACACTTTTAACGCAGTAAAATTCAAATCGCATGTTCATAAACGCTTCTCTCTCTCTATCCTCCTTCCCATAACCAACTTTCCTAGTTCCGGTACAATATATTGCTTGAGTCGGGGTCATTCCCTGAGTGCTGGTCTAATATAAAATATACCAAAAGGATTCTTCGCTAATGAATTATTTAAAAGAACCCAAATCTTTCTACAAACTTGTCAATCGTCCTTTAAAAATTTACATTTTGTAGAAACTTCCTTTGTTTTTTTGAAGACAGATTGACTTACCCTCGTATTTTTTAACTTGATAACAACTTGGTGCAGTGGATGTTGAAGGTGTTAATTAAAATATTTAAATAAAATCGTGATAAATAATTGCATAATAAATGTGAATATAAAATTACCGCCAACATATTTTTCTTCAAGAACATAATGTTAACGCCAAACTTATGTCAGTGTTAGTTTGCAAAATAATTTGTTTTGTTATTTTTTCAAAGTGTACAAAATGTAGGCATAATAAATATATAAATAAAATAGCAAAAAATATATAAAAAAAACAAATAAAAAATATATAAATAATATACAATAAATTATTAGTGGCTGTGATTTTTTAATGGCAGACTACACAACATAACAATTGAATACAATGTCTGCCATTTCCTTCTCTCTCTCTCTCTCTCTTTATCACTCTTAAATAAACAAATACATTTTATGCATTTCTCACCTGCATATTAAATAGTAATGATGGTACAATTTTTTCCATATGTTGTTTTTCCCAAATATTCTCCACCAAATCATCAGAGACAGTTTTACGTATCACACCCTGTAGTCCTTTAATACCTGCCAATCGTATACTATCACGCAGCTCGATGTTATCATTGTTGCCATGACACATTGAAGAAAATTTTGAAATAAAAAAATCATAGCGGCGATGATACGAAGGAGTGTCTTCATTAATGTTGGCGAATTTTACAAACTACAAAGAAAGTTTAACAAAAACACAATTATAATAAAAGAAAAACAAAATCATAAAAGCTAAAACTTAAGTACATAAATAAATAGGTAAGCTTTTGGCCATAGAAAGTATTAAGGTCATGGTAAACATTAACAACTAAATGAGAAAAGACGATGGATGATAAAACATAAACATGTTTAATTGTACCCTGTCATGGGAAACTAGGATGGATTAAACCATTTTTTTTTATTATTCTCATGGAGAGATTGTTGTTACACGATTTAATATGCGGGCTCTGCAATATATTTAGATCCAATAATTTTTTTTAATAGACTGGATGGGTCCACCAATTTAATTATTTTAGAGAAATGTGGTTGGATAGCCGGTCATGGAAAATGGAGTATTTTGGGGGCCTATTTCTCGTGTTAGGGGTCGAATAAAAGAGAGTGGGAGCCATCTTCAGCACAGTATTCCTTTAGAGATGACACCATTAAATAATAGTACACAGATATATCCAGAACGCTGAAATGATCCAGCGCGGGTGTAGTGGGAGTGTAGTACCACCGTAAATAAACTACTACGAGTCTATGAGAAAAACACTCACCATCTTTTAAGCGGAGATTCATGCCAATGAAAGATGTGTTTAATTTAATATTAGCAGCAGCTACAAGGGAAGATAGCTATCCTCTCTGTCATTGCCCTTAGCTCTTATGAGTTTACCCCCAAGATAGATTGGGAATGTTGTACAAAACTGAATCAGTTTGGCAGCACCAACAGGGTTATACTCTCTCCGGACACGTTGGGGTAGAAGGGAAAGAAAATGAGGACAGACTAATCAGAAGGAGAGCAAGTACAATCTATGGTCAGACCGAAACTTTTTTGTGGCCAAATAGAATCCGAAATGAAATGTAGGCGGAGATCAAGAACACCAGAGATGACCACTGGATTAACCTCCCCGAATTTATACATGCGAAGCTGGCAATTTGGAAATTTTATCACAATCCCTTTTTAAGCTCTCATGTCTCTAAGTAAAAATAACCTACGAATGCTCATTGGCTTTCTCATAGGCCATTTATGATTACGAAAAAAAAAAAACTGAAGGATTGTAATGTTTTATGTTACAACAGATAGAACGAGCTGTGCAAGACTAGAACCAACTGCTATCCCGAAATTCTTTAGGGGAGCAGGTCTAGATAAGGAGTTTTAGCACCGGACAGGCACACAATAGATCTTCCTGGTCGCAGTGTTCTGTTTCCCCCCTTATTATTCTTATTCTTTAAGGGGCCGCGCACGATTTAAGTATGCACAACCATAAAACATTGAGACCGCTGGCTTTAGCCGACCTCAGTTGTGCTGTAATGCAGTTTTTTTTCAACTTTTGCGTGACTAAGACTGCCCTGGTCTTATTTCAAGTCTGCTTCCTGGATAACAGGTGATAACTCCAATAATTAAGAAGCAATAACACGACATCCGATATATCCAATGCTAATTTCTTTACTTCAATGGGAGAATCCTTGTTATAGACTTTTCGTGGAGCTGCTTTTACTCTGCAACAAAATAATATGGCGCTGGTTGTCGGTATGTTTTTCTTAGACTCGGGTTCCTACTTGAGCCCAATGGTTTTGTCTGCCCTAGAGTTTTACCGAAGATGTTGCTGTGTGAATACAATTAATTTTATATACGAAGCTATAACTTTCATAACGGATTGAATGTCCACAATACCATGAAGTAACATCATGATATCAAACTATAGTTAATACCAGACGAAGTAAAGACCATTAGAATATAATATAATTTCGGAAGACGTTATATTTGGCTACCATAAATATTGTGAATACAGTTCATTACAGTAACTGGCTGTCCACATACAGGAGGTTACTTATTCAAAAAAAAAAAAAAAAGAAGAGAAGTAAACGGTTTTCCAATAGCGGCGATTAGGTTTAGACAGTTTATTCCAGATATGTGTTAAATTTTTTGTAAGTTTTTCCATACTATATTTTTCAAATAATAAAGAAAAACACTTGATCTTTTTCAGACATCAATACTGGATGTGATTCCTACAAGATAGCGCTTTGTATCACAATAAAAAGTATACACAAGCAATTTAAGGATATTGCCATTTGACACAAAAGCGCAATGACAAGGAACAAAAAAAAACTACCGGTATTAAAAATATTCAAAATCAATGCCTGCCTGAAGTAACAGCTGATGAAAAGTAATCTATTTTAAATTTGAATTGCAAGGACTAACGCTTAAAGGACGTTTCCTTTTTACCTAACCAAAGACTTTACTGAAGTTTTAATGGAATGCGAGTTAATAACGAGAGTATGTTTTCTACTAACAATCGTCGTCATTATTTTACATGAGCTCATCCTATTCTTTAAATTGAATTGAAACTTTTGGTTCACATTTAGACAAAAGAATACAAGAGGAATTTGATCATTCAGTGCTTTTAGATCAAGCACATTTTTGTATCAAAAAGGCGTTTTATTTACGTTTAGTTCAGCATCTTTCTAGTTGGTTTTTCATTCAAATGATAGGATTTCATATGGCTCGTATTTGTTTTAATGATGGCCTCTTTGTTCGACCCAAATCCATTTCTTTGAATTTGATTGCTAACTCTGGAGAGTATGCCGGATGCGGTACCAGCTCGTAGCCTAATTCTTACATTTTTGCCATATTACAGTTTACACATGTACGTTGTCTAGATAGAAAACATCGTCTTTGCTTAAAATCAATATTGAGTCTGTGTAAAATCCCTGAATAATATTTGCCGGTAATCGCGTAGCACTTTTTTGAAATGGCAACAGAGTTACGCTTATTGTCGAGTGAGTGCAATCGTGGCTACCATCGATTGGATATATTTTTTATATTCAAGAATTCATGCAAAATGTGATGTTCGCGCTTGGTTAGCCTGCCTATAGCCTTACTCACCTCACTCACTCTCATTCTGCGATCCTCCATATCATTCCGTGGAGTTTACCGCCTATATCTGCTGTGACGACTTTTTGGGCGACCTGAACGTTTGATTTCTGTAGTGCTGGTGCGACCACAACGGTAGTGCTGGCAAAGTATTGAGAAGTGGATATCGAGTACCGAGTATTTGATCATTTTTTTTTGAGTACTCAATACTCAAAAGTAGTTATTCGATACTATTTACTTTATAGTTTTAGAAACAAATAGAAAATTAAATAGCTGCGTTAAAAATCCTAGTTAACAGTGCGTTAATATTATGTAAACAAAAGTATTGAGTAGTATTGAGTACCCAATTGATAAGTATTGAGTAGTATCGAGTAATTAAAAGTAGCAGAAATTGCCAGCACTACACAACGGATCTCAGTCAACCACTTTTGAACCAATTAAATTGACGGTGCAGATATCCCATAGTATTTATTTGGTTTTGGTAATGGTTTCTTTTTAAATTAAAAGAAAATGTTTAATCCGCCCACGAGTCACTTTTTTAAATTTTCAAAAACAAACTAATAGACGCAGCTCCTTAAAAATTCTACAGCTGTTCTGTAGTTAGAGCAGTATTTCATTAAGTTACTGAGCTGGAAATACAAAATGTCACGTAAAAATCAAACTGCCCTCGTAGTTAAAGTTTTTTTTTGCAAAATAGGAAATGTAAATTTAAAATTTTTTGAAAACAATTAACATAGGATTGAATTCACTGAACTTAAGCAGCTCAAGATAAGACAATTTTAATTGGAGCATAACGTTTGTTTAATTATAGTCTGAATATTTATTCACGATAATTGATGATCATTGTTAAATTCTGGTAACCGTTGAAACCGTTTGAAAACCTAAAATTATCACAATCACCACTTTTGAATTTATAGGTCGTTGAACTTACACTTCTGCATATCTTGTCATATAAATTAAGTGTTTACAAATAACTGTTGTAATAATCGTTAAACTAAATGTTTGAACAATTAAAACAAAAACTACTGATATGAATGCCGCGTTTTCAAACAAATAAATTGAATTATTTATTGGATATATGCGTTACTTCCAGTGTTTTTTTAAGGAAAAATATTTCTGTAGTTTTGGGATCCCTCTACTGTCTAAGGGATGCACTTTTTTTTATTTTTTTTTTTTTTTATTTCGGACCAGCACTCAGGGGATGACCCCTACTCATGCGACCCCTACTCATGCAAAGCATTGTGCCAGAACTAGGAAATTAGGTTATGGGAAGGAGGATAGAGGGAGTAATGTTTGTGGACATTCGATTTGAATTTTCCAACATTGTAGTTGACAGGAAAGACCTCTGTAGGAAGATGATTCCACAAGCGAACTGTACGGCTAAAAAATGAATTTTCTCTGTAATGCATTGTGCGATTCACTGGCCAATCGACCACAAATGGATGAGCTCTTAATGAAAAGCGTGTTGTGCGCGAAAACGTGCGGATATCGGGAACTAGTTCCCTAATTTCATCAGAGCACATTCCATTGTAGTAGCGATAAAACAGCGAAACACAACCCACATTGCGTCGATGTTCAAGAGAGTCAATAGAGTTGGATACCCTACTGTCACCTATGAGCTTCTTCGCCCTCTCCTGCACGCGGTCAAGTAGTTCCAAAATAGACTTTGGAGCACCGGCCCATACATGAGAGTTGTATTTCATTTTTGGCCGGATGTAAGTGGTATAAATAGTAAGGAGATCGGATGAGGTGAAATATGTTTTACACCGTTTGAGAAAACCGAGACACTTGAAAGCTTCTTTTGAGACTTGAAAAATGTGCTTAGTCCATCGAACGTCACACTGGATTTTCATGCCAAGAACATCAAGAGCTTCTGATTCCTTAATACTTATACCACCCATAATTACAGATGTAGCACCATTATCGGCCGAACGCCGGTGCGTTAGCATACAACATTGAGTCTTACGAGCGTTAAAGTCGACTCTATTTGCCAGGCCCCAATTAGATATTGTTACGAGATCGTGATTGAGCGTATCATTCATGTTTTGCCGCTTGGCCCCAATCTCTAAAAGGCTCGGCCGTCTGCAGAATGAATACGAATGGCAAATGCTGCTATCATCTGCAAAAGAGTAGATAGGGTTGGAAGTTTGACAGAGAAGGTCATTTAGAAAAATAAGAAACAGGGTAGGAGAAAGAACAGAGCCTTGCGGTACCCCTGAATTAATCTTGAACTCGTTTGATGAAATCCCATCTATAACAACTCGTATAGTGCGATCCCTGAGAAAGCTCGATATAAATCGAGAAAAGATATCACCTACACCAAAAGCAATAAGTTTTGACAGGAGTGCACCATGCCACACTCTATCAAAGGCCTTGGAGATATCTAGAGCCACCACCTTACTTTCGCCGAAATGGTGAATGGATTGACACCATTTTTCCGAAAGGAAGGCCAGCAAGTCCCCTGTAGAGCGCCCCCTACGAAAACCATACTGGCGGTCGCTTAGTAAGCTGTTGGACTCCAGATACTTGACAAGATGAAAATTTAGCATACTTTCCATTACCTTAGAAAGAGTAGAACAGACTGCAATTGGGCGGTAATTTTCAGGGTTATTAGCCTCTCCTTTTTTGGGGATTGGCGTTACATTAGCTAACTTCCAGCACATTGGAAACTCACCAGTATGATACAAGGTGCTGAAAAGAGTCGCTAATGGACGTGCTAGCGTCGAAGAGCACTGTTTCAAGACCAGTGCTGGAATGCCATCCGGCCCAGAAGACTTGTTGATATTAAGATCTGCTAAGACCTTTTTAACTGCACGTGCTCGAAAGAATATCTTTGGCATAGTTACTGATACTCTGTCAAGCACGGGTAGTGGCTGATTGCTTTCCGGTAAGTAGGAATTTCTTGCAAATTGACCAGCCAGAAAGTTAGCTTTGTCAGCCGGGTCAGTGAATATTTGATCATCTTTCAAAAGCGTCGGAATTGAGGAACTAGCATTATCCTTTACTCTTTTGACAAATGACCAAAAGCTCTTACTACCCCGAGGGGCAGAAAGAACTTTAGCACGAAGACGCTCATCGTGTAGACCTTTTTCACGCCTAAGTACTTTGGCACACGAAGATCTCGCTCTTTTGCGTAGCGAATCAGTGTCTGCGTTTTTATTTTTACGCCAGGCACTGAATGCTTCCTCTCTGAATCTGACTGCATTTTTGCACGTCTGATTGAACCAGGATTTCATTCTAGGTTTAATCGGAATTTGCTTTGATGGAATAAAAGCTTTCATTCCTAGCAAAATTATGTTTACAACCATTTCCGCCATGGCATCAGTGTTACTGTCTAGGAAACAAAGTTTCCAAAGTAGATTTGTTGATGTTGTTGTGTTGAATTTTATTTTGTTTCGTTTTGTTTAGGTTTTGTTTAAATTGTTTTTGTTGAATTGCAGTTATTTTTTTAAGTTTTTTTTATTATATGTATGAATGTTTTGTTTCATTTTAAATTTTTTGTTTTTTATTTTAAATATTTGTGTTATTATTGTTGAACTTAAGTATGTGTGTATCATGTGTATTTTATTGTTGTAGTTTTATGTTCTTTTTATTTATTTATTTGTAATTTGGACAATATTTTTAAATTGCTTTTTTATTTCACGATATATATTATTGTTTTTTGGTTTTAATTTTATTGTAAGTTAATAAAACTTTTGTCACTTATTAAAAAAACATAAAACACGGCTTATGTATGTATGTAAATTGACGGACAAACACAAAGTTAAAAAATTATAGAAAAAACAAAACAATTAAAACAATTAAAATGAGATAAGAATAAAGACGTGCGGACGATTCAAACGACAGAACACTACTGATGACTTCGGCCAACTCAAACCCTCCTGACTAAAGGTCCGTATAATAACCAAAATCGAACTAACACTAACAATCTAACAACACTCAAAACTTAACCGAACAAAACATAAGACAAATATCTGTCGCTACAAGGAAAAACTGCTTAGGTTTTATTTTGTATTTTTGAAGTAGACCACTTTAAGACTTTTTAGCTAGTTTTTATTGTTAATTATTAGTTTTAAGCATTAAGGTCTAACTTGTTTTATGTTAATAAAAATACAGACTTTTTATTACATATTTTACCGACGTTTCGTGAATTGTATGTTCACTTTATCAAGGGATTCGTCTATTTATGCTTTTTGTGTCAGTGAGACCAGGTATGTATTTTACACCGAAAAAATATTTCGCATTGTTATCTGTGTTGCCATTGTTGTTGGTATTGCTCGTCGTGTCCTAAGATATTATTAAAGATTTTATTAAATTCTGCGGAAAATTATTAGATGATAATATTTTCGTAATTTTTTCAATGTTTTGTTTCTGAAATTGGTTGTCGCTGATGTCCAGTACCCTCTTGATTAAATTTTTGGCTGTGTTAACTATTTGGCTCTTCGGTTGAGTAGCATTAAAATTAATTATTCTACCAGACGATGTGTTTTAAGCGTACCAGTCAAATGTTAGTTTGACATCATTTCTGTATAATTTGGTGTCCAGGTATGCTATTTCTCTTTTCTCTTCAACTTCCACTGTGAATTTGATTTTTGGGTGTTATCCATATAAAGTCCTCAAAATCTCATCTTTGTCGTCAATGTGGATTACAGCTAAAATGTCGTCTACGTACTTTGCTACGTATTTTATATCTATGTTTTTATTGTTGAGTTTAGTCAACGCTACGTCAAGTAAGTTATCGCGTATAATGTCGGCAATTGTGGGAGATAGCGGGTTACCCATTGGCATTCCAAAGATTTGATTGTATACCCTGTTGTTGTAGATAAAGTAGTTATTATCATATAAACAAAACTTTAATATATCCAAAAATTTAGATCTTGGGATTTTGGTGTTTGTTTTTATTATATCCCACTTTGATCGCAGTATAAATGGGAATATTAGTAAATAATGAGACTACGTCAAAAGATACCAAATAGTCATTGCAATCAATATTAATGTTTTTCATTCGCCCTTTTAATTCCAATGAATTCTTTACATTGTTTTTTATTTATTTTGGGGACTTTTTAAATTAAGAAATATATCGTTCTACGTATAACGACATATCATCAGCAAAGGCATACGTTGTAATCACAATACCATCATATAATGGAAATAGATTATTAAGATTCATTAAAACCAAAAGATGCACCAAAAAAGTATCCTTGTGATAGTCTACATACTACAGGTATAGTACTACTAGATTTACCATTTATTGATAAGCACTTCTTACATGTTTGCAATTATGTTGATCAAACACTAAACACTAAATTGAATGGATGGAAATAATCTCGTTATCAATGTTGATAACACTAAGGTGAAGGTTAAAATAGTACAAGCTTTGGTCATGCCAATTTTTAATTATGGTATTGAGTTATATTCTGGTACTCGTGTTTTTTTAAAGGTTATCATTATTCTTTAACCGAGTTCTTAGATATATACATGTATTCGCTAAGAAGACGTCATCACATATATTTTTATGTACGACTTTTGTTGGATGTAGCTTTGATAATTCTATATTCGTAATCTTTTCTATAGAACATTTATGAGAGGTTGCTCGTCAACAATCTAGATTCTAGATTTTAGATTCTCTATTGACTTCATTTTGGAGTAGCGAAATTTGGTTAAAGTGGCGAAATATACAAAACTCTATTCTATAGCTCTGAATCATTTCTACTTTCAATATGTTTTATATAAACGACAATTAATTGCATTTTTCTCTTCTAAGTATTTGCACTACACAAATAACTGTTTCAATATTTTTACATTAGCGGAGTTCGGTGTTCGATGCAACATCAATATCATAGTTTTTTTATGAAATCCAACAACTAAATATCTATTGTTTTTTTTTTTTAATTTGAATGATATAACGAATTTGCACTTTCGCGAGACCATTTGCATTAAGCACTGAATACCGCTATTGTTTTTTAAATTAATAGTATCAAACCACACCAAATTTTTAGACTATTATGTATTTACTTTATATAAAGATACCCATTCCTGTATAAAATTCTAATATTTATAAAAAATTCTGAAAAATTATAGTTAAGCTCTGTACAGTGATGGCAACTTTTCAAAGAGCAAACGCGTCGACCCAGCGGTCAAAATGAGCTAAAAAACGTTCATTTGAAAAAAGAACGATTTTTTTTTCAGTCTAGTAAAGGGTGTTTTTTGTAGAGGTATAGAAGTTGCAATAAAACAACGATGGATTATTCGATTGACATGAATTTTATTTATCCGAAAGATAATATTGTGGCATTACATTTTAAATACGATTTCTGGCATATGACCGCCACGGGTGGCGCGAATGTAGTCCAATCTGGACTTCCAATTTTCGATGACTTTTTCCAACATTTGTGGCCGTATATAGGTAATAACACGGCGAATGTTGTCTTACAACTGGTCAAGCGTTTGTGGCTTATCCGCATAGACCAATGACTTTACATAGCCCCACAGAAGGTAGTCTAGCGGTGTTAAATCACAAGATCTTGGAGGCTAATTCACAGGTCCAAAACGTGAAATTAGGCGGTCACCAAACGTGTCTTTCAATAAATCTATTGTTGCACGAGCTGTGTGACCTGTTGCGCCGTCTTGTTGAAACCACATCTCCTGGACATCATGGTTATTCAATTCAGGAATGAAAAGGTTAGTAATCACCATTGACAGTAACGTTCTGGCCACCATCGTTTTTGAAAAAGTACGGACCAATAATTCCACCAGCCCATAAAGCGCACCAAACAGTCAGTTTTTCTTGATGTAACGGTGTTTCGACATACACTTGAGGATTACCTTCACTCCAAATGCGGAAGTTTTGTTTGTTGACGTAGCCATTCAACCAGAAGTGCGCTTAATCGCTAAACAAAATTCGCTTATGAAAATCGGAAACGGTAATCTTGTTTTGAGCCCAAATTGCACTTTTTCCAAGCATTGTTCAGGCGTGAGTCTATTTATGATGAATTGCCAAACCAAACTGAGAATAAATTACTTGACAGCTGTTAAATCGGTCGCCATGTTGAAAAGTAATGCAAACATAAAGTTCTATACCTCTATAAAAAAAACACCCTATATATTGTTATATGTAAAATTTTACAGTTACAAAAGGTTTAGTTAGGTTTTACAATTTATACAAATAGTTTCATAGGTACTCGTACATATTTAAATTATAATCACACCTGTTCTGTAAAACGAATCCGAACTTTTTCGATTATGACACGAATTCACTTTTCTTAGTTTTCTGTAAATCGAAATCCATTAGTACTCCATTATTACTTCGATTTACTTTTAAGAGTCGAAAGTAAATCGACCTGAAAAAATTTGTAAACTAGAGATTTTGTTATTATTACAAGTAAACAACTTCTGAAATATCACAAATTTTTAAAAATTTTCAAAAACTTTATGAAAATTTAAATTCGATCAGTCTTTCGAACTAAATCTTTTTTATCCGATCCAAAGAATTTAGCCATTATTTGACGCGTAATTTAATACGCTTTGACTATTAGTGACGCTTTAAAGAGCAGTATACATCGAAAAAATAAATTATCTGGTTAATGGTTAATGAGTGTTCACAGCACCACCTACCTGTTTAAAAAAGCAATATAAATTTTAAACATTAAAAGAAATTGTTCCAACTTCAAATGTACTAAATCGCTCCATTTACAGAAAAAACAGCCTTTATCAAAGAGTCAAATTATTATTTTCTTCTTCTGGCCATATAAGTACATATTCGTTTTTAAATAACATTTTGACTTGATATATGTTTTTTAACTTGTTTTTCCAAATACGCTTGGTGGTAAATCATAACTTGAACAGCAGGTATTACATCTTTGAAAGCCATATTTTATATGAACTATGTGATTGACAATAAAGATGAAAGAATGAAGGGTAAAAAAGAAAAATTAGTTTAACAAAGCATAAAGTGCCAAACGAGCTGTTCATAAGAATGAAAAGAGCTATGTTAGCTCTTTTTTCTGAAAAAGTGCTAAAGGGTAAAATTTCGCGTCAGAGGTAGCCAAAAAGAGCTAAAAATAACGCGAAAAGTGCTAAGTTGGCATCGCTGGCTCTGTTAAACACAGACAGAAGATGAGTTACACATTATTTTAAAACAGCGCCATGTGCTGCGCAATACTGCTATACATATACCGCTGTTAAAAATCAAAGATGCCTTTTTTTTAGAAAAGAATACACCTTAAGTATTTTGTTGTTGTAACAGTTTTGCTGCTGTCGAAAGTTCTTTCCTGAGAAAGAAACTTCCGATTGATAATGCTGTTGCTGAGTTGACAATTTTTGGGCGAATGTTACTTCGGTCATTCCAGTTCCAGAGTTGTCGTGTGATCGTAGTATTGTATTCTGTGTTGTCTTTTTGGCGAATTTTAGCGATTATGATTAAAATGTATTTTTGTGATTTATTAAAAATATTTGTAAAATTAATAAAAATTATATATTTATATTATAAGCAAAATCACACCGATTTTGTCGAAAGAGGCAAAAGAAAATCTGACAACTTTGCTCACAAGTTCACTCAGCTAGAGTATGATCTACTAAAATGCAATGTTTTTCGTAACGTTTGTCTTTGGGAAAAAAAAAGAAGTCAAACTCCCTGCAAAGCTTCGAAAAACTGCATTGTTTATGTTTCCACCGAATTATGTACATATAATAAATAAGAGAGCTTAGTGACATAGATGCCAAAGTGGATCGCTTTGGAAAATACTAATATGCAATTTAGTTGTATGTAATATACAATTAATTCCCAATGTATATACCCGACATTTAATAAGATTTTACAATATGAGTTTAAATACATCTTCAGTTGTTTAAAAGAAATTCTAACACTACGTAAAGCTTTTCTCTTCTTTGTTTTTTTATGTATTACCATCCAGGGTTGTCAGATCTTCAAAAACCGATGTGAAAAATCTGGATAAAATTTTCCTATAATATTTTAATAAATTACAAAAAATAAATGTAATCGAGCAAAAACTCGCCAAAAATAAAAAATAATCGACAAAATATATAATTATTTTGTTATTTAGTTAAAATGATTAGTGAACACGGGAATGGAAAAATTTTTTACTTTATGGTATAAGCACAACTGGGACGAACGACGAACTTCGTACAGTACAACGAATTAGTCGACAAAAATTAGTCGCGTAAATTCGTCGACTATAACACAATGAGTACGAACAAAATTTATAGAAGTGAAAAAACTTTGCCATATCTGTGGTTTTCTCTGGAAATTTATATATCCTTTTGTACCAGATTATATCAACATTCATTGTTTTTCACTTTCTCTGTTATGATAAATAAATTATGATAAATTATGATAAAATTAGACCAAATTTCATAAATTAATTAATTTATAAATAAATTTTTTTTTAACATCGGCAGTTGTTAGAGTGATCATATTTCAACAGAAAAAAAAAACACAAATTAAAAAAGAAATATTAACAAAATATAAATTTAAATCAAAATGATCCAAATAAAACATATTTACTTCATTTGTATGCAATAAATAAAAAATAAAACCATTATTTAATAAAAAGTAACTTTATTTACTAAAAAATTTTTAAATTTTAAAATTTTAAAATAAAAAACGGGTACTCTGCACCATTTCAGTCGTCGTTCGTTACACACGACGGATTTCGTCGACGCACTGATTGTGTGCGTTTTCATAAACACAAATCGCACTTGATCAACATGAGGGTATTAACTCAAAAATTTTCCATTTATTATTTTTTTTTTCGCAATAATTGCAAATAATTTAAAAGAAAAACAGTGTAAATATATTATCAAATGGAATTTGCTTACTATAATATGTTCGGATTTTTAAAATATCTTAAAATCACAAACAGTTTTTTGCCTTTACTGAAAATTTTAAAATTTTGAGTTAATACACTTTTGTTGATCAAGTGCGAAATATATTTTATTTTTTTCGACGAATATTCGGAACGAAAAATTCGTCGTTCTTCCCAGTTGTATTTATGGAAAAAAAAAAATAAAGTTGTGGTGATTATAATACATGGAGATCTAAACATACCCACCCTTAAGGGAATAGTCACCGAATTCGTATTTAGAATATATTTTATGGGAATTAAATTTATTCAACATTACAAAAGATCAACAGATGTGTGCATAAAACATAAAGCATAAAAAATACTGTTTTCTTGTTTCGCAGACGAGTTTTGATATAATTTATTATTGAAAGCGATCTTTCTGTCTAGTAGTTGGCAGCATATACATTAATCAACTAATTTGTAAAAAAAAATATACTTTCAAATAAAAAGAATTGGCGTTAAAACTTCCTTTGTATGTAAAAAGTAAAGTATACAAAATTTATTGGAATTGCCAGCACATCAAGTACGAAACTAATATAACTGTACATAATTAGATAAAATATCATCATTTTTATAATCTTTCTAGAACAAACTTTAATATTTTTTAATGTGGTAGATAAGCATCCAAAAGTATGTTAGAATTTATGAAAATATTTGAAACAAAGAATTTTGTTTATGATAGGGAGTTGCAACATTTTAAAATGGAAAGGTATCCGTAAACTTTAAATAAACCATCTTTAAATATGAAAAACTGTGATACAGCTTAATTGAGTTTCTAATGTTGGCCAAAAGTCAATAAAAAATAACTAATTATTTAAAAATTTGCCCTGTCGCCAAATGCAAAATTTAATCGCCAAATAATTTTGAAAACCGCCACGTTTGGCGAGAAATCGCCATATCTGACAACCCTGTTACTATCTATGTATATTTTTGCTTTCGCAATAGTTGTTCACAGTGCACGATTGATGGTTTAAAATCATCATTGAAGCTTCTTACAAGGCGTAAATCTTCAATATTCCTTATTTTGCATTACATTTTGTTTGAATCAAGGCGAATTCATAACAGGTGGAGGCGATAGCCCAGCTGCTTATTTTTGCTCTCGTTTTTTTTGCTAATGTCATGTCAAAAATACATTGTTTCGTATCTGCTAGTCTAATGGCAAAGTTGTTGTTTTGTTGTAGTTGTTGCCGCACTGCTCACATCTGCTATGAATTCGCCTTGGTTTGAATATAATTAAATTTAAATAACAAATGACAGGTGTGTTTTTTTCCCTTTGGTCTACACGTTTGTAATTTAGTTTATTCTACGTGTCCTTTACGTAAGTCCTGTTTGTGTTTAAGTTTTAAAAGAACTACTTAATTTAATTAAATTAAAAGAAAAACTTACCGAGTTTGTAGCCAAAATTTGTAAATTTGGATTCGAGTCTTCGAGTAATTTTTGTACCATGCGCAAAAAAGATTCAACAAATAAATTCAAGGTGGTTTGAGCATGGCAAGCTTGCAATAATATATCCATGGCTTCCATAGCAATTTCCACAAATCTTTAAATAAAACATAACATAACAAGTGTTAAGGAAACCCACAATGAGAAGATAAATCATTCTTCAAATGAAAATAATAAACACATGCCACCAATAATGAATGCCCCATTATGAACAAGAATAATAAAATGACCTTGCTGATGGGTATGACAATTATGGATTATTGCTCTAACACATAAATTAAATAAAAAGAGAATAATTATGACTCACATTGTTGTTAAAGATGGCATGTGCATTCTGAAACTTACTTGTAACGTTTGCGATTTATATCCTTTGT
The DNA here is from genome assembly GCA_949628195.1 of Phasia obesa. Lineage (NCBI taxonomy): Eukaryota > Metazoa > Arthropoda > Insecta > Diptera > Tachinidae > Phasia > Phasia obesa. The sequence continues at coordinate 34,275,660 of OX451219.1, read as the reverse complement.
AGCCTTCTGATACAAATATTCACCAATACGATCCAATTTGTCAGGCGAACTAAGCGAATAGAATGTTAACTTCTCCATATTTGATTTGACCAAACCATCTTCGGGTATAGCGGGAAATATGTTGTCCACCAAACGTTTATAGCGTGGCCTTAAGGCCGAGCAGCAGCCGCAACAACCTAACAGAATAAACCAGGGATTAAACCAAGAACAAGATAAGCATATAGGGCGCGAAGTAGAGGGTCGCGGTATTAAAATACGCATGCATTTATAGCTAAACATGCTGTATGCCCAATTCGGAAAGGTTGGATTGAATAGAGAGCACAAAAGAGCTCCTTGTAATTCATTACATTTTTATTGAATTTCTTTTCTTCAACTGAAACACGAAACAACCTAAAGTTATTCAGCCGAAATTTTTTTATCTTTTTTTATTTAATCTAACTTTTGTGTTTATTCCGAAGAAGACGATTTAGTACTAAACAAATGTTAACATTTCTAAAGTTATCGTGGTGGTTAATAGAATTGGGTTGGTTTTTGTTCTGTTTGTTTGTTCATGTAGAGCGTTTGTGTATGTTTATGTGCATACAATGACGAGCTGCTTGAGCATATGAATGAATAAAGTACTGGAGGTGTATTTGTGTTTACAATCATTGTCTTACCATTTTTCATACTACATACTATACTGTGCTTTTGTTCTTTACTTATAGACTGTCGTTTAGTAAAGTAAAAATTGTAACAAATTTATAAGCAAAATGTTGTTGCAGAACTATACAAACAATTAAACGTCGTAGGGCTCCTCATTTGTTATCGTTTGCTAAAAGTTTATTTTCAATTTCGTTGCCGCAGTCGACAACGACGAAGTCATCGTTGTTTAACATGCAAACACTTCGAAACAGTCATTCACTTTTCATTTATAGGGAAGTTTTCCAATAAAATAAAGTAAAAATTAAGAAAAACAAAACGGTTTGCTTTAAGTTTTAATAGCTGAAGCTAATCTAAAGAAATTTGTATTTTAGCTTAAAACATTTTCTTCGAACGTTTTGTATTAAAAATGATTTATTAAGTTTTTTGTCAGCTTTAATTTCGCTATGATAGGTACGTGACTAATTATGAAGAGATAAGGAAAAGTAAGATACAAGCAGAATGTAATGAATTTTTGGCCGTCTTCGTATCTATCTACAAGATAAAGCCAATTATAAAAAAAAATATTCATTTAAACAACTCTTATAGGGACAAATTAATTTTTAAAGTTAGGCTTAAGTTCGTTATATTCTTTCTAAGTTGAAATAATCTATATACATATATATATAGTCTGTATGTTTGTATGTCCTTTATAGAATCGTAAACTATGCATCTGATCATGATATGATCTTAAGCAAAGTTGTTACCCATGAGCCGGCGAAGGTTTCTAAGTTAGTTCGATTAACTTCTGGCAGGTGGCGCCACGGAAAATTACTCAAAATTAATTAAATCGCATGCTGTGCATTTGATTATGGTATGATCTTTAGAAAAGTTTTTGCGCATGAGCCGACGGAGGTTCCTAAGTTGGTGGGGTAAATTTCCGACAGGTGGCGCCACAGAAAATTACTCAAAATTAATTATATCGTAAGCTGTGCATTTGATGATGGTATGATCTTTAGAAAATTGTTGCGCATGAGCCGAAGAAGGTTCCTAAGTTGGTGGGGTAAATTTTCGACAGGTGGCGCCACAGAAAATTGCTCTTTTTTCTGAAAAAGTGCTGAAGGGAAAATTTTCGCGTTACAGGTAGTCAAATAGAGCTAAAAATAGCGCGAAAAGAGTTAAGTTGGCATCGCCGAATACAACACTAATGTTTGCTTAGGGCCAGCAACGCGGACTTGGTCAGCTAGTATTAAATACAAATTAGGTGATTAAAAAAAAAAAAAATTAGAAAATTTTATTTTTTACAAATATAGTATTTTATATATATTTTTTTATAAATATAGTATTGTTCGAAATTTCGAATTATTAATTTAATATTCCATAAATGTGTATGTCAAATATTTAAAAATAAAATTTATGTTTCGAAATTCTAAGCTATTTTTGAAAATATTAAAAAAAGTCAATTTAAAAGTCAAAAATTACGCTCTAAATATTAATAATTGTAAAAAGTATAATCGAACTTTCAAACTTAATTTCGAATTTATAAATTTAGTAATTCATTTACTTTTACGGAAAATATTAAAAAACTAATTTATGTAAAACAATATTTTATTTGAAATATGTTTAGAAATAAGAAGTTAATTTCGAAAGTGATCAAAAATTACGACAAAAAAATGCAGGATAATTAAGCCCCGAGTTTATCGAAAAATTAGAATTCAATTAATCGTACGCTTTAAACCGTTCAAAGTTAAAGTTATTCATAATTTCATACATATGAAAATTTGTAGTCAAACTTAAGTTCGTTTTCTCTCTAAGAAAGAATAATTTAAATTACAAATTAGGTGATAATATTAAAGAAAAATTAGGAAAATTTAATTTTTAGACGAACGTTGCTGTCTAGAAATTTGCATTTCGCTCTGTTGGTGATCATAAATAAATTTTTAAATATCATAACGAAGATGGATTATTTTAAAAAAATTTGTTTTATTTATAAATAAAACAACTATTTTAAATTGAAATATAAGGACAAAAACATAAAAAAGCACTAACAATTTAAAAAAATAAAGTTTATAAATCAAGGATACGGGGGATGGACTCACACGCGAAGTGCCATAAATAAGGTGGTAAACCCGTCCATTTCCTATTGGTTTTTAGACAGGTAACAAGACTAATTTGCGTATTCCTAAAAAACAATATGTATAACAATATTATTTTCTAATGCAGCACTATTTTATTCTTTTGTTGACGTTTCACCCTAAAAGTATGCAACTCTTTTGTATTGAATCCAAATTAAGCAACATTTTCATGTGTTTTAACATTATTTTTTGTTATAAAACCATAGTAATACCCCTACTGTAATAATTTAAATTATGTATGTGGTTTACAAAAGTGGCTACCGCGCCTTTATTAACGGCTGTTAAATACTTTTAGAGTAAGTAGCCAACAATTGAGGCTTTAAAAATCCTTTTACGTTTTAATCGTTGCTTTGCACTCCTAACAATTTAAGAATAATTTATAAATTTTGTTTCAAAATTGGCTATGTTTGGATAGGGCTGGAGGAAGAACCCTTATAATATTTTACCTATTTTTTATCTTTATAATGGTTAAAAAAAATTACTAATTCCGAAGTAAGTTTAAATTACATAAGCAAAAAAAATAACACCTTTTTGGGGAAAATCCTGAAAAAACGGTATTTTTACATTTTCCCGATTCAGAAGCTTGTAACTTTTTAACGAAAAGCGCTATCAGAACAAAACTTGAAACTAATTTTTTCTAAATTTTTTATTCATAATATAGCCAGCCTTAAAATAATAATCCGATAATTAATAAACACACCACGACAAATATACTAACTTAAGGTCGGCCAAAATTGCAAGCCAATTTTCTCCCAAACTAAAAGAGATAACCTACACGGAAGCAGAATTTTTTATAGATATTTTCAAGGTCTACTTAAATTTAAAAAATTTTAACATTCGAGTAAAAACTAAACTTTTTATGACATTTCAAAAAAATTATATAGCCGAGGTACCCAACTTTGGGGGCTTACCGAGAAGTAGAGCTGCAAAAAAATTCGATAGTGTTATCGATAGTTTTCTTTCGGCTTACTATCGATTGATAGTCTTTCAATATCGATAATATCATCAAATTTTAAATGGAAATACGAAGTTGATTAAGTGTAGTCAACGTCACACTTGTAGCAAGTTATTCGACTCAGATTGTAATTGTACAAATAATAATAAAGTAAATCAAACTTTAAATCATTTAAAATAAAAAGTGCCACATTATATAACTGAAGACTTTGGTAATAATTATTAGCAAAATTTAGCTACCTAAATCCGTCGGCTCCGCCAAGTACTGACTGCCGCTTTACAGTCTTCATTCTCTTTACAAACTACAGGTGAAGCTAGAATTTAAAGCCAGTAAATAGCAAAATATAGATATTAAAAAAAATTTTTTAAATAATAGTTCGGCTAATATTTAAATCACAATCTGCATTTGATATTGAAAATTTATGCAATTTAAAAATTTCCGATGAATTGTAACGGTTTTTTATTTCAGCTTGCAATACTTCATTCAAAACATAAATCTTCATATTGAAATTTTGGCTGCAATAAATGTTTCGTTGAAGGAAAGCTCTGAAGTTATTTTCATCGATGGTATGAAATATTCATTCAAATACGAGGTCAACCGTACTTTGCCCAAAATTCGAAAGTAAAAGTTAACAGGAACAGTATTGCATTGGAAGTGGCTGTGCTTGAAACACAAGACAGCAGTCCAGTATTTGACAACAGTTAACAAAAGAAGGAGTGTTGCATTTAAAACTTCTGCGATTATAAATACAAAAATTCAAGATATTAGCAAGCTGTCATTGTAGTAGATGCTTGCTCAAAATGCAACTGTAGATAGTATTAAAGTGCTAGCTCAAAATGAGACACTTGTCTAGTATTAGATAACCGTTAATGTTAGGTTAGGTTAAGCAGGCAGCTTGTATAGAGGAGGAGAAAGAATAAAATAGCTCACTTGGGTCCATTATGTTGGTCCCTTTATGATACCTGCAGATAAGAGGATGGATAGACAGAGAAGATAGAAAACAAAGTTCATTATAGACTGAGAAATTAGAGAAAGAAGTGGGTAGAAGGTCATAGGCAGGGAAGGTGTTAGCCGTGAAGGCACTATTGGACGTGACACATCTTGATGAGCAACTATGTCACTTCAGTTGGAAGAGGGTTAGAAAACCAACCACAGTTCCTTAAAAAGGAGTTAATCCTGATTGGTTCCAGAGTTGAAACACACGCTTTCAAAACATCGTCGTCCCAAGTATTGTAGGCGACAGTGTTCTAATGCAGGGCAATGACAGAGGTGTTCAACCGTTTCCTCCTCTTCTTCATCCTGGCAACTTCTACAGAAGTCATTATAAGGAATACCCATCCTGCTTGCATGGGTTCCAAATAAGCAATGACCAGTGACTATTGCTATTAAGTCGCGTATCTGCATTTTCTGCAGCCGAAATAGCGAGACCGTTTTCTTTTGGTCCATCGAAGGCCAGATTGTCCTTGCGATCGAGCAAGTCGACTCATTGGACCATCTGGCCTAAGATATGTTGTGAAGGGCAAAGTTGATGCAATGTAAACAGGCCGAGAGGGGAATGCCACAATAGATGTATATGGCATCATTTTGCAATAGTGTTCCCTTCTTGGCTAGTTCATCGGCAGCACAGTTGCCTTGATTAGTCCCATGTCCCCTCACCCATTTAAGGGTGACTGTCGAATTATCCGCCATCTCATTTAAGAATGTCCGGCATTCAAGGACAAGATTTGATGTGCTATACACACCTATAAGGGACATGATAGCGGCTTTACTATCAATACAAATCCAGATATCTCTGTCTGATATCTTGTGGTACTTTAGCCAGTTAGCCGCCTTAACCGTTAATGTTATATGTATAACATTTTTTATTAGGTCCGTATGGGTCCATTTTTAAATACCTGTTTCCTTTTTTACGCCTTTTACTTTTATGATTTTTCGATTTTCAGCTCGACTCAGAAAATCCTTTGCCCTGTGAAATATCTTCAGCGGACCGAATTATGTCCAAAATAAATCGTTTTCAAACCACTGTGCATCGGGTCAAAGTACTTTCGGGTTCAAAGATAACTTGTCGCGTTATGTGTATTCTAATATTCATAAATTAGCTGGTGATTAACACCAGCATCGCTTACAAAATATTATCTGTATAGCTGACCTTTGGTCGAGCACAATAATTTTCTCCTTTATGGTATGAACAAAACCGGCTTTGCTTACTAAAACATGCCTTTTTGCCAGCCTTCTGCCGGTCGCAAGAATTATAATCTATATTCTAATATTAAGGTATTACTAAGCAGCAGCTTTGCTTAGTAAAGATTCCCTGCATAAGTCTGCCTTTTGTCGGGCGCAGGTTTTTTTCTTCTAAGGTTTGACCAACACCGTCTTTGCTTACTAAAGATTTTCACTACAGCCCGCATTCAGCGGGATGCAAAGATTTTATGCAATATGACATGACCAACAATGGGTTTGCTTACTAAAGATTTCCTGCAAAGCTATTTTGAAAGTTTGGTAACAGCTAAGTTAGTGTACCTTCATAAATATTAATTTTTTGACGATATATGTAGATACACAGCCACAGATTCGAACCAGCAACAAATAATATAAAAACATATTACGCCTATCAGTAAAACGTCTCGGTTAGGTATTTATTTTTATATTGATACAATGTAACCACAATCTTTATAATCTGATCAAAAATAGTTTATAAACGCACTGAATATTTGCTTATTAATTTAATTTTTGAGTATTGCAACTTCACCTTAATTTTTTCCTCTAAAAATAAAAAAATTCATTCAACTCTTTTGGTGTTTTCTTTGCAGGCTTTTCAATTACATTTTTAGTTCTTTAATTTATTATCTTACCCGACATTGTTGCAAGGCTTTGGACCCAATAGCTATGCGAATATAATATAATTAAAGAACAACTTTAATATTTTCGTTAGTTATTAAATAATTCAACAGCGATTAATTCAACCCACTTTTTTTTAAGAAAAGAATGATGTTAATCACAAATTTATTTAAAACAACAACAATGCCAAAGGCAACAAAACAAGAGAGAGAGAGTGATTTGTTTTGACGTCAGATTTGTTTTGACAACCAGTGTTATGTTTGAGTGCAGCCAAGTTAATTGCAGCACCGTTGTATTTCTAATTTCTATGTTCTTACTGAACACATCTTATAGAAAAGTACGTTAGAGTTTGAAAAATTTAAAAATAATTTATTTTAACTGTCGAATTAAAAGTTTTTTTGATCACAAAAACAATTTATTGATTCGATTTTTTAAAGCAAAATTCCACTTGGTAAAAGCAATATTTTATAAAATGTGCATAATTTTTTGATACATTTTTAGGGTTCCGTACCCAAAGGGTAAAAACGAAAATCTATTGTTTTCGCTACAATGTCTGTCTGTCTGTCCGTCAGTCAGCGCCTTTTATCTCTGAAACCGTAATAGGTAGACTCTTGAAATTTCCACAGAAAGTGTATAAATGTTGCCACTATAGCAGAAAATACTAAAACGTATAGGGTGTTCCGATAGAGACGTGTTATTCACGTAAACGTGTTTATTTCTTGAAACGAAGGAGACATACACTTAAAATTTACAAACAGTAATTAAAACTTAAAAAAATCAACCTAAAAATTAAACGGTGTTCCGATAGTGACGTGATTTGTATGTATGCATGTGGCCTAAGTTTTGAACCATAATAAGTAGACTCTTGAAATTTTTACAGAAAGTGTATAACTGTGGCCACTATAGCAACAAATACTAAAACTTATAGGATTTTCCGAAAGTAACGTGTTATTTGTCTTAATGTCTTTATTTCTTGACCTATAGGAGGTAACCACTTAAAATTTGCTGACAGTAATTAACTCTATGTTCGCTTTATAAACAAGTACATAAAATTAAACTTTAAAATTAAAGGGTGTTCCGATAGTGACGTGCTTTGCGTGTATATGGCCTAAGTTTTGAACCATAATAGGTAGACTATTGAAATTTTCACAGGAGGTGTATAACTATGGCCGCTATTGCAACGAATGCTAAAACTTATAGAGTGTTGAGAAAGTGACGTGTTATTTTATTTTCATGTAAAAGTTTTACTGTCACTAAGTTTTAAACGATAATATGTAGAATATGTATGTAGGGTGTTCCAAAAGTGACGTGATTTGCATGACTCTGGCCTAATTTTTTAACCATAATAGGTAGACTCTTGAAATTTTCACAGATGGGGTATTACTATGACCCCTATAAATGAAAGCAATTAAAATTAAAGGGTGTTCCGACAGAGACCTGTTTTCCACGCCTAGTGACTTATTTTTTAACCATAATAGGTAGACTCTTGATATATTTTTAGAAAGGAAATTGTCTTGGCCGCTATAGCAAATAATAATGACACAATTTTTACGTAAATAGCCTTATTTTATAAACCATAATAGGTAGACTCTTAAAATATTTACAGTAGATGTGTTACTTTGGCAGCTATAAATATTACTAAAATTTAAGGGTGTCCATTAGTGACATATTTTTCACGAATATTACCTTATTTTTTGAACCGCAATAGGTAGGCTCCTGATATTTGTATAGAAAGTCTATTACCATGGCCGGTATGACAACAATTACTAAAATTAAAGGGCGTTCCAATAATGACATAAACAATTAACAACTTGAATTTTTAAGTTGTACTGAACATAGGACGGAACCCTACGTGTGTGAGTCTAACTCGCACTTGACTGATTTATTAATTTTAATTTAAATATTAAATAAATTAGATGAGATATTTAACATTGATACGATCCGGTATTATGATTAATAGATAAATACATACATACATAAATCATTTATGAATGTTAAAAATATATTTTAAATAAGATGATCATGCTAAGCTATTAAGTACAAATTTATTACGGGATATTAATATTATTATTATATTTATTGAAATACTTTTACAAAACATTTAAAAATACATTTTACATATTTGAGTTCGGCTCATTATTATTATTTCTAACAAAATTTACAATATTTTTTCGAAATTCCTTAGTATTTTTTTCAGTCTTTAAATAGTTTGGCATTTTGTTGTATACATTCAGGCCCTTAAGCTACCTTGACTCGACCAAAATAATCATCCAGCATTGCAGTAGAATTTGTGAAAATATATTTGCGTGTGTTACAAAGACCATGCTGGATGAAAAATCAAAAATTTTTGATTTCTGGTATGCTGGATGTCACATTTTGATGTGTGTAATTGTTCTTCAAGCACGTACAAGGTTTTTATTTTAAAAAATTCCGGAAGAAAAAGAAAGAAATCGTACAATCTATTTAAGTGACCGTAATTTAAATGATGAGCAATGTCTAATTTTATCGTAATGCTATAAAAGCTACATCAGGATGGAAATATCCAAGATTAAAAAGGAAAAATTGTGCTGCGCTTGAATTTTAGACGGAAATTGCGATACTTGCAGTGTGATGTTGACAACACAAAATCAAATTAAAAATGAAGGCTTGAGGAGTCATCCAGCACATGTACATCTTAGCATTCAGCACACATACACGATTTTGACATTTTGATCGTGTCTAGGCCGATTTTTATAGAGGTATAGAAGTTTAAGTTGCAATAAAACAACGATGGATTATTCGATTGACATGAATTTTATTTATCCGAAAGATAATCTTGTGGCATTACATTTTAAATATGATTTCTGGCATATGACCGCTATGGCTGGCGCGGATGTAGTCCAATCTGGACGTACAATTTTCGATGACTTTTTCCAACATTTTTGGCCGTATATCGGCAATAACACGGCGAATGTTGTCTTCCAAATGGTCAAGCGTTTGTGGCTTATCCGCATAGACCAATGACTTTACATAGCCCCACAGAAAGTAGTCTAGCGGTGTTAAATCACAAGATCTTGGAGGCCAATTCACAGGTCCAAAACGTGAAACTAGACGGTCACCAAACGTGTCTTTCAATAAATCTATTGTGGCACGAGCTGTGTGACATGTTGCGCCGTCTTGTTGAAACTACATTTCCTGGACATCATGATTATTTAATTCAGGAATGAAAAAGTTAGAAATTATGGCTTTATACCCATCACCATTGACTGTAACGTTCTGGCCACCATAGTTTTTGAAAAAGTACGGACCAATGATTCCACCAGCCCATAAAGCGCACCAAACCGTCAGATTTTATGGATGTAACGGTGTTTCGACATACACTTGAGGATTACCTTCACTCCAAATGCGGCAGTTTTGTTTGTTGACGTAGCCATTCAACCAGAAGTGCGCTTCATCGCTAAACAAAATTCACTTATTATATGCGCGATACGTTTTCCGCACAGAACCATTATTTTCGAAATAGAATTGCACTATTTGCAAGCGTTGTTCAGGCGTGAGTCTATTCAAGATGAATTGCCAAACCAAACGGAGAATATATCACTTGACAGCTGTTAAATTGGTCGAAATCTTGAAAAGTAATGCCAATTTAAAGTTCTATACCTCTATAAAAAAACACCCTTAAAAAACACCAGTATTTAAAATAATGTTTTTTTAAATAATGTTTTTTAAATGAATTTTGACTTTTGTTAAGACATGTTAATGCCTAATGGGACTAATTAATTAGATAGAGTAATTAGATGAAAATTTCATAAGCATTGAATTATAAATAATGCTAACAATTTTTTTTCATTACCATTGTTTTCATTAATGGTAATGCTTCTTAATGAAAAAGTTTCATTAGTAATTATTTAAAAAACAAAATCATTAACATTAATCAATGAATAAATTATAAAAAAGTATTATCATTATTGGCCAAATTGGAAATCAACCTTTTTTGTAGTGATGTTTTTAAAGAAGTTCAAGCTCTGCTCTCTTATTATGTGCATTTTTTCTTATAAAAACAAACAAAAAACAGATAAAATATTTAAAAAAATTCGGTAAAATAAATTTTTATGACTAATTTTTAACCCATTGGATATTGCGTAGTACAGATTTTCAAAACTAGAGGCAATGCAATAGTAGTGCCTCACTAGTTTGAATAAAAAGTTACAGATTTAGAAAACGCATAACCTGGCATGAAATTGATACATTATTCGTTGTTATTAAAATCTACTGCGATCATTAATTTGTGTTTAATAAAAACAATAATTTATTCATCAATTATAATTAGTAATTATACAATTTCATTACATTTTCATTACCACTGGTAAAAACAATTGTAACTAAATATAAATCAGTAGCATTAAATGGTAGTTAAACTTTTTTCATTATAATTATTTGAAATAATGCCAATGAAAAATCCCAAGTAATAATAGTAGGGCCTCACTAAATTAAATAAAAAGTTACAGATTTAGAAAACGCGTAACCAAGCAGGAAATGGTACTTTAATTATAACTATTACAACCTACTGAAATCATAATTTTGTGTTTAATAAAACAATGATTATCTCATCAATTATAATTAGTAATTTTATTACATTTCATTATCATTGGTAAAACAATTGTAATTAAAAATAAAACAGTAGCATTAAATGGCAGTTAAATTTTTTTCATTGTAACTATTTGAAGTAATGCCAATGAAAATTCAATGCTAATGAAATAATCCCAAGTATGCTATATACTTATTGATTTCAGTCCGGTGACTGATAACTGTTGACTATCTTCCTCATCACAAGTCTTTTGTAATTGCTAACATATTACCCAGTGTACTGGACAAACACTATGTGCGCTATCTTCTCAGACTCTGCAAATATCGTCTTCTGCTATCTTTGTCTTGGCCAGACAGAAGTTTCCATGACCTGTCATCAACTCAGTTTACCAGATTATATCCAATAAAGTTTCTGGCAATCCTGCTATCATTGCAGTAAAACATAAGTTGGATTGAATCGAACCAAAAGCACAGTACCTACTATTCAAAAGGGGCACCCTAGTTCCCATTCGACAATCGCCTAATATTTTTCAATTGGCCCAAGGCGAATTAATCTTAGAAATCGGTACCCACAGGTAAAAACAAAAACGTCTGTTACAGTTCGAACAGTACGAGGTAGATTTTTGAAAATCTTTTTTGAATTCACAGAAGGTGTTTTACTAAGGCCACTACATCAAAAAATAACAAAAATGTATTAAAAAAATAATGGAGGAAAAAACTACCGACAAAGTTTGCTTTTATAAATTTCTAAACTATAAAGAATGATGCAGGCCATGCATGCCATGGACTTCAAAAACTCAATTTCAGAATAAAATGGGGATGGAATAGAATAGTTTTTTTTTGTTTTTTCTGCTTTTATAATTTATGTTGCTACGAAAGTGTTGTAAACTACGAAAGTTATGGAAGATGGTTAAATTGTGAAACCTTGGTTTACATTTGCAACATCTTACATCTAAACTCCCCCGTCTTCATTAAATATTAACATGTATTAACAAAAGTCAATCTTTATAAAAAACGGTATTAAAATAATGTTTTTTTATATATCGTTTGGCATTTGTTAAGAAATGTTAACGACATGTCTTAATAAAAGTCAAACTTCATATAAAAAACCATTATTAAAAATAATGTTAATGTTAATGTCTAATGTTGACAGTGGTTACATCTACCATCAACTTAACTGTCAAAAAATTAAAAGTGAAGACTCATAGTTTAGCTAATAAAACAATAAAATATTACTTTACAGCAAATATTTATAATTAAAATAATTGTTACTTTGCTTAAGCAAACCCAAAGGTAAAAATATGTAAAAAATGTGTGGACATTCGCATGACGCTTATTTTTAAACAAATATTGGTTTATATTTTCTCCACATAAATGACATGTTTTTGGTGACGCCACTAAATTAATCTAATTTATTGTCATTTTTCTAGTGATGACACTAAAATAATCGAAATATGTAAAGTGGAACAAACTGAGATTGGAACATTTTGTGAAGATGTTGGGTAATTCCTACCCCCAGTCGACATTAGGCATAAAATGATAAACATTAACACTAACATCATGTTAGTATTAAATGTAGACTGCCCATGTTAATGTTATTTCAAAGTTTTAACATGGTTGTTAAAACATTTGTTATAAAAACGATTTATTTCCTTGTTACCGTGAGTAAAAACAAATTAAGTCACGACCCCGAAAACTTATATCTACATCATCTTCATAAGAAAAAAAAAACTTTCACAGAAGAAGATTTAACATCTTTAATTAGAACAAAAAAAAAAAAAAAAAAAAAAAATAAACGGTATTGGCTTAGACTCATATGTTGATCCAGTTGATATCAGAGATGTCCTCCAAAAAGCGGGATTTAAGGTAAAAAGTGTAGACAATCTCAGAAATCGAGAGAGTGTCCCTCAACCTCTATTTCACGTTGAACTGGAACCTGGAGATATCAAATTGAAGAAGAACGAAACGCAACCCATTTAAAATCTAAAATATCTGCTATACCGCAAAATAAGAGTAGAGGAACCGCATAAGCAATCAGGACCTGTGCAGTGTCTAAACTGCCAAGAATGTGGTCATAATAGGGCTAACTAGTTACTAGTTGCCTCCGGTTTGCGTTGCGTGTGGCTAGCTACATTGTTTCGCCCAATGCGACAAAGCAAGGGATGACTCGAAAGTTTAAATATATAGCAATTGCGGTGGAAATCACACTACTAACTATAGAGGCGTTCATTTTTTTCCATGGTAAGGAAAACCACTTCTGCTAAGTACCTACAATATCGAGCAAATGCTCATTATTCTTAGTTAGCCCAACCAACAACACAACATGTTTAATACGCAGATATGTATGTTAAAAACCAATCAGTATACAAAGCGACACCGATAACTAATTCTACTCCAAATTTGTACCCAGAACCTAAAGAACAAATACCATCTGGTAACTATAATCGTCTCGAAGCAAGCATCGAGACATTAGAGCATTCGTTAAACAGTTTTATGAGCTTTATGAGCAGCATGATGCAAGAAATGGTACTCATGCAATCTATGACGTTGCAGGCGGTACTTAACAAACCATGAACTGCTTAAAACTATGTTTCTGGAACGCAAACGGCATACGCCAACATAAAAATGAACTCGAATACTTTCTTATTAATCAACAAATTGATGTCATGCTGATTTCAGAGACTCACTTAACGACAAATAGTTTTTTTTAAATTAATGACTATATATTATATGATACCAAGGACCCTCGCGGACGAGCATGTGGTGGATTTACTGTGTGATTTTTGTGAGGCAACAAATATCTGCCTTGAAGAATTTCATCAAAACCTTGTTATTTCTTCAATTTATTCACCTCTTAGATTTCAAGTATCAGATAGTCAGTATCGTGACTTCTTCAAATCACTAGGTCTCTGTATCATAGCATCAGGCGACTACAACGCTAAACATACATTTTGGGGATCACGCCTAATAACTCCAAAAGGTCGTGTTTTGTTTGACACAATTTCAAAAACGCGTCTGAATTTGATCTCAAGTGGACAACCCATTTATTGGCCTACTGATCGACAAAAAATACCGGATGTTATTAATTTTGGCATATTTAAGGGTATTTCAAGATAGATTATTAAAACTCAAGCATCACTAGAATTACCCTAAGATCAGTCACCCACTATTGTCCATATATAGAATGAACAAAATATCGTATCACCAAGGACTACCACAAGCATAAATTGGTTGAAATATACAAAATATCTCAGCACTCATTATTCGGAAAACATCCCGCTAAGAACACCTGAAGACGTAGAGCGGAGTCTTCTTGATTTTGACTAAAACCTCAAATCACCTGCCCAACATGCAACAGTAACCCAACAACTAGCTAGATACCACCTATTGATGTTAGTCCGGCAGTTACCCTAAACTCCAAAAAAGCTCCTGGAATTGATAAAACCAGTAACAAGATGTTATTTGAATTGTTTTTAATGCCATTTTACGTCTTCAGTACTTTCCTACAGAGTGGAAGATTCCTTTGATTACTATGATACCCAAGCCTGGAAAACATCTAACCACGGTTGAATCATACAGCCTATAAGTCTTTTATTAAACATATCAAAGGTGTGTAAAAATATTAATAATTAAGTTTCTGAGGGCGAAAGGATGTATTCCGAACCATCAATTTGGCTTCAGAATACAACAGTACGATCCAACAAACACACAGATTAGTAAATGTAATTAAAAGACCTTTAAAGAAAAAAATACTGTTATGTACTTTTTATCGAAGTTTCTCAAGCATACGACAAGTTATGGCACGAAGGCCCTATATACAAGTTAAAGCTGAATTTGCCCAAAAACTTCTATAAGCTCATAAAAAATTATTTAATTGATCGAAAGTTTATAGTAAAAGAAGGAGATTTCTTAAGCTCGCCTCAGCTCATTAAAGCCGGAGTTCCACAAGGTAATATTTTGGGACCCATTTCATACTTACTGTACACATTCGATATTCCAACTAGCAATCAAGTGCACACATCAACATTTGCTGATGACACAGCTTTTTAAAGTATTCATGAAAGCGCCCAAGCAGCATCACAACATTTACAAGACCACAATCAATTTGGAAAAATGGTTGAAGGAATGGAGAATAAAGGTGAATGAAGAAAATGCACTCATATAACTTTCACACTGCTTAGGGACTCATGCCCCCCTATTCGCATAATCGAATAATCGTCGCGTTAATTGCAAAAGCCACGTAGAATCCAAGTTAACACAAATGAAGTTAAAAGCAACTAAACTGGCTTATGGGCAGAAACTCTACCCTTAGCTTAGATTGCAAACTCCAACTGTACAAGTCGATCCTTAAACCAATTTGGTGCTATGAGATTCAATTATGGGGCACTGCCTCAGCTAGCAATGTGGAAAAAATTCAAAGGCGCCAAAATAAGATTCTTCGAATAATCAAAAACTCTAATATCCACAAAGATCTAAACGTACCAACAGTTAAATCAGAAATAGCGAAACATGCGATAACGTATTTAAAGAAGCTTGAAACTCATCCATATCCTTTGGCGCGTAACATTCTTAATGGTCCTGGTTACATTAGACTATAAGTGTAATTTGTAAGAATTAGATTTAAACCAAATAAAAGATGCGTCAAAATTAGAGGGAAAAAACTAAGGACTATGTGAATGTCAAGCCTCTCCCTATTACTGTTCAAAAGTTAAGCTATTTTCACCAGCATCCGTCTTTTATGGGGACACCATTCAAGATAGGTTTCAAGATAGGGTCACATAGATCAAATAACATCTGCTATTGGGACACCCTTTAATTTACAATTTTAAATTAAAGACCTGTTGTTATAGAGGACTTGGCCACAAAGATTCTTTGTAAATTTTAACTATCTGTCTATAACGGTTAAAAAGTTTAACCATATATATCAAATTACATGAACTATTGGGACACCCTTTACAATATAATTCAAAATATTTATACTTGTTATCACACCAGAGAAAGTAGTGGACATTCTGCCTAATTTTCAAGTGTTTGTGTTTAAAGGTTCAAAAGATAGGGCCGTATAGATCAATTACGTAATTTATGGGGACACCCTTTAATTTATAAATTCAAATTTTATACTTGCTATAGTGGACTTTGCAATACAGATTCCTTGTAAATTTCAGCTGTCTGTCTCTAACAGTTCAAAAGTTTGGCCAAATACATAGAATTACATTAACTATTGGGACACCCTTTTAGTTCCAAATTCAAAATTTTATACTTTTTGTTATAGCTGACTTATCACTACAGGTTCAATGTACATTTCAGCGGTCTGTGTACAACTGTTCAAAAGTATGGCCACATACATCAAATTAAATGAACTATTGGAGCACCCTTTAATTTATAATTTTGAATATTTATACATTTTATTATAACGGTCATAGTAATCGACATTCTGTCAAATTTTCAAGGTTTAGTCTATAACTGTTCAAAAGATAGACCCAAATAGGTCATATTATGTCACCTATGGGGACACCCTTTAAATTTATTTTTTTAATTTAATTTCTGCTCTTGGGAGCTATAGCGGCACGCAATTTTTTAAAATTTTAATTTGGTGCCCTTTACGGTTCTTAATACACGTAAAAAACATGTATGTTGTATGGGGACACCCTTTAATTTTTAATATAATGAACTGTTTTTAAAATGGAACTGACCTGAAAGCATAACCTTTCAAATAAAGAAAAAAATTTTAAAATCGGTTAAGAAATGGCTGAGTTCTACGGTTACATACTTAAAAAAAGCAACATTCAGACGAATTGATAACCTCCTTCTTTTTTTAAGTCGGTTAAAAAAGAAAAGATACGGACACATTAGAGGGATGATCCGCAAATGATTTCAACAATCGTGCTAATTAAGTATATTTTTAACCGACTTCAAAAAAAGGAGGTTATCAATTCGTCTGAATGTTGCTTTTTTTATGTTTGTGCCCGCAGAACTCAGTCATTTCCGAACTGATTTTTAAAATTTATTAGAAGGGAAATGCTTACAGATTGGTCCCATTTTAAAAGAAGTTCAGAATTTTGAAAATTAAAGGGTGTCCCCATACAACATACGTGTTTTTTACGTGTATTATGAACCGTAAAGGGCACCCTTTTAAAATTTTAAAAAACTGCTTATTACTATAGCTGCCGATAACAGAAATTAATAAAAAAATAAACTTAAAAATTAAAGGGTGTCCTCATATGTGACGTCAATTTAAATATATGAACCATTTGAACCATTGTAGACAATCACTTGAAAATTGGACAGAATGTCCAATATTTATAATTAGTATAATAACATTAATAAATATTTAAAATTTTAAAGGGTGTCCCAATAGTTGATGTAAATTGATGCATATGACCAAACTTTTGAGCCGTTTTAGACAGACATTTGAAATTTACAAAGAATCTGTCCTTTAAAATAAGTGTTTAATTTAAAATTGCACATTAAAGGGTGTCCCCTAGGTGATATTGTTTAAGCTATATGGCCATATCTTTGGAACCGTTACTTTTTATTACTGTGTCAGTAATAATAAGTGTAAAAATTAAAGGGTGTCCTCATATCTGACGTAATTTGTCGTATATGGCTTTATCTGCTTAACCGTTACGGATAGACATTTGAATGTACAGAACGTATATTACTATGTCCGTTAGAGGAACAAGTATAAAAGTATTTGATTTGAGTACTATTTCTTACAGATTGCTTTCTTTTAAATTTTTAGTTCAGTATTGATGCACATATATTTGTTTTGTAGTCGGTTTTTTTGGAAGAATTATTTATTTTAGATTTGAAATATGAGTAATTATTGTTAGTTCAAATATATTGAAGATACAATAAATATAATATGAAAAAAAAAACTTTATCAACCACCGAGGTATCCAACTTTGGGGGCTTATCCATAAGCCTTTGTAAAATTTCATTAAGATATCTTCATTGGTTCATGAGATACCGAATTATGTCTAAAATAAATCGTTTTCAAACCACTGTGCACTGTTATCATTAAGCTAGTAATCTAGTGAACGAAGCCAAATTCTTAATTAATTTAGATGTAACACATTTCGTAAAGATTACCTAAATAGAATGCGGGAAAATTAATGACGGATTAGGGTTTCTATAGGCACGTTTTTCAATAAAGATATTGAAATAAAATATTGTGAAAAACTTAAATAACATATGCTTGTCTACCTTGGAGACCCTGATAGAATGTTGCACAATAGTTTTTAAAATATCCCAGTTTTAAATCGAAAATTTCAGTACCTTTAAACCGGAAATTGCGTTTTTTCACTGCTTTTTCTCCTCTTGGAAATAAAACATTTTTGCGGAAAAAAGTATCCTATATTGGAATTAGGTACCTGCTCATAAAATTTTGTTAAAATCCATCCAGTAGTTTTTACGTGATGCAAACACAAACGAAAAGCAGACAGACAGACAAACGAAAATGAGTTACTATTTTATTATATGTATAGATAAATTACTAAAAATTAAATTCACATTTTTTTTATTGAAATTTTTATCAACCTAAATAATTTTCTTCCATACAGCACGCAAGTAGTTGTTATATTATTTTATTTATAACATAATAACTTCATACAGTCTTTAGTAACACAATTTAATAATAGTTTGTTTTATTTTCTATTCCTCTTTGTGATTTTCGCTTTTTTTGGATAGACCACATGTTAGTCCCCTTTCACAATGGGACAGAAACAGGACAGACAGATGAGATTGTGTATTTCATGACTATCGTACTAGACATTTTTTCGTTTCTCTTTTCTGCTTTTCGCATTTTTCTTTGTTGCTTCACATTATATTTCTCAAGTCTTTACACATGTAAAGTAAATAAATCCGAAAATAGAAAGAGCAAAAATCTGTCTGTCTTTTTTATGTCCAATTGTAAAAGGTTTAAGAGAGAGCAAAAGAGAATTCAAAAAAATGTCTGTCCTGTTTCTGTCTATTGTAAAAGGGGACTTACTAATTTGTGTAAGTAGAAAAATAGTGTTGTCTACTATCGTTAAAAAGTGGTTAGTAAGTCCTGCGGTCGTTACTGCAAACAACAATCGCTGTTGACTAATATACGGATTGTCGTATTGTTTAAAGTTACTGAATTGCACTACTGATATATAAAAAAAACTCGAACATCCACAAAGATTTAAACTAGCCTAATTGTTTCCCTTGGCCAAACAGATTACTGATATTTGTAAATTTAAAGAGATACAGTGAGGTGCTCAAATGAGTACACGTTTGTACTTTGACCATTTTTTTTTTCATAAATATATGTAAAAGTATGAAAGCAAATCCAAAAATTTTTATTGTCGTTTATTAAGTATCTAGTACTTAATAAAATTATATAAAATTAGTAACAAAATGCATCAAGAACCAAGAAAAATAGGAAAAAAACGAAAATAATTCTTATGTACTCAATTTTGCACCTCTGCGTTTTATGAAGAATTTGAAGAAAAGAAATAAAAAAGTGCCGTTATTTTTCAATCTTTTTGCTTTTATTAGTTTTTTTTAAGAAGACATAAGCTCGAAATTATTTAAATCGCGTGTGGTAAAAACATTGTGCAAATTTTTGAACAAAAAACAAATAAATACCTAACCATAATAATAAATAATGAAGAATCTTTCAAAATCCACCGAGGAGAGCGTCCGAGCCATGACTGAAAGAGGCTGTTCTACCCGGGAAACTGCAAAAAAACTTAAAGTGAGTCAGTGTCATAACGGAACAAAAACTGTGTTTTGTTGTTCCCAAGCCTCAAGTAGGTCGTAAAAAACTTCTAACTAATGCGGACGCACCTCTAATGATAAGAGAAATGAAAAGAAGTAAGTTTTTAACACAAAGAGATGCTTCGTTAGCAATCGGAAAACCCGTTAGTCGGTGGACGGCATGTATGCCCTTCGCGACATTAGTTATATTGCAGAAGTAAAAAAACAAAAACCTGCAGTGTCTGAAAAAAAATGTAAAGACACGGTTAAAATTTGCCAAAGGGCACTAAACTTGGACAGTGGATGACTGGAAACGTCTGATCTGGTCAGACGAACCCAAATTCAACCGTTTACAATCCGACGGTAACCAAAGGCGCTATGTGAAGCAAACTGTGAAGCACGGGCGAGGAAACGTCATGGTATCGGATTGGACCACCGCAAAAAATTGATAATATAATGAAGAAAGAAGACTATTTGAGGATTTTGTCTTCAAAATTTTGTATATAAGAGCCCTGCAGAAAAACTAAGTTTTCAACAGTATGGTGATCCAAAACTCACGTCCAAAATCGTGAAAGAATGGCTTGGTGAGCAAAATTTTCAATTAATGCAGTGGCCAGCACAAAGTCCCGACCTCAATCCGATTGAGAATTTGTGGTCAATCGTGAAGAGACGGTTGGGGCAGTACCAATAAGCCCCTACCAATTTGGACGAGCCTTGGCAGCGGATCCAAAATGAATGGAGGAATATTCCAAAAGTATATTCCAAAAGAAATTGTACAGAAATTGGTGAAGAGTATGCCAAATCGCGTAAATTATGTCTTACAAAATAAAGGGCTTTGGACTTTGTATTAAAAATATTCGTATTCCGCAAGATTTTTCAACGTTGCAAAATTGACTACATTGAAGTTCTTTTCGCTTTCTTTATTTTTTTCTTAGAAATTGATGGTTTAAGTTTAAAATTTTTGTTAAGTACCTACGAGTAGTACTAATTATACTAAAAACAATTTTTTATTTGCTTTATTACTTTTAATTCTATGACATAAAAAGTGTTCAAAGTACAAACTTGTACTCATTTGTGCACTTCATTGTAACTTGACAAAAAGAGATGTCCGTCGAATAAGGAGATAATGTTTGGGTCAAAAATCTATTTGAAATCGTGTATAGTGTAGGGTAAACGTCCCTAAGTTCGGCATGTACCAGTAGTCGGCATTTTTTAAAATCTAAATAAATAAGAATAGCGGTGATTATATACAAAATTGTGATTCCGGTTTAATTAAAGAAACACTCATTTCTATCAGTGTAAAATGTGAATTTGACTGAGATGAGTATTTCGATATGTTTTTCACCTAATTGAGTGGCACCCTCTCGACAAGCGTAAAAATGCCTGTTTTCTAAGTAATTTTTTAGTGCTCAGGCTAACTAAAACAAGTAATTAAATCTGTTATTTAAAATAATTTTTTTGACATGGCGGGTTTAAATAATAAAAATATGTTTAAATATTCCCTGTAAAGTGTAAATTTTCATAAAAAATTATTTTTTTGTTCATTTAAATGGGTGTCGGCATTAGGAACGAAAATTTCTTTGTTTTCCAATGGTCGGCTCATTTTAAACTCAAACTCTAGAATATAGTTTATTATTTATCTCTCTTGCCACTGCTTTGGAAAAAAATGAGTTTAACATGAGTTTACCCAGTAGTCGGCACCCTTTTAGTTGAGTATTTTAAGACCTGCCGCATAGAATAACATAATAGAATAACATTTTCTGATTTAGTAATCAAATATTCTTTTACACATTTAAGACATTTGGAAATTTTTAAATATAGACAGAAAAGGTGAATGATCCATGCACCAATGTCCTGAAGATGCCTTAAGAAATCTTTATTTGCATATTAAATGCAAGCAAGAAATATGGTGTTCCACGTTCCACCATACAGAATAAATTACATGGCCGTATTTCTGAAAGTCCTAGAAAAATGGGCCAACACACAGTGCTGACTGATGGCGGAGAAAACCGTTCGGTAAAATGGTGCGAAGAGCTTGCGAAGATCGGTCTAAGAAATCGTAAAGAAAAAACAGCAAGCCACAAGATGTATGTATGCCGCGGTGTATTTGACGTCTGACAGCTTAGGTATTATTTGGTTATTTATACGAATAGGAGGGGGCATGAGTCCCTAAGCAGTATGCAAGTTGTATGAGTACATTTTTGTTTATTCACCTTATTTCCCATTTCATCTCCCATTTTTCCAAATTGAATATGTGCTCTTGTAAATATTGTGAAATTACTTGGGGGCTTTCATAACTACTTAAAAACTGTGTCATTAGCAAATGCTAATGTGTGGACTCGGTTAGTAGTTGGCATATCTGAAATAACAAATATAGAATGGGTCCCAATATACTACCTTCGGGAACTCCGGCTTTAATGGGCTGAGGCGAGCTTAAAAATCTCCTTTTAGTATACAAATTCTATCAGTTAAGAAATTTTTTAACTTTTTCGGCAAGTTAGCTTTAACTTAGCCCTTCATGACAATTCTTATCAAATGCTCGAGAAACGTCTATAAGTGCAGAGCAGTTTTTTTCTTCTTCAAAGGACCTTTTAACTACATTTACTAATCTGCGAGTCTATGCTCTATCTTTTTTGGAGGTAAACATAATCTAAGAGCAACAAATTATGATTACATTATATGGTTGTAGTTAAACCATATTATTATTAATATTATGATTAAAAAATATGAAAAGGTATATGGGATATATTATAAGTAATAATTAAGTATGTATATAACTCCCCGAAATAATTGATTTTAAATCTTATATTATTTTTTTTAAGCACAAAACAGTAAAATCCGATGACTTAAATAAACAAATAATAGTTGTTATTAGTAATTTTTTGGTTACTTACGAATAAATTTTACATATTTTGTTTCTTATTAACATATTATGGTTAAAAATAATATACAATTTTAGAATATTAATAAAACTTTGGTTATGATTTAAAATTTAGCAAAAATGGTATAGTTAAAAGCAACCAGTTAAATTTTTTAGGTGTAGCAACAATTTAATGATGAAATCTTAGCCAAAACTTGTTCATCGCAACTATATATTTTTTATTTTTTTTCCTAAACTTCAAAAGATAGCCAATTTTTAATTAATATTATTTATGAATTTTAATTTCCGTATATAAAACATGATAAAAAATGTAAATAAATTCAACTTTAAGTAAGTAGCTTTTATTTTAAATATAAAATAATTTTAATTTCTTAATGATTTTAGCGTTTCCCTTATAAAAAATACCATGCCGACTATAGGGTTATCAAGTGCCGAGTTTAGGAAAATGTGTGCCGACTTTAGGCACAAGTGGTGTATTTTTGAAAATAAAATTGTTTTATTCTATGCTTTTGTAAGGACTCTCTTACTCTCCCTTTCTTTTATTAGTTTATTAAATAGAAACATCAGTTACTTACATGATGGATCTGTACATTTTTGTATGAATGTATCAAGAAACTCCGGCAAATCTCTGGGTTCAAAACACCAAGTTATTAACGCCATTTCATATGATTTTATTTGCAAATTAAAATAAAAATTACGTATAAACACTTGCAATTAAATGCACTTGTTATGTTGACAACAAATTAATTTGAACATCAATCACACTTTTCATTTTATTTTACACACAAAACACAGAAACAAAACAATACGAAAACGTTGAAAATAATTATAAAGAAATGTTATTTACACGTTTGATGTAAATAATCACTATCACACTTTAGAATGTGAAAAGGGTTCTTTGCAACACTTTTTTATTTACATTTACACTATTAATAAAATTGGCACAAGTTTCCGTTTCCTCGTCGTTTTGTTCTTTAAATTATGAATCTATTTATGCAGATGTAATTTCTTCTTTTTTGTTTTTTGGTTGTTTGGTTGTGTGTGTGTTTATTTGAATGTTTATTGAATGGGCAGTAGCAACAATTGTTGTGTAACCTTGAACTGATTACTGAAGAGATTTTTCTAAACATTGTTTACATTCCCATATGCATATGGCTGGCTGTGCATGTGTGTAGTTTTGCATTATTTACAGTTGGATAAAGAGAACTACTCATCAAGAAGAGGGAAAAACAGAAAATATGATTTTTTTTCTCAAGTGTAGAGATAAAAATGAACAGCTGATTTAGCGTTTTTATTGTGTTTGCCTTTTATTGGGAAACTGGTGGTTGTTATTTACAGTAGGTATCTGTTTTTATGTAGGTATTTGTTGTTAGTAAAAGAACAATTGTTGATGTCGTGTTTTGGTTTGTTGCTATTGCTTTTTCTGTATAAATTTGCATAAAAAGCTTTCTTTTTAAAGGCTTGTTACATTGTAGATATATTTTTTGTTCAATTTCTTTTAAAAATAACCCCTACACACTCAATGTGGCCATTTAAAACGCGTTTTTGGTTGTTAGTGTATGTGTGTAGTTTAATATTGAGCTGACACATTTGACATAATTAGTGGTTTTCTTTGCAAAAAAATTTTATTTTATTGGTTCAATATTATTTTAGAATTAATTGCGTATAATTTTATCTTTATAATCAAACTTTTTTATATAACGGTATATTTATGTAGGTATAAATCAATTTAATATTTAAACGTTTATATTTTAATACGGCTATAAATGCTTTATTTTGTTTAACAATTTTAAATAACACTTTTCTTTTTATATAACATTAACTTTAACTATTTTTTTTTAATTTTTCATTTAACAATCAACACAATTTCCTTATACATAAATATAATTAATTTATTGCACTTTTATTGCTTTTTTATTTATTTTTTTAACTTGCTATAGATTATTAAAATATTTATTTAATTTTATCATAGAATTATTTTATTTTTATAAAATTCCATTAAATACACAAATTTTTGTCTCCGAAAATACAATAATCCTTTTTGACATTTTCATGTGTTAATTCTAATAATATCTACAAACAACTAACTGTCTATACGTGAAAAATTGCAACAAAGCTCTTGGGGTCTTTTAGGGTTTCTAAGCTTTTAGAAAAATTGGAAAAAGCTGTTACAAGCTTTTTGTTGTAAAGCTTATTTCATTGAATGAAAATTTCTTTCATAAATTTTGCTGTCATAGTGTATGAAATTTATTCAGGTTCATCATAATGGTTGTGAATTTTTTCGGATTATTTACAGTAATCTATGCATTTAATAAAATAGTAACTCATTTCCGTCTGTCTGTTTGTCTGCTTTTCATTTGTGTTCGCATTACGTAAAAACTACGGGATGGATTTTAACAAAATTTTGTGAGGAGGTACCTTAGCATCCTGATTCCAATAAAGGATACTTTTTTCCGCATTTCCATCATTTCCAGTTGAAAGTGAAGAAAAAGCAGTGAAAAAAATGCAATTTCCCACAACATATTTTAAGACTCTTACGTATTTACTTCATATAAAGGTACCCAGCCCTGGATAAAATTGTAAAGCTCTGTAAAAGACATTACTTTAAAACAGCGGAATCTGTTGCGCAACATTGCTTAAGATATACGGCTTTCAAAAATAAAAGATGCCTTAAAGAATGCAGTACCTTTAAAACGGTTAAAAAATCGACGTACTTTCACTGCTTTTTCTAAACTTTCCCGTGGAAATAAGATATTTGTGCGGAAAAAATGAAATCATTGAAATCAGGATACTAAGGCATCATACTTAAAAAAATTATGTCGCCGCGGCTACGAGTTACATGGTCCATTCGATCAATTCCGATTTTGACTACTTTTTCCAATAAATCTATCCATAATGGCTTCCAATGCTTCAAGAGCTGCTGGTTTAACGGCAATGAATTAACATAGCCACATAAGAAATAATCCAGAGGTGTTAAATCGCACGAACGAGGGTGCCAGTGAACAGGATCACTTATGGAAATAAACTTGTCACTAAATTATGGCAAGTTGCGCCATCTTGTTGGAACCAAATGTTTAGCTGATTAATTTTTGAAAACAAAAATTTAGTTAGCATGGCGCGATAGCGCTCGCCATTCACCGTAACAGCAGCTCATCACCAAACAGTCAAGTTTAATGGATGTAATGGCTTGAGAATTGTATTCGCTCCAAATATGGTAGTTTTTCTTATTGACGTAACCACTTCACTAGAAATGAGCTTCATCATAAGATTCAGAAAATGGACGAGGTGCTCTACGAAGATTTATTTTTTTCGAAGTAAATTTCCACAATTTGGAAGAGTTGTTCTGGCTTTAAACAATTCATGATGACTGAACCTTAGTGCCGAGTTACATTATGCAACTTTTGAGACATAGTAGTGAACATTTTGTCTATTTTTCAAGTGTTTGTCTATAACGGTTCCAAAGATGAGGACATAATGGTAAAATAATATCAAGAATGGGGACACCCTTTAATTTATAGATCCAAGTTTTATACTTGTTTTAATAGCGGACTAAGCAATATAGGTTCTTTGTAAATTTCAACTGTCTATCTATAACAGTTGAAAAGTTTGGCCATATATATTACTTTTACATTTACTATTGGCACACCCTTTAATTTCCAAATTCATATTTTACACTTGTTATTTTAGCGGACTTAGCAATACAAGTACTTTGTAAATTTCAACTGTCTGTCTATAAAGGTTCAAAAGTTTGGCCATATATATATCAAAATAAACCAACTAATGGGACACCCTTTAATTTCTAATTTTAAATATTTATACTTATTATAACAGACATAGTAACGAACATTCTGTGCAACTTTCAAGTGTTTGTCTATAACGGTTCAAAAGATAGGGGAATAAAGGTGAAATTAAGTCACCTATGGGGTCACCCTTTAATTTTTAATTTTATTTTTTAATTACTTTTTGTTGTTGGGAGCTACTGTGATACGCACTTTTTTTTAATTATAAATTGGTGACCTATAATGTTCATAATACACGTAAAAAACATGTATGTTGTATGGGGACACCCTTTAATTTTTAAAATTTTGAACTTCTTTTAAAATGGGACCAATCTGTAGCCATAACCTTTCTAATAGTGCAAAATTTTTAAAATCGGTTCAGAAATGACTGAGTTCTGCGGGCACAAACATAAAAAAAAAAAAAGCAACATTCAGACGAATTGATAACCTCCTTCTTTTTTTGAAGTCGGTTAAAAATGGAGCGAAAGTCTTTGCTCTAAACAAAGATTTTTAACTCAACATTAATTTTGGCTCGAACTCTTGCAAATACTTTTGGTATAACAGTGGTTGTATATCCAGCATTCGTAATGTTCTTCGAAAGCATTCTACTCCATACGGACTTTCTTTTTCATAAAATAAAAAAAAAAACAATCAAATCTAGTTCTAGCAGCTTTTTTTGTTTTTATTTTTATGAATCACCATTTTTGTCAAATATTTGCTTTATGATTATTTTTTTATTACAAAATTGTTTTTGCCCACTTAAAGAGGAATGTCTTGAAGCAGTGGTCGGCAAACAGAGAGAATTGTATAAACGACAAACAGGTCATGATTTAAGTTAGGAATGCACCGATACGTCTTTTTGTCTATACTATATACATATACTCATATAAAAATATCGGCGATAACGATAAGCCATCGCGAAAAGAAAACATGATTGAAGTAAGAGCAAAATATTATTATTAAATTATATGGCTGATCAAATTGTGTTCTGTTTCGATAACGATCCGTAGTTTTTGCCCATTTTACCGTCGCCATAATCGTCCTATCGATAGGACTATTCGCAGTGTAGTGTATTAATTTGAGCTTAGTGGTTCAGTAAACAATCAACCGACCCGACACCAGTATGTCGATCAAACGTGAGATCTTGTCCAAAACTTTGCATCGTGAACCTGCACCCTTATAAACGTCAACTAAACCAGTTAAAGGTAAACGACCATACACAACGACGTGAATGAGCCCTGGAGCAGTGGGAACTAACCCTAATTTTCATCGAAAATTATCTTAAGCGATGTGGGCGATTTCCGAATAAATCATCCTGATTCATGGAAAATTGGACAAATGGAGAAGAGACAGCAGAGATTTATACGACGTTATGTACCATAGATAATAGCATCGACATTAGAACTTGCTACAGCCACAACGGTGTTTAGCTTTGCGGGCTTCAAAATAATCGTTTGCCTATAAATGTTTGTATTTTATTTTTGACAGTTTGTAGTCGGTATCCTGATGTTGTCTATTTGTTTAATGCATTTAGGTTTTAAAACAGAGATCTCATCTATTTAAGAATCAAACGCATTTAAATAAATATGTTACTGTATAAACATACATATATTCTTACTATTAAAAATATGTTATGTTACACTCATGATTTTCATTTTCAAAGAAATATTGAAAATTTTTTATAAATATTTCGAAAATTTTTTGTAAAAATTTTTGGCAAAAATATTTTTTGGAAAATTTTTTTGTAAAATTTTATTTGAAAATATTTTTTGAAAATTTAAAAAATTTGTTTTCTGTTAAAATGTCTTTTTGAAAATGTTTTGTAAATATTTAAAATTTTTTTTTTTAAATTTTTTTTCAAAACTTTTTTTAATTGTTTTTAAAGCTTTAATGATATATTTTTAATTTAGAACCTGCAATCTATATTGAGTTAGAATGATTAGACTAAATGAAAAAAAAAAAAAAATCCTTAAAAAATTTCCTCATATTGACCCCCACATGTCCTCATATTGTAGCCACATACTACTGTTTACCAGTGGGCATCCGGTAGGTTAATTGGCTACCTCTATGTGTATTGTTTTCTATAAAGGTCTTTAATACAAATCAAAGAATAAAAACCCTATCAACCTAAAACAAACAAAAATCGCCCCTATCAGGGGGTTATTGATCCCCCAAGATCTCTATGCACTCCTTGCATTCTACCTGTCGCGGTCTAATATTTATTTGACAAAAAAAAAAAAATCAAATGAGAACCATTATAGCCGACAAAAAATAAAAAAACGTGAAATATAATAGGTGGGCGTGATTTTGGCCCGCAGCCTCCAAAGGAATGATCCGGTGTTGCTAAATTGCAATAAAATTTTCGAAACTATGCCTGACAGATTGGTGTGCTTAAACGACATTTCAACGTCAACATGGACAGACGGACATCGCTCAATGAATTTCTCTAGGTATAAGGATTCATAATACACATAATTTATGGGTTCGGAAATGAATATTGTAGAAATTACACACGGAATGACAAACTGATATATACCCTTATCCACCTGTGGTGAAGGGTATAAAAAATAAAAATTGCGACAATATCTTACACACACACTGTGTTTTATTTATATTTAAAGATAGGAAGCGCTTGACGAAATACCACTTAGTAATCGTAATCCGTGCAATATCAATGACGACCACTGCTTTAAAGTTTTTTATTTAATTTTCATTTTGAGTTTAGGAGAAATTTTTACGATGTAAGCTGCTGTTATTGTGATCATAAAAAGTGTGCTATTTTTATGGATTTGTCACAACTTTTGTTTTATTTTTAAATTCTAAATAATAAATAGTTCGTTTTAAGGTGTGTGTTCTTTTATATCTTTAATAAATTCCAAAATTTAAATTTAATTAAAGACTCATAAAAATAGAAGAGGCAATTGTTTGTTTTTAAGTTAAAGATGCGATAAATAAATGCTTGATTGCTTGCAGATCATAAAAATATAAAAGCCATGTAGTTCCTTTTAGCTCTTAGCAGAGCTGTTAGTAGTGTTAATATAAAATTGGGGATTAAATTTTCTCTCTAAGGAAAGTTTTTTTTACATTTGATTAAATTGAAAATAAAATAATTTGGAATGAGCATCATCGTGTGATTGCTTTAAAATGTTTTTGGTCTGTTTCTAACGCATGGGACTAAAAATGCTTTCGAATAATTGGTCCGATGTGTTATACATGTTCCTCTTAGTGTGAGTTTTCTATAAATGTTACTTTGCAATAGGCTATTACCACAGAATATTAAGGAAAATTCCATATGCATTCACATTAGCAGGCACGGCTCCCTATCATCATCTCTACTACCTAATTTGTTGAAACCAATCCAAACTAATGCAATTTATATATGTAGGGGATCAGAAGTAAATTACTACTTAATTGGCGCCTTTTCGATCCTCTTCGTTCCTCAATGATTTCTGGTACCCTACAGAGAATGACAAAAGTATAATTTTTAGTACTTATTAAGTATTTGAGGCGAAACATGTATAAATGTGTATAGCTACAGCTCAAACAACATACCATACACACATACTCATATCAATTTCAACTTAAATAACTACAAGTACAGGCAGAGAATAAGTGTTCGCATACTTGTTCATTATTTTTCGCAATACAACTAAGTATAAGTAAAAGTTGGATAAAGTATTGGCTATACTCATACTTGTAAGTATAGAGTGGAAATAAGTACAAGTATGTAAATACTCTAAGTATACTTAGTATACTTAGAGTATTTTATAAATATATGTAACTATATGTATAAATTATTTTATAATTTAAAAATACGTTTATTCATTCCTTCATCCTAATATAAAAATTATTTTGGTTCTCCATACTTAACCATTGTTCGGTTATAAACAAAATATTGCCAAACATCACACACCTTTTGATACACACAATTCCTAAAAGTAGTTGTTTTACTTATAAGTGTACTTAGAGTATTATAAGTACTTTACCATACTTGTAAGTATTAGTTAGTTATAAGTATCGGTATGACAGATACCCATCACATTATCTACCTACAACCAGTTGTACTCATACATGCATTACTTATACATTTTTAAGTTCGTTGTGTATAATGTTTGTTATAAGTATTGAGTATACCCATACTTATTTCACTGCAAATATGTATGTGTATGTATTTTCTGTGTTATAAGTATATGTATAACTAATACCCAAAAATATGTGTAAATACTTGACTACATTTATTTTATAAGTACTTTTTGTCATATTTTCGATTACACTCACTGATTCTCGAGCTGTCTCTACACACTTTTTACTCTCGAGTTTAGCAATTTTTCGATCTTCTTTCCCACCACAAAGTTCCTTCACATTTAAAATTCACATTCTTCCCGTTTAGCTAGCCAGTACCAGACACTTATAGACAATGAGCGCTATTGTCTTAGCGTCTTACAGTTCTGTAAGTGTTGTCCTTTACGATTTTCATCTTGGCCAGATAATACCTTAAGTTGGCCTGTATGACCTGTCACTAATGCAGTTTCCACCATAAATGCCATTCTGACCTTCCTGCGAGGGTCTCTTTGGGCCCATTTCAAGCCTTTCCATGTTAGGACTTTTGCTCGCCCCATTTGCAGTACTAGGGTCTCGTTCACAAAAATTCACAGCAAATCTATCTTTTATCAGTTCGTATGTGACTTAATTTAACGCCGTGCCTCTGTTTTTTAATCTAGAACAACGTTACGTGATTTACCGCTGCAGATATTTTTAGTTTTGCAACGCATTCAAACACTAGTTTGGAGTAACCGTTCATCTGGTTAATGTGTTTTAAAATCGCACAAAACTCCTTAACTTAAAAACAGACTAAAAGAATGCATAAAGCAGCTCAGAGAGCTACTGAAATCTGTGTGCATGTCAAAGCCTTAAAAGACGGGTGCACCGCGTTGATACGAAAGCTTTCCTTGCGAACTTCATGTTGGGCGTGAAGTAATACAGAAAAAGACAATCTGGTCATTTAAAAAATGCATTTACTTTAAATGTCTCGGCTGATATAGCTGAGCTGGCATCTGTCGATGTTAATCCGGCAGTTAACCTAAGGATTCATGACCCCCTAATTCAATGTCAGATTCCTCGGTGTACATCTCAATCGGCGCTTCACTTGGAAAAGCCATATAGAATCAAAGTTAAAAAAAATGAAGTTAAAAGCAGTCCAACTATACTCGCTTATTCGCAGAAACTCAACGCTGAGCTTAGATTGCAAAGTTCTACTGTACAATAAGATAAAAAGCACTCCCTCAGCTTGCAATGGAGACAAAATTCAAAGGCGTCACAATAAGTTTTTACGATTTGCTCCCTGGCATATAAAGAACTCGAAAATTCACCAAGATCTAAACGTGCCATCAGTTAAAGCGGAAATAGTGAAATATGCTTTAATGTTTTTAAAGCAGCTTAAAACGCATCCAAATCCGCTGGCCCGTAACATACTAAATGAACCTGGCTACATTCGCCTAAGATGAAGGGATATTGCTTCTCTCATCCGTAGATTAGAGGGGAACTTGCAAAAGATAGCAGCAACCGTAAAACATACATTTTTTTGTCTGGCTGGCTGGACATATCAATTATATTTTTTACTTTACCATACGTAGTATAAGGTAAAGTATAGTAATCATGAAAAAATTCGAGGTCGGGATTTTGACGGATTTATACGTTTTGAGGTCTCCTGAATCCATTTAGAATATTTTCGCGATGATGTCTGTGGGTGGGTGGGTGGTTGTGTATGCATCTATTTTTGTGGAGTTTGTACAGGTCATACCGTTTGACATATCAAAATGAAATTTAGTATGTGCGTTAGGTATGTGGAGATATAGAGCTGTGTAAATTTTGGGCATAATCGGGGGGGGGGGGACGGGGTAGTATCCTTACCCCCAAATTTTGTGAACGGTCTACAGGTCATACCGTATGACATATAGAAACGAATTTTAGTATGTAGCTTTGGTTTATGGAGGTGAAGAGCTGTGTAAATTTTGGGCATAATCGGGAGGGGGCAAGGGGTAGTATCCTTACCTCCAAATTTTGTGAACGGCCTACAGGTCATACCGTATGACATGTAGAAACGAATTTTAGTAGGTAGCTTTGGTTTATGGAGGTGAAGAGCTGTATAAATTTTGGGCATAATCGGGAAGGGGAAAGGGGTAGTTTACTTACTCCCAAATTTTGTAAACGCTCTACAGGTCATACCATATGACATATCAAATTGAAATTCAGTATGTGCCTTTGGTTTATGGAGATGAAAAGCTGTATAAATTTTGGCCATAATCGGGAAAGGGCAAGGGGTAGTTTACCTAACACCCCAAATCGAAAATAATTTTTTTCGATTCGAATATACTTTGATCTATTATTCATTATATAATATATAATATATATAATATATCTAAAAAAATATCTGTTTTTGTGCCGCTATGCACAACAAGGGCGTTGGTACACGCATTGTTTTAACCAAGTGGTAACACTACTATCAGGTTACGCAAAAACAGATTAGTATCAGAAACAGAATATTAGTATCACACTTTACTAACCATCTGTAAGTGTAAGTTAGAGATGGATATTTTTGGTTTTTAGTGTTCTGTACGCAAAGGGTGCCAACGGGACTCTATTAATATCATCCCGATGTCTGTCCGTCACTTAGACGGCTGTATCTCTTTAACCGTAATGACCGTAAGTTACAGTTGTATCCTAAAAGTATGCTATTAATAATACTATAAACTATAAAAAATTTACTTTTACAGTTGCCAGATGAAATACATACATAAGTAGAATATCGCCAATTTCTGTATTAAAAAAAATAGCGGAAATAACAAAAATACATGCAATTCGTCAAATATTTGTCAGCGTAAAATTTCAATAGTTTTATAAAGTTATGACATTTTTACGGTGCTTTTAATGTAGTGTTACTTGTTACATGCATGCACAGTGGAAATAATTCAGTAGCTCGTGAATTACTAAAGATATCTAAATGAAATGGAGGACTATCTAAATTTAATAAATCTTAACATTTGAATTATAAATAACCTTTCCAAATAAATGTAAACTGGAAATTTCTAACGTAAGAGGCTGGCCCACAAGCCTTAAGGTACGTAGGGTCACATATAGCAAGCATTTGCCCCAAATATGTTTGTCTTTATTTGCCCAAAATGCAATATACATGCATTTATTTTCTCATTTTTGTTTGCTCGAACAGACGGCAAATAGAATTATGGGAAAACATGTTTGCCCCGTGGTCACTGTCAAAATACATTAATTTATTTGCCCCAAATTTTTATATGTATTCATAAAAAAATAAAAATAAATCAGTCAAGTGCGAGTTGGTCTCACACACGTAGGGTTCCGTACTATGTTTAGTAAGCCTTTAGAAATTCAAAATGTTAATTTTTTCATGTCTTATGGGGCACCTTTTATTTTTAAAATCAAAGTCATATTCGCGAATATTGCATCGCTATTGGAACACGCTTTGAATTTTAGGAAGTGTTGTTATAACCGCCATGGTAATACACTTTCTATAAAAATATCAAGCCTACCTTCAATTAGTAATTACCTACTAATACCTAGTAATTAGTAATTGTTACAGCGGCCGAACAACATCTGCTGTAAGCAATTCAAGAGTCTACCTATTACGATTCAAAAAATAAGGCTATTTAAGTAAAAATCATGTCTCTGTCGCAACACCCTTTAATTTTCTTATTTTTTATAACGGCCATGGAAATCCTTTTTCTATGCATATATCAAGAGTTTACCTATTACGATTAAAAGAATAAGTCACTATACGTAAAAAACACATCATTGTCGGAGTAATTGTCATATCGGCCGTGGCAACATATCTCCTGTACAAAATTTTAAGAATCTTCCTATTACGGTTCAAGAAATAAGGCGTTATACATGAGAATCACGTCACTGTCGGAACACCCTTTAATTTTTATTATTTGTTAAAGTTTCCATAGTAATATACCTCCAGTAAAAACTTCAAGAGTCTACTTATTATTGTTCAAAACTTAGGCCATATACACGCAAAGCATGTCACTCTCGGAGCACCCTTTAATTTAAAGGTTTAATTTTATGTACTTGTTTAGAAAGTGAACATAGTGTTAATTACTGTCTGCAAATTTT
This sequence comes from Phasia obesa, assembly GCA_949628195.1. Lineage (NCBI taxonomy): Eukaryota > Metazoa > Arthropoda > Insecta > Diptera > Tachinidae > Phasia > Phasia obesa. Next base: position 34,241,016 of record OX451219.1, on the reverse strand, counting down.
AAGTGGTTGTCTCCTATAGCTCAAGAAATAAAGACATAAAGGCAAATAACACCTCACTTTCGGAACACCCGATAAGTTTTAGTATTCATTGGTATAGTGGCTACAGTGTAACTGTGTATAACCTTGTGTGAAAATTTTAAGAGTCTACCTATTATGGTTCAAAACTTAGGCCTTATACATGCAAATTACACCACTATCGGAACACCCTTTAATTTTTAAGTTTATTTTTTTGACTTGTTTATATAGCGTACTATGTTTTAATTACTGCTTGCACATTTTTAGTGTATTCTTCCTACAGTTGAAGAAAAAAGCACATATTCGTAAATAACACCTCCCTATCGGAACACCCTATAAGATTTAGTATTTGCTACTATAGCGGCCACAGCTATACACCTTCTGGGAAAATTTCAAGCATCTGCCTATTATGGTTCAAAACTTAGGCCTTATACGTGCAAATCACACCACTATCGGATCACCCTTTAATTTTTAGTTTTATTTTTTTATACTTGTTTATATAGTGAACTAAGTTTTAATTACCTTTTGTAAATTTCAAGTGTATCCCACCTATAGTTCACGAAATAGGCACATATTCGTGAATAACACCTCTCAATCGGAACACCCTATAAGTTTTAGTATTTGTTGCTATAGCGGCAACAACTATACATCACCTGTGAAATTTTCAAGAGTCTGCCTATTACGGTTCCAGAGATAAAAGGCGCTGACAGACGGACAGCGGGGCAGACATTGCAGCGAAAACAATAGGGTCACGTTTTTACACTTTGTGTACGGAACCCTAATAGAAATGGAAGAACATTTTAAAAAAGCTTAACGAAAATTGTGAAAACATGTTATATATGTATAGCCACATACATGTCGCACCCTAAATCATAAACAGTCTCAACTCAAAATTCACAAATGTTAAGGAGAACATTTAAAAATATGATTGTAATAACTAGTTTTAAGCAACATAAGAATCGTCATAACGGTATTTTAAAGAAGACAGTGATGCAAACGAGGTTTCCGTGGTCGTTAGAGATTTTTTCTGTTAGCTGGTTCATCAAAAAAAAAAAAAAAACCATTTTGTGTTGTGGCTGTTTATGTTTTAATGTTGGATATGTTCATATACATGCATATATGTATGTAAATACAATTTAAAAATATTAAATCTTATAAAATAATAATGGAACTCATTTACAATACGGGCATCACAGCGATTTTTTAATTTTTTTTGTCATCGATAGAGGTCTAATTAATTAATTTTTTATTTTCATTAAATCACGTGCTACAACCAGCCTTTTATTTTGACTTCAGTGATTTCAGACTGTGTCGGCCTTCTTTCTCATCACGCAGTCTCTAGTAATTTCTAGCATTTGTTCAAAGCTCAAGTCCCCTATGGTATCCACATTTAATACCAGTGGCCCTAAGTCTTATGCTAGCCAGTGTCAGACATTCACGCTTGTGCGCATGTGCGCTGCCATCTCAGCCTCCTCCAGGCACAGTCGGCAAGTATCTTCGACTTTCATCTTGGCTAGATGATACTTGAAGTTTCCATGACCTGTCACCAACGCAGTTATCCAGCTTATGGCAGTTCTATTGTATCTTAGCACCTTACTAATATACATATTAAAATATACAAACTCTTTCACGTGTTTAGCTATAACGGTTTAGAAAACCCATATTTATACTACATGAGCAAATCACGCCTCTATTAAGACACTCTTTAATTTTGAACTTAATTTTATTATTTGTTCCAGGGGCAAAACAGTACACTTTCTATAAAAACTTCAAGCGAGTAACTATTACTGTTCTAGAAAAAAGAGAGGTCTGTTACAGACGGACAGCAGACATTGTAGCGATTTTAGTCTTTAGAAACGGAACCCTTAAAACAGTGTGTTATCATGTGAGATTTTATTAAAAGTTTTAAAGGCAAAAAACTCTGGTGGAATCTACTATTGTTTGCCCCTGTTTGCTCTTACAAAAACAAATAATTATTTGCCCAAAAAGGAAAAAATATATTTGCGGCTAAGTGGCCACATTGGGAACATTTTTGTTTGCCGGCAAATAATTTTGTTTTTTTTTTGGATTCTGACCAAAAAAATTGTTAAATGGCAAAGGTACGAAACCAAAGTGCCAGGGTGTGATTGCCTTAGCTTCCTCTAATATCTGCAGGCGACCTATACCTTCGTATAGAAAGTGAGACTCCAAATTCAGCTAAGCAAAGTTAATAAAGAGTTTAATGGTGCTCCTCCAGTGAAAAAACTTGAGTTTATTAGTTCTCCTCCAGTTAAAAATCGAGTTTAATGGTGCTCCTCCAGTTAAGGTTGAGTTTTTATATAAGATTACCAAACGATTACATGTGGCTGATTAAGCAACCATTAATAACAGTAACGTAGTACAGCTATTCGAGGACGCCAAACATCCAGTGTAAGAACGAGACGCAAGCCACTCGAAGGCAGAGCAACGAGGACGGCCTGATTGACTTTAAGCGATAATGACAGTGACGCACGGACGTTTTCCTCGAGCCAGAGCTACTTTACGACTGAATAATTTTGTTTGCCAAGAATCAGCTGTTTTGTTGTTTGGCTATCAATTTTATTTTGTGGTCAGTCTATGGCAAACAATTATTTGCCGATTTAGGAACTCGTCTATAAATAAAGGGTGTTTTCTATAGAGGTACAGAACTTTAAGTTGGCATTTAACCGATTTAACAGCTGTCAAGTGATTTATTCTCAGTTTGGTTTGGCAATTTATCATGAATAGACTCACGCCTGAACAATGCTTGCGAATGGGCCCAAAACGAGATTACCGTTGTTCCCGATTTTCATAAGCGAATTTTGTTTAGCGATGAAGCGCACTTCTGGTTGAATGGCTACGTCAACAAAGAAAACTGCCGCATTTGGAGTGAAGGTAATCCTCAAGTGTATGTCGAAACACCGTTACATCCAGAAAATCTGACTGTTTGGTGCGCTTTATGGGCTGGTGGAATCATTGTTCCGTACTTTTTTAAAAACGATGGTAGCCAGAACGTTACAGTCAATGGTGATGGGTATAGAGCCATGATTACTAACCTTTTCATTCCTGAATTGAATAACCATGATGTCCAGGAGATGTGGTTTCAACAAGACGGCGCAACATGTCACACAGCTCGTGCCACAATAGATTTATTGAAAGACACGTTTGGTGACCGCCTAATTTCACGTTTTGGACCTGTGAATTGGCCTCCAAGATCTTGTGATTTAACACCGCTAGACTACTTTCTGTTGGGCTATGTAAAGTCATTGGTCTATGCGGATAAGCCACAAACGCTTGACCATTTGGAAAACAACATGCGCCGTGTTATTGCCGATATACGGCCACAAACGTTGGAAAAAGTCATCGAAAATTGGACGTCCAGATTGGACTACATCCGCGCCAGCCGTGGCGGTCATATGCCAGAAATCATATTTCAAATGTAATGCCACAAGATTATTTTTCGGATAAATAAAATTCATGTCATTCAACTTAAAGTTCTATACCTGTATAAAAAACACCCTTTACCTCTGCTTTGCTTCTGTTCAATGGCATCTGTATTGGTTTACGATTTGTTGAATTATTTCCAAAATAAAAACTTTTTAAAACAATGAAACATTTGAGATCGATTTATGTATTTTTTTTTTAATATTAATTTATTTAAACCCTAAAAATAATTGTTATTGTTACTGCGCCAAAAACAAAAAATTTTGAATTAAATAAATTTACTGTCAAATCTTTTTAAAATCAATTTTTTGTTTGCCATGATGTCAACGATCTTCACCAAATAAATTTTTCAACTTGTTAATTTTTCTTTAGGCATATCACTTTTTAAAATTAATCAGACCTAACAAAAGCTTTTTAGGTATCAATAATATTAATAATAAACCTTGAAGGCTCGGAAGATGTAAGTAGCGAAAGACAAACAACAAATTAAATTACAATCGACAAATTGTTCACGCATTGAAAATCTTGCTTAAACTCTCGAATGAAGACTTCTTTTAGTTCTACCACAATAAATATATAAAATTTAGCCTAAAGGCGGTAGTTTTACATGGCAACTGATGGTTTTTGCTGTTGTTAAAGTTGCTGATGTTTACGGTTTTTACGACCTTTCGGCTTTTACATAAATTATTTAAAATTAATTTTTTTTTAATTTAGTTTCTTCTACATCTCATACCTGTAGCTAATTAATCATAAAAGCAGAAAATACCTTATTAGTTTTTAATGTTTTTATAAATTTACCCATGTGTTAATTGGCTTAAATACTTTGAACTTGAGAAATTTGAATTAATTCCTGAAAACCCGGTTTTCTCATAAACGGTTACTCAGATTTACTTCAAATTACTTGTGAATTTTTGGTAACAATATCCTCTTTATTAAAATTAAAATTATTTAGAAATATGTGTTTTTTTTTTTTGAATTTGTGAAGAATAAGGGATTTTGAATTGTTTTGTGAAAACCCGGTTTTCTCATTAACGGTTACTTATATTTACCTCGAATTATGAATTGTGAATTCTATGTATTAATCTCCTCTTTATTAAGCTAAAATTTATTTGGAAATACATGTGTGCTTTTTTGTAATTTATAAAGACTTAGGGATTTTGAAATTATTTTGCAAAAACCCGGTTTTCTCTTGAGTGGTTACTCAGATTTACTTTAAATTACAAGTAAATTGTTCTGTATCAATATCCTCTTTAAAAAATGTGTAAGCTTTACTCAGATTAAAATTTTAGGCTTCCAAGAAAAGATAACGGGCTAGTAGGGTAGATAGTGAGAAATTCTATTAGTCCGGGGTTATGAGTTCGATTTTGATATATTTGACTAATAGCTAGCGGGAAAACTAGAAAAGTACTTGGCTGAAATATGGGTACCTTAAACTGGTAAACTGCATCATCTGGTCAAGATAAAAATGGAGTAAACCGATACTTGCAGATAGTGCCTGGAAAAAGGCTGAGACAGCTGCACACATTGTGTGTGAATGTGCAGCACGCCGGCTAATATTAGCAGGCGTGCGGTATTTCCGCAGGCGGAGATATTTTCACCTACAAAATAATAAAAAAAGTTGCCAGGAAAATCTGAAAACTAGAAAATTGTATTTGGGTAGTCCACCTGGGCCTAGTTTTTGCGGAGTTACTTACCGTACAAACAAACTAATCAAACAAAAAATAAATGTAAATAAATATAAAAAAATTAAAAAAAAAAAAAAATTAATTTAAAGAATTTTAGTTGAGATTGTAAATAAATGTTGTTAAATTATTATTGCATCAAATGAGTTGCATAACTTAAAGATAAAATATTTAAAAGATAACAAAAATGTAGTGGATACAAAAATAAGTGTTGTTAACTATCTAAACCAATAGCAACAATCCTTCGTGAGTAAGTTCGACTCACTCTTGACCGATTTATTTGTTTTTAAATAAACTTTGACACAACGAGCCAAGCTAAAAGCCAAACGCATGCATGCACCATTGCCACAACTTGGTGGATTAAATCGCCTTGCTACTTGTCAAACTCTACATGTTAAAATAACCACTAAATTTTCATTTAATATAATGAGTGACTTTTATAAAAGTCGTTTCTATAGAGAAGGAGAACTTTAAATTGATTTAAAATAGAGAAAAAAAGTTTTTAATATCCATCCACTTGGGTGTTTTCTGTAGACAAGCGAAAATCAGTGGCCACCGCACAGTGGACCATTTCACTGGAAGGTGGTCAAAAACCCATAGCTTTTGAATGGATTGGAATTTTTATACGCGGTTTTTTTCTGTTCTGTAGGTATTGCATTAATATTTTTTATTTTAATGTAGGAGGAATATCGAAGCAGACCACTTCCTTAACGGGTCTATTTTCGACCCGCTGAAAAGCTCTGCAGAAAATAATTGGTTTTGTAAAACTTGTGTATTCATTAATTTGTTCAGAAAAATTGTTCTGTTGCCCAAGTTTGTAACCCGGCACATACATATATAATGGGATATAGAAGTGTAGGGGATGGTTCGGACTACAAACTGGTCAAAGATTTTTTTGACCTGGTTTGACCTCAAGGAGTTATGCTCTATTAAGTCGGAGATTTTAAAGCAATATGGACCTTTTTTTATAAAAAAAGTTTAAAAATTTCTGAAAGACACCAAGACTACATTTTTTTTAAACTAATCTTTTATAAGTTACTAGCTGACCCGGTCCGCGTTGCTGGCCCTAAGCAAACATTAGTGTTGTATTCAGCGATGCCAACTTAACTCTTTTCACCCTATTTTTAGCTCTATTTGTCTACCTCTAACGTGAAAATTTTCCCTTCAGCACTTTTTCAGAAAAAAAGATCAATTTTCTGTGGCGCCACCTGTCGAAAATTAACCCCACCAACTTAAGAACCTCCGTCGGCTCATGCGCAACAAATTTGCTAAAGATCATACCATCATCAAATGCACAGCTTACGATTTAATTAGTTTTGAGTAATTTTCAGTGGCGCCATCTGTCAGAAATTAATCACACCAATTTACAATCCTTCATCGGCTCATTCGCAGCAACTTTGCTAAAGATCACAGCATAATCAATTGCACAGTTTACGATTTAATTCGTTTTGAGTAATTTTCTGTGGTGCCATCTGTCGAAAATTAACCCCACCAACTTAAGAACCTCCGTCGGCTCATGCGCAACAATTTTGCTAAAGATCATACCATCATCAAATGCACAGCTTACGTTTTAATTCGTTTTGAGTAATTTTCAGTGGCGCCACCTGTCAGAAATTAATCACACCAATTTACAATCCTTCATCGCTCATTCGCAACAACTTTGCTCAAGATCATAGCATGACCAATTGCACTGTTTACGATTTAATTCGTTTTGAGTAATTTTCTGTGGCGCCACCAGTCGGAAATTAACTCCACCAACTTAGGAACCTCCGACGGCTCATGCGCAACAACTTTGCTAAAGATCATACCATCTTCAAATGCACAGCTTACGATTTAATTCGTTTTGGGTGATTTCCGTGGCGCCACCTGTCGGAAGTTAATCGAACCAACTTAGAAACCTTCGCCGGCTCATGGGCAACAACTTTGCTTAAGATCATAACATGATCAGATGCATAGTTTACGATTCTATAAAGGACATACAAACATACAGACAACCATTCATTTATATATACATATATAGATATAATTACACAAAATTTATTTTGTAACAAAATCTTTTAAACAAAAAAAAAGTTATAGGCATTTAAAAATTAAAAATATCTAGAAATTTATTAATTTTTAATTTGAACCACCCTGTTCGCTGTGACAATGTTGAAATAGACCAGTAATATTTTAGCTCCCGCGGTACTCTAGTATTTAATGGGTGATTTTTTTGAGGTTAGGATTTTCATGCATTAGTATTTGACAGATCACGTGAGATTTCAGACATGGTGCCAAAGAGAAAGATGCTCAGTATGCTTTGACATTTCATCATGAATAGACTTATTAACGAGCAACGCTTGCAAATCATTGAATTTTATTACCAAAATCAGTGTTCGGTTCGAAATGTGTTTCGCGCTTTACGTCCGATTTATGGTCTACATAATCGACCAAGTGAGCAAACAATTAATGCGATTGTGACCAAGTTTCGCACTCAGTTTACTTTATTGGACATTAAACCAACCACACGAATGCGTACAGTGCGTACAGAAGAGAATATTGCGTCTGTTTCTGAGAGTGTTGCTGAAGACCGTGAAATGTCGATTCGTCGCCGTTCGCAGCAATTGGGTTTGTGTTATTCGACCACATGGAAGGTTTTACGCAAAGATCTTGGTGTAAAATCGTATAAAATACAGCTCGTGCAAGAACTGAAGCCGAACGATCTGCCACAACGTCGAATTTTCAGTGAATGGGCCCTAGGAAAGTTGGCAGAAAATCCGCTTTTTTATCGACAAATTTTGTTCAGCGATGAGGCTCATTTCTGGTTGAATGGCTACGTAAATAAGCAAAATTGCCGCATTTGGAGTGAAGAGCAACCAGAAGCCGTTCAAGAACTGCCCATGCATCCCGAAAAATGCACTGTTTGGTGTGGTTTGTACGCTAGTGGAATCATTGGACCGTATTTTTTCAAAGATGCTGTTGGACGCAACGTTACGGTGAATGGCGATCGCTATCGTTCGATGCTAACAAACTTTTTGTTGCCAAAAATGGAACAACTGAACTTGGTTGACATGTGGTTTCAACAAGATGGCGCTACATGCCACACAGCTCGCGATTCTATGGCCATTTTGAGGGAAAACTTCGGAGAACAATTCATCTCAAGAAATGGACCGGTAAGTTGGCCACCAAGATCATGCGATTTGACGCCTTTAGACTATTTTTTGTGGGGCTACGTCAAGTCTAAAGTCTACAGAAATAAGCCAGCAACTATTCCAGCTTTGGAAGACAACATTTCCGAAGAAATTCGGGCTATTCCGGCCGAAATGCTCGAAAAAGTTGCCCAAAATTGGACTTTCCGAATGGACCACCTAAGACGCAGCCGCGGTCAACATTTTAATGAAGTTATCTTCAAAAAGTAAATGTCATGGACCAATCTAACGTTTCAAATAAAGAACCGATGAGATTTTGCAAATTTTATGCGTTTTTTTAAAAAAAAAAGTTCTCAAGCTCTTAAAAAATCACTCGTTATATTCAAATGAGTAATATAGTTTTGAAATCGGTAACCATAAAACAAATTGATTTTTGGTCGCATTCTCCAAATATGTGCCATAGTGCACCGCATCTAGCGCGTAAATGGCATAGTCTCGAGGTCCAATTTTCACACACCCTTCCCAGTAAATCCGACAGTATTTCGGCAATAATGTGACGAAGTTTCTTCGGCTTTACATATCTCCAGAGAAAATAATCTAATGGCGCACAGTGGTTTAACAACATTTTATTTTGGAAATAATTCGGTAGCTCAGTCCTTGAAAATATATAAAGAAAACAGTTAAAAGTGTGTAGGCCAGCTGTTTTGGTAGCGGTGCTGCAACTTTATATAAAATCACCTTATATAAATTCACCTATACACCTAACATAATCAACTGTTACTCAATTTAAATACCTATGTATGGGTATTTCAAAGTTTTGTTGCATTTATATCATAATTTTATTAATGTTTAAAATATTTTAATATTTGTTTTTTTTTTGTTGTAGTTATTTTAAATTGTATGTATTTCGAAAAAAAATGACACAATAACTAATAAGCTTTTTCAAAATTAACTGAAGACCTTTACAATATTTACGTGTATTTGGCTTGTGTGCATGGAATTTTAATAATCAATCTGCAAATATAAAAAAAATTAAATAAAAACTCATCGTATCACTTAGTTTTTGGCGTCACCTATCGTCGTCATCGTCATCAGCAACAGAATTATGATGATTACTATTAGCAGTAGCAGCGACAGCAGAAATAACGTGAGTAACGAAACTCACCATCAATGGTAGTTGAACGTCATATGCGTTAATTTTTGTTTTTTTTTTCTTTTTGAATAGCAAGTGTGTGAATAATTTTGAAAGTACCCTACAGTCAATATGTATTGTGTTCAAGACGAATTCATACCAGGTGTGAGCAGTAGAGCAACAACTACAACAAAACAACAACTTTGACATTAGATTAGCAGATATGAAACAATGTATTTTTGACAAGACATTAGCAAAAAAAACGAGAGCAAAAAACAATCAGCTGAGCTATCACATCACGAAAGTGATGTTTTATTAAAAACTAGCTGTGTCCGACACTTCGTCAGCGTCCTTACAATATTTTGTTTGATTTTGCTTTGAAGGCAATCCACACCAGAGACCCTTTTAGGGTTGTGTATTTACTTTATATAAAGGGTCTCATCCCTACTAAAATATTCATTCCGCTTTCAAAAATAAAAGGCGCCTTATCGGTAAGATTGCGTACTTTCACTTTTTTCTTCACTTTCTCTTGCAAATAAGCTATTTTTGCGGAAAAAAGTATTCTATATTTGAATCAAGATACTAATGTACCTCCTTACAAAATTTTATTAAAATTCATTCAGAACTTTTTACGTGATGCGAGTACAGACAGACAGGAAAAAGGTTACTGTTTTATTATATGTATAGATTCTAGCACAAAATACAAATTTGTTACTGTTGTAATTGTCAAATTGAAATACCATTATTAACACACCGCCCTTTTTTTGGGTTCTGACCAAAAAAAATGGTAAATGGCAAAGGTACGAAACCAAAGCGCCAGGGTGTGATTACCTTAGTTTCCTCCAAAATCTGCAGCGTGACCTATACCTTCGTATAGGAAGTGAGACTCCAAATTCAGCTAGGTAAAATTAATAAGAGTTTAATGGTGCTCCTCCAGTGAAAAAACCTTGAGTTTACTTTTTCTCCTCCAGTAAAAAATCTGGGTTTAATGGTTTTTCAGTGAAAAATTGAGTTTTAAAGATGGTGCTCCTCCTATTCCCGACCAATTAAATTAAAATTCATAGGTTATAAACGATAACCAATTGCCTTAGCTACTTTTTACGACTGACACACCTTGACGAGCCACTGAGTTGGTTGCACATGTGCAGAGTAAGGAATATATTATATGTGGAGAATATGTGTTGATGTTCATGTTCTGTCTGCAATAAATTATCTATTTGCTCTTAATGTTGTTTGAATGCTTGTAGCAAAGCAGAGTGTGTTTGTATGCTCGGTTAACAGAGGGCGCTTTTTAAAAATTAATTAAAAGGCATTTGCTGGTAGACATCGTTTTGTAAACAACTGTTCTAACAAAGTTGTTTAAACATGAACATGGCATTGATAACGATCGTCTTTACGGGATATTTTAATGTTCGCACATAAAATTGTTTAATGACTGAACATATCGATGGCTCGTCAAGACTTAGTGTAAGAAGTGAATAAAATCAAAATTGTCATTGGTTTCTATTGAAACATGACTCGTTTTATTTCCAACATACATATATACCTTTATACCTGTGGAGTAAGAAGCGTTAACCCAACGTCTTAAATTTTTTAAGACTTTTTGAAAATATAAATAATTGAGCTTTCCAGAGATTACATAAGGTTTTTATGAGTTGCAACAACTCGTTGAATATATTTGAAACTACGAGGGAAATCTAATAATTTCTTGACTTTTTGAGTTTTCAGCACTGAAACTTTCATTGCAACACTCCTTTCTTTAGCTTGTTTTCTGAAGCCATTGATGGCAGGCAACCTCGTTAATCTTAAGGAAAGGGGAAAAAAGAATTTCGTGTGCTGGTTAAATCGGTGATGGGATTTTTATAAAAAAACATCACTGAATGGGGACTCTGCACCACCAATTTCAATGGGTGAAAAGTGGGTTGAGTCCCGCTGTGGTCGAACTAGCACAAATGATGCCAACGTTTAAATCGACGTTATGCTAGACATAGTAGGTTAAATCAATGGAATGATATTGGATGATCAGATTATAGTAAGTCTCATAGGCGACCTCTACCTTTAACAAAATATTTTTACGGTCAGCCTGTTTTATGACTGCTTTTTCATTTATGGCTAAGAACACTTATTAAACGTTACACAAGCCATACCATCTTAACCGATAAGGTTTTAATATAATTTTTGGCCAACATTTTTAAATTTTTGTTTCTTCATTTTGCTTCTCTTTTGTTGTTTTTTCTTTCTTGATTACTTATTTCAAGCGGCTACTAAATAAGGCCACATTAAAATGAAATTTTCTTTTGAAATCTCAATTTAAGATTAAAACTTTGGCAGCAAAGAAAAAAAAAATGTTGATTGAATACAGCAGATATTTTAAGTTTCAAATAATAAAACTGTTACGTTTTTTTTTTGCAAATGTAGACAAGGTGTTACACGACATTGTAACAGAAAAAAATAAATAAAAAATTAAAAGATTCTGACATCATTTTGACAGGATAAATATTATGATAGCAACTCGCAGTTGCAATAAACATGTTTTTGGTTTGTAGTTAGTGACAGTTTTTTAATGAAGTTTTCGAAAATAAAATTAAAAAGTTGCGATAAGAGAATGAATGTATTTCCAGTAAATTAACTAATTACAAGACCACAAAACTAAAATAAAAATTGATCAAATGGTCTTGTAATCTGTTATAAATACAAATAAATAAGTCAAGTGCGAGTCAGACTCACACACGTCGGGTTCCGTACTATGTTCAGTACAACTTTGAAAAAAACAATCCAAGTTGTTTAGTTTTTCACGTCTTGCACCCTTTCATTTTTAATTAGTTGTTATACTAGAGCATAGTACTAAATACCCTGTGAAAATAGCATGTGTCTGCCTATAACGTTTAGAAGAAAAGGTATAATTTTTCAAATTCGCGACATCTAGGGAACACCTTTTTTTATTAAATTTATTTTCGTTACTTGTTGTTACAGTAGATATTGTAAAATATAAACTGAGTAAATTTACGTGTCAGCCTATTACTGTTTAAATAAAGGGTGTTTTTTATAGAGGTATAGAACTTTAAGTTGCAATAAAACAACGATGGATTATTCGATTGACATGAATTTTATTTATCCGAAAGATAATCTTGTGGCATTACATTTTAAATATGATTTCTGGCATATGACCACCACGGCTGGCGCGGATGTAGTCCAATCTGGACGTCCAATTTTCGATGACTTTTTCCAACATTTGTGGCCGTAGTCTAGCGGTGTTAAATCACAAGATCTTGGAGGCTAATTCACAGGTCCAAAACGTGAAATTAGGCGGTCACCAAACGTGTCTTTCAATAAATCTAGTGTGGCACGACCTGTATGACATGTTGCGCCATCTTGTTGAAACCACATCTCCTGGACATCATGGTTATTCAACTCAGGATTGAAAAAGTAAGTAATCATGGCTCTATACCGATCACCATTGACTGTAACGTTCTGGCCACCATAGTTTTTGAAAAAGTACGGACCAATGATTCCACCAGCCCATAAAGCGCACCAAACAGTCAGTTTTTCTGGATGTAACGGTGTTTCGACATACACCTGAGGATTATCTTCACTCCAAATGCGTCAGTTTTGTTTGTTGACGTAGCCATTCAACCAGAAGTGCGCTTCATCGCTAAACAAAATTCGCTTATGAAAATCGGGAACATTGGTAATCTCGTTTTGGGCACTATTTGCAAGCGTTGTTCAGGCGTAAGTCTATTCATGATGAATTGCCAAACCAAACTGAGAATAAATCACTTGACAACTGTTAAATCGGTCGCCATTTGGAAAAGTAATGACAACTTAAAGTTCTATACCTCTATAAAAAACACCCTTTATAAGGACTTTCTATGAAAATATCAGGGGCCTAGCTATAGCGGTTCAAAAAATAAGGCAGTATAAGTGAATAACATGTTATTAAAGAACACATCTACTGTAAAAATATCAAGAGCCTACCTAATACAGCTCAAAAAATAAGGCCATATACGTCCAAATAATGTCACTTTCGAAACACCCTGTAATATTATTATCTGCTATAGTGGCCCTGACAATGCCCTTTCTGTGAATATATCAAGAGTCTACCTATTTGGATTCAAAAAATAAGGCAATGTATGTACATGTTAATGTGGGAACACCCTTTTATGTTTAGTAATTATCATAGCGACCGTGGCAACAGATCTTCTGTTTACTACTTTTACAGTTAAAAATATATGACTATATACGTTCAAATCACGATACTGTAGGAGTGCTCTTTAATTTTTACTATTTGTTATAAAGACTATTTTAATACACCTTCTGTGAAAATTTCAAGAGTCTACTTATTATAGTTAAAAAAATTAGATCATATCATGTCACTGTCGGAAAACCTTTTAATTTTTACTGTTTGTTAGAGAAGACGTAGTAATATACCATTTGTAAAAATTTAGAGAGTCTATAAATTATGGTTCAAAAATTAGGTCACATTCATGCAAATCATGTCACTATCGGATCACCCTTTAGTTTTTACTATTTGTTATAGTGACCATAGTACTACATCTCCTGTAAAAAATTTCAAGAGTCTACCTAGTATCGTTCAAAACTTAGGCCATATACAAGCAAATCAAGACACTATCGGAACACCCTTTAATCTTTAGGTTTAATTTGTTATACTTGTTTCTATAGCGAACAAAGTTTTAACTACTGGTTGTAAATTTTAAGTGTAGGCCTCCTACAGTTCAAGAAATAAACACATATACGTGAATAACACGTCTCTATCGGAACACCCTATAAGTTTTAACTTTCCACTTGTGTTGAAGAGTATAAAAATCGAAAGATAATCGAACAACGAAGTAATGAAATCACTTGATGTGCGAGGTCTGCTTAAAATAAGAATAATTAATTTATCGTTGTGCGTTTAAGAACTAAAATGGCCAGATTCTTTGTCTAAACTATTTATTTATTTATTTTCAGAATGATTAATTACACACTGTGTAATTTTTTAAGTCATGCCAAAATAACCATATACGGACACCACTACGTCATAAAAGACCAAATAAAAAAAGACCCCTGTCTCCCAGTTTTGCCCAAAGTCCTCCAGGTTTTTTTTTTATGGGCCCTCAAAGATGTGGGGCCTCGATGTCATTTTTGCAAAAAAATTATCATTTACTCAAGCTCATATTTTGCAAACCGTTTGGAATTTTGATATACTCTCTGAGGGAAAGTTGTAGCTCTTGTCATAAAGAACAAAAATTGTTAACATATTAAATCAAAAAAATTCATCTTCAAGGTCAATATCGCAAAAAACTTTAAAAAATTCAATTTTTTACGTTTTTTCCCCTGTTCAGGTCCATAGGTAGCAAACCGTTCAAAATTCAAGGAAACAATCAACTACAAAAATGAACCTAAGATCTCAATTAACAACTTTCTAGAACACCGTTTAGGTAGCCGCAAAAGTGAAAAATTTCCTGAAAATTTTTAAATTCATTTCGGCTACCTAAACGCTACCTAAACGGTGTTAAGATTCATTCCTAGGAAGTTCATATGTTTTATAAAGATGTTTATTGAGATTTTGGGTTCATTTTTGTAGTTGATTGTTTCCTTGAATTTTGAACGGTTTGCTACTTATGGACCAGAACAGGAAAAAAAAGGTAAAAAAATTGATTTTTTTAAAGTTTTTTGCGATTTTGACCTTGAAGATGAAGTTTTATTGATTTTATATGTTCACAATTTTTTTTCTTTATGACAAGAGCTACAACTTTTCCCCAGAGAGTATATCAAAATTCCAAACGGTTTGCAAAATATGAGCTTGAGTAAATGATAATTTTTTTGCAAAAATGACATCGAGGCCCCACATCTTTGAGGGCCCATACAAAAACTTGGAGGACTTTGGGCAAAACTGGGAGACAGGGGTCTTTTTTTTTGGTCTTTTATCACGTAGTGGTGTCCGTATATGGTTATTTTTTTCCGTGTTGCACTGTGTAACATACAAGTAAGTAAATAAATAAATTAATAAATAACTTTTTTCTAATTTAATTTCCGTGAGTGTAGGCTTTGTTCAGTATCAGTATTTTTTCAAATCATTATCTTGTTTATTCTACAAATTAATTTAATATTTTATTTTTATTTCTTTTCTTTGTCCAAATCCCTATTGTCAAGCCGCAAGACTGTAAATTCAAAGTCTATTACAACTATTTTTAAAACAAAGTTAAATATTTTTTATTACAACTTTTTTTCTAAGTTTCTGTGTGATATTTATAATCCATTCCCAAAAAATAAAAAAATAAAGAAAAAATTAACCATTTGATATCAACTAAATAATAAACCAAAAAAAACATGGAAAAATATTAGGAACTAGTTTAGTATGCCAACAATCTTTAACTGAAAGTCGTGCGGGCTGTGTGCTAAACTAACCAATTTTCCAGCTTAGAAAGATTTTTTTGTGAATTTGTTTTTTTTTGTTTCTGTTTTTCTTTTACCTTTATTTCCAATTACATAAGGTAACAGCAGCATTTGCAAGCTGTAAAAAAAAATATTAAAAAAAAATTGTGCAGTAAAATATAAATAAAAAAGCAAAAAAAAAAAAAGAGAAAAACTAGTTGCTTGATTTAGTTAAAATGAATGTTGAAATCAAAACCAAATGACTTTTATTGCGTGAATGAGTCATACTTTAACGAAAATAACTATAAATAAATAAATCTTGCAAAATAGTAGAAAATAATGTTTTTTTTTTATTTTTCAACTCGAATTAAATACTATTGCCAAAGCTACAACAACAACTACAACGTTTGAATAAATGCTTTAAATGTCTAGAAACATTTAATAAAGAGATTATCCTTGTACGTGGAAAAGAAACAAAATTTAAAATTTGTTCATTACGATTTGAATTTTTGATTCGAAGATTAACTTTTTTCTTATTCAGGAGAATCTTAAAAAGAGTTTTGTATTTTTTGGTTTAGAAATTCGAAGTAGGAAACAAAATGGTGAAGTGAACTTGTTGTAGACGCTGAATCGATATCGGAAAAGGCCATCTATTTGTTGGCCATTTTAAAAATCCATGAAAAATCAATTAAATTTTAACAGGCCGATGTTGATTTTGAATTAAACACAAATTATTTAGTCATTTCTTTTTATTTTGATAACATTGGTATGGTTCAATTATGTATGGAACAAAATATCGGCCAAATGGCCGCCGCGACATCGGCGGCACACCTCCATCCGATGCTCCAAATATTCGAAGACGCTGAGGCATAATTGAGGTTCTGAGCCGTTAATATGCCGAATTATCTCATCCTTTAGCTCTTGAATTGTTGCTGGTTTATCGACGTCCAACTTTTCTTTCAAACAATCCCAAAGAAAGAAGTCGAACGGTGTCAAATCACATGATATTGGCGGCCAATCGACCGCCGCCACCACGCGAGATAACACGGCCATTGAATTTGACGTGCAAAAGAGCCATTGTTTCGTTATCTGTGTGGCAAGTGGCACCGTCCCTTTGTCGTCCATATCCATATCTTCCAATTCGGGCCATAAAAAGTTCGTTATCATCTCAAGATAGCGAACACCATTCACAGTAACTGCCTGACCGGCCTCATTTTGGAAAAAATAAGGACCGATGATGGACCCAGCCCATAAACCGCACCAAACAGTCACTCTTTGTCGGCGCATTGGATCATCATTCGCTCAAATGTAGCAATTCTGCTTATTGACGAATCCACTGAGGTGAATATGAGCCTCATCACCGAAAATTGATCATCCACTGTTGCCATTTCTTGCCACCATTCTGACCATTGCTCGATTGTGTGCTTTCCATGGTTCAAATTGAGTTAGTCTGAAATTGAGAAATGTCAAATTAAATACAGAAAAAAACTAAACGTTTAGGTGTGGTTCACATTCAACATTGGCCCTTAAAATTTAACCAACCGATATATCGATTGATTTAGTTGTGGTGCTACCTGTTGATGTAAGTGCTGCTGTGAGATGAAAAGCGTATTAACTGGAACCTAAGAAAGCCCTCTAAAAATTATACTTTTTCTTTTTAATGTCATTTTAAGTCTCGGGTTCTTTACCCTAAGTGTGGAAGATATCTTTGAGCTAGTTAGTTTGGAAGCACATTACGGGTGGGGCAGAGAGTATCGCTTTTGTGTTCGGTACTCGACGACACGCTTTGTGGACATTTGCGTTTTGAAATTTGCTTCAATAATAATAAAATGTTGCCAACAATATGTTCGATCGTTTGAACGTAAATGAAAAACCAAAAGAGAATCGAAATGTTTTTCTCCCAAATGTTCGCCCGTCTAAACTGGGACTAAACTGAATGCAAAGCAATTTGTATTAAAACAAAAAAAAAAAAAAATCTTAAACAATCGAGCAATTAAAAAGACCTATAAAGAAAGAAAATACTGCTCCGAGCTTTCTCAAGTATTCGAAAAGGTACGACGTTAATGCTTCATATATAATCTGGAGTGACCTACACTCAACTTTACCATACCTCATGGAAACAGATATGTATGTATATATTACATAAAGAGTAGAAGTTTACAGCATGTATATTCGAATCGAAAAAAAAAATATTTTCAGTTTAGGGTGTCAAGTAAACTACCACTCCACCCATCCCGATTATGCCCAAAAACTAAACAGCTTTTCATCTCCATACATTAAAGGCACATACGGAATTTAATTTTGACATGTCAAACGGTATGATAACAATAGTGGCATACACACCCACCCATTCACAGACATCTTCGCGAAAATAGTCAAAATGAACTCAGGAGACCTTTAAAACGTATAAATCCATTGAAATCCCGACATCGATTTTTTCACGATCACTATACTTTACCTATACTACGTATGGTAACGTAATTAGTTAAATCGTATATAATCCATTAGAAAGTTATTTAACTGATCGAACATTCTCCACTAAAATAAGGAGACTTTTTTTACTCACCTCAGCCATTTAAAACCGGAATTTCCCAAGGTAGTTTATTGGAACCCATTTTATATTTGAGGTATACTTCGGATATATATTAATTGGCAATCAAGTCCACATATTATCTAAGCATTCACAAAAGTTCACAAGAAGGGTTGAAAGATATGGCGATTTCTCCTCAAATGTGGCGATTTCAATCGTATTTGGCGAACAAATTTTTGATTTGGCGACGCACATAGGGGTATTTTGCCAATCTAGCTGGACATTACTTTTTTTAGCTTATATTGGCTCTAAAAATGTACTGAGGGTAATTGAAACTTTGTAGAAAACTCTGTTATGGTCATAGGCTGTCAATGCTATAAAATAGGAAAAATCGGATCAAGGAAAAAAAAGTTACCGTTGGAAGAACTAATCCTACCTTTGAAAAATGCAAGTTTTTTTTTATTTTCCCGTCATTTTGTTTAGCAATTACAACTTTTAAGGTCAAAGAATGTTCAAAAACTTAAATTTGGACTCAAGAGATTCTTAAATGCCATTTTTAGCCCAGCCCCCTTTTGTGGGCAGTGAAATAAAAAATTATTTGAAAAACTAATGCAATTATTAAAAGAAATAGATTAAAAAATAAAAAAATATTTTTATGGGCAGGGGGAGGTATTCCTCCAATCCCACCCCCAAAACGTCCCTGTGAAAGAAAAAAAATTTTATTTTTTTGCCAATTTCCTAAAAATATTAATTTTTAAGATTTCCAATGCCTAACCAATCCCCGCCTCCCAAGAATATTATTAAAAAAATATTTTTGCAATTTGTTACTTTTTTATAGTATTTTATTTATCGGAAAATAATTAATTTATTCATAGTAATAACTTATTTATGATTGTAACGATAAATTTTATTTAAAATTATAACAATTAATTTATTTAAAACAATTTCTCCTTTGCACTAAGATGATGATGAGTGCCATGGTTCTTCTTCGTCTGATTCTTCAAAGACCTCTTCCGAATCTGAATACTCTTCAGCGTTAAGTACAGTTTATTTCTGCAGCCAATTCAGGATTGGAAAAAAATCTTATGCTAGTGTTACCATCGTTGGTGTTTCCAAATCCAGCTTTCGGTACACCCACTACAAGCCCTAATTCACTTTTAAATTTTTCTTGGATATTTTTTTACTCGCTTTAACAATGGCTTTGTCCGCATCAGATTTTATTTGCCATTTTTTCACTGTCAGTTTATATGACAAGTGTAATATGCTCTCAAATAGGCGAATTCTGGCGTTTAACGTAGATAGTCCGAAAGAAAGGGCATCTACGTCTATATCTCTTTTGATATTTAAATTGTTTAATTAAATTAATTTAATTAAATTGTCGCGACGGGCGAATTTTTGGCGCTTTTAAAAATAGTTGGCGATTTTTCATTGACTTTTGGTCAACATTGGAAACATTGGAAATTGAAGTTATAAAAAAAATTGCTTTTCATATTTATGGATGATTTTACTTCTGGAAACTGGAAACATTCGTAACATATAAATTGATTTATAGTCTACGAACATATCTGTGGCAACAAGGAATAAGTGCTTAAGTCGACTTAAGCAAAAATTAAGTTACTGGCACCTTTGAAATCTCCGTACTTCAAAGTACCCGTGTGCAAATTTTCAATTATTTTGAACTATTTTTCAGGAAGTTATAGCAAAAAAACTTTCTACTAATCTTTTTTCAATGCCGAATCGTATTTGGAAAAAAGCTTAAGAAACTACAAGGTATTTTTCAAAATCATAGCAACTCCTTTTATAACTTATTAATTGCAACGCCTGCGTACTTTTGGTAGATATAAGATATTTTTCAAAATCATACGTTTGACTCCCATAGGTAAACTTTAAAGATAAGTTATTTTTTTCAAAAAATTTATTTTAAAGTTTAAAATTGCTCTCCTACAAAACTTAAAAATTAGACTTAAGCACTTTTTCCTTATTGCCACAGATATTTTTCTTCTGAAAACTGGTAATTTTATTAAAAGTTTACGAACAACTTTCCATTTTAACATGTTGCAATTCCTTATCACAAACATAATTCCTCCTTTTAAAAGATTTTTATTAAGCCTAACATACTTTCGGATGCTTATCAACCACAATAGAAAATATTATCTTTTGTACTAGAAAGATTATAAGAATGATGATATTCTATCTAATTATGTACAGTTACATCAGTTTCGTACTTAACGGTAATTTCATTGATTTTTTTAACCGACTTCAAAAAGGAAGGAGGTTATCTATTCCTCTGAATGTTGCTTTTTTTATGTTTGTAACCGCAGCACAGTGGTCAATTTCGCGAGATAGCGGTCAAAACTCTATAACTTTTGACCGGATTGGTATTTTTTTACGCGATTTTTTTTGTTTAATAGGAGGGACTTTAAGCTTCAATTTGCGTGTTCAAACGTAAAAATCGACTGATAGGAACGTAAGTAATGTGGAGTTAAAAATGCATTTTAATTTTTTGTTGAGTTTCCATGTAAAAGTTGAATATTTTGACATTTTAAATAGGTATTTTTTTATAATTTCTTATTTTCTTCAATCGTATTTTGCAACCAATACTTATTTATTATTCTTAAACTTAATTTGTGTCAGAAAATGCCAACATTTGGCCCCTGACATTTATTTAGTCTCAATATTCACAGGGGCCAAAGGTTGTTTTTTTTTGGAAGAAAGCTAACTCTTGTGTGGATTAAACTGAAAAATAATACTGAAATTCCCAACAATATCAATACCATTTGGATATATTATATACAGAACACAACATCGATAAAATTTTAAGTAAACTTTTACTATTGATTTAAAGTGCACATATATTTTATTTAAATGTATTAATAAAAATTTTATAATTAAGTTTTTATGCTCTAGGTCTTTTTATAAAAATATTTCAATTTACTTTTATTTTTATATTCGATATTTCGCTACACCATTGGGTAGCATCATCAGGAAATGGAAAAAGTTTTATAATATTTTTTTTTTTTTTTTAATAATTGTGTATTAATAAAAATTTATACTAAAATTAGAAACAAATTATAATCTTTAAACTAGTATTAATTAAACAATATTAGTAAAAATTTCTTCCAAATAGCTTTGATTTTCATTTTGCAGTAGTTGTTTAGCTTCTTTATCTAACTCCAATGAGGTTGATTTCCATTTTTGTCGAATACTGGACATATATGGGTCTGATGTGCACAACAAAATATTAATTAGATCTTCATTAGTACAATATCTGGAAATTTTTCTTGTATTGTGCTCGCGAAAGAATCTGTAGTCTTTGTTCCTTTTTTCTTGCGCTTCTTCTGAGAGATCTCCAATTGGAAGCATATTGTGCTGAATTATTTGTTCCCCATGGAACAAAATTTTGTGAACTGTGGTTGGCATATGTCTGCAAGAATATTTTTGGTTATAAAGTGTTGCTGTCTCATTAGCATACTGACCAAATTTTTTTGCATCTATCTTTTTGCTACATGCTATAACTTCTAATATGATTTGGAATCGTCGTATTAAATCATAATCTACTCCAGTTATAGAAGCTGCAGTTTCTGGATCGGAAAAAAATCTCCTTGCTGTGTTTCCATCATTAGAATTTCCTTCTCCTTGCTTTGGCTGGTCAATTATAAGGCCTATCTCACGGTATTTTTCTTGAATATCTTTTTTTTTTTGCTTTCTTTTTTCCAAATTTTCTTTGTTGTTTCTCACTGTTTCGCCTAACGGGCCAAATTCCAAATCGTATCCCAATTTAAGAATATGCTCCATAAAACGAATTCTAGCATGAAGAGGTGACATTCCAAATTCATATGCTTCATTAAAACTATCGTCTTGTGTTGGTGGTTGGCTCAATTGACTTGTTGTTTTTTGGCATATGGTGCAGCTTGACGAAGACTTTGTTTCGGTTAAAGCTTGTGCAACTTTTCCATCGATCATTGTAAGTGACATTTTAAAGTTAACTTCGATGCATTGGTCATTAAATTCAAATATCACTGGTTGAAGTTCTTTAATTTCATCTCTTATTTTGCCAACTTCTTCAGTTATGACATCTTTAGTTTCTTTTTTGTAAGCAAACTTTATTGGTCTACAAAATTTTGTTGACGAGGGAATTTCATTCTTCCATACATCTATCTCTGCAGCTCTACTAGTTGACGGCTCTGAAGCAATATAAGTTTTTGTTAAACGTAATGGAACGAAAGAAATCATGAATAAATTGGCATCTGATGAATTTTCCGCATTACATTGTTTGTATTGTTTCTGGCCAGAGGACCCATCACATCCCCATTTAGAAATTAAAGTCATGCTGCAATTTTTAAACTTCTTTAAATAGTCAGCATCAAATGTCTTTAATAATCGTTCTGCAGTGTGTTCAAGAAGATCCTGCAATTTTATTTCTGCTGAACTTGAAGTTACACTAATAGCAGTTGGTGAAGGTAAGCAATCTTTTTTGGCAGAAACTATATCTCGATATGATGGAAAAATTCCACAATTTTTTTCATTGGTTCGCTTCCGCAATTCTGTATATTGGTTTTTAGTCATTTTCAAATCCAAAAATAGTGCAAATGCTTCTTCTGGAGTAAATTTATTTTCTTCAGTTGGTGTCGGCATACTTTCTAAAATCCTTTTTGTGCGTCTGGGTCTTGCTTCCACTATTTTTTCAATGATAGCAATTTTACTCATTTTAGTTTTCGATGGTTGAATTTGATGCAGAAATGAATCCTTTATGATGCTACAAGAAACTTCTTCATTGATATGTTTAAGCTTGCGTCTTCGTGATCTTTCACTACAATTATCAATTGGCTTTGCTGGTCGACCACCTTTTCCAGTTTCCGTGGTAGTTACTGATGGCTTTTTAAAAATAAGTTTATTTCTTAGCCATTCTTGGTTGCGTGAGTAAAACAATTTCTTGTTTCTGGAACATTGATTGTACCGTTTTCTTAAAGTATTTAAAAAGTTTTTTATTTTTAAGTTATGAATTTTAATTTCTTGTTTGTCGCATATTTTGAAGAATGGATTATTCATTATATGTAAAATAATGTCGTTTTCATCTTTCCGTTCAAAATATATATCAGATAGAACACTATAACTGAATTTAGCCATTGTTTAAACAATAATGAAGAAAAAAAATGAATGCATGGATTAATATACTATTGCTCGAAGTTTCAACATGATCTTTTTTACCTCTTTGAAACATAATATAACAGGTACTTGGTTTTACCAGTTATTTCCATTGGTTTTAAATTTATTTGTAATTTTCAGGTATTTAAGTTGTGTAATATTAGATGGCAATAAAATCATTTTTTACCTTTTCCAAATGAATTGCTAGATACCACATAAATTTAGAGTTAACAGGTACTGGCAATAATATAACAGGTAGTTGATTTTACCAGTTATTTCCATTAGTTATAAATTTATTTGCAATTTTCAGGTATTTAAGTTATGTAATATTAGATGGCAATAAAATCATTTTTTACCTTTTCCAAATGAATTGCCAGATACCACATAATTTGAGAGTTCTATTGTCATTTTTGTCAAAATTTTGATACACCCTTCTATGTGGACTAGGTCCAAATATGGGCCAACTTCTCCTAATTTCAACAGAATTATTTTTTTGGTCAATAAGAACTCTTGTACAAAATTGCATCAAAATATATGCATAATATCCACTTTCACATACAAATAACTTCTCAAAAAATATGACGTGCATATGTACCGAATATCTTACCTTGGGTCAGAAAAATTGCTGTAGCTCAAAAAGTGCAGTCCCGATGCATGGACATGTATATATAGGAATGTAGGGGAGAGTTAGGACTACAAAATAATAAATTTGTGTTTTGACTCAGCTTGACTCACAGGAGTTGTGCTCTATGAAGTAGGAAATTTTCGAGAAATTTGACCTTTTTTAAAAAAAATATTTAAATTGTTCTGAAAACAGTAGAGCTTCAATTTTTTTTTACCAGTAATAGGAATAAGTTAAGTTACAACACAAAATTTATTTCGTCCAAAAATCTTGAGAAACAAAAAAGTTATGATCATTTAAACTTTAAAAATTAACTAAAAATATCATAAATTTACTAAATTCTGAAAAAGCCCATTTTGGACCACCCTGTTCTCAGTGAAATAGTTGAAATAGAGTTCTAATTTTTTGGCTCCCGAGGTTTACTACTGTCTACTTTCATATGAGTATAATAACTTTAAAATCGGAGAACAAAAACCAAAAGGAGTTTTGGCCGCTATCTCAAAATATTGACCACAGTGCGCAGAACTCAGCCATTTCTGAACCGATTTAAAATTTTTTTTCTTTATTTGAAAGGTTATGCTTTCAGGTTGGTCCCATTTTAAAAACAGTTCATTATATTAAAAATTAAAGGGTGTCCCCATACAACACACATGTTTTTTACGTGTATTAAGAACCGTAAAGGGCACCAAATTAAAATTTTAAAAAATTGCGTGCCGCTATAGCTCTCAACAGCAGAAATTAATAAAAAAAATAGATTTAAAATTTAAAGGGTGTCCCCATAGGTGACATAATATGACCTATTTGGGTCTATCTTTTGAACCGTTATAGACTAAACCTTGAAAATTTGACAGAATGTCGATTACTATGACCGTTATAATAAAATGTATAAATATTCAAAATTTTAAATTAAAGGGTGCTCCAATAGTTCATTTAATTTGATTTATATGGCCATACTTTTGAATAGTTGTACACAGACCGCTGAAATTTACAAAGAATCTGTAGTGCTAAGTCAGCTATAACAAAAAGTATAAAATTTTGAATTTGGAACTAAAAGGGTGTCCCAATAGTTAATGTATTTCTATGTATGTGGCCAAACTTTAGAGACAGACAGCTGAAATTTACAAGGAACCTGTATTGCAAAGTCCACTATATCAAGTATACAATTTGTAATTAGAAATTAAAGGGTGTCCCCATAAATTACGTAATTTGATCTATATGACCCTATTTTTTGAACCGTTAAACACAAACACTTGAAAATTAGGCAGAATGTCCACTACTTTCTCTGGTATGATAACAAGTATAAATATTTAGAATTATAATGTAAAGGGTGTCACAATAGTTCATGTAATTTGATATATATGGTTAAACTTTTTAACCGTTATAGACAGATAGTTGAAATTTACAAGGAATCTTTGTGGCCAAGTCCTCTATAACAACAGGTTTAACAGATTTAACATTGTAAATTAAAGGGTGTCCGAATAGGTAATGTTATTTGATCTGTGTGCCCCTATCTTTGAAACCGTTATAGACAGAGGCTTGAATGGTGTCCCCAAGACGGATGCTGGTGAAAATAGCTTAACTTTTGAACAGTAATAGGGCGAGGCTTGACATTCAATAGTCTTTATTTTCCCCCTTATTTTGGCGCATCTTTTATTTGGTTTAAATCTAATTCTTACAGATTACTTCTTACATTTTTAGTTTAGAATTGGTGCCCTTCTATCTGTTTTGAAGTCGGTTTTTTTTGCAAGAATTATTATACTTTACTTTTTACATACAAAGGAAGATTTGAAGTAATGTTTAAGTTCCTTTTATTCTCTCGTAAGTTGAAAGAATATTTTTTACAAATATTAGCAGCATATAAGTAAAAATTTATATGCTGCTAATTACTCGATAGAAAGATCGCTGATCGTGAAACAAAAAACAGTAATTATTATTTTTTTTTGATGGTAATGATTTCATGAATTTGAATAGAGCATGTTGCACATATCTATTCATCTTTATTAATGTTAAATAAATTTAATTCCCATAAAAGATATTCTAAAAAAGAATACGGTTGCAAATACCTTAAGGATGGGTAAGTTCAGATCTCCATTTATTATAATAATTACTCTTTTTAATTGTTTTAAGTAAAAAGTCTATCTTTCTCGTGTTCAGTAAATGCAAATTGCATGTAAAAAAATACAACATATTTATATATCTTAGCTTTTTCGAATAAAGTTATTTTTTGAAATTAAAAAATATTGTAGGCAAATTTGAACAAAAAACTATTTGGGCGATTTTGGAGATTTTTTCACAAACCTGTTCATTAGTAGCATCATGGTATCTACAAGACCACGTCGTCAATTTAGAAAAATGGTTGAAGAAATAAAGAATAAAAAACAAAACGTTTACACTGTATGGAGACTCATACCCCCTATTGGCATAAATCACCAAATTATACCTCAACCTTCAGAAGTCCAATACATCGGTATACATCTAGCTCGACGACTTACTTGGTAAAGACATATAGAAGCAAAGCAAACACAAATGCAGTTAAAAGCAGTCCAACTTAATTGATAGTAGAATCTGTGCATAGAATGTAAACTTTGGAAAGGCTCCATATGAATGGTGATTTTTTTTTATTATTTATTATTATTTTATTTAAAAAAAAAAATTCTTTCGGCTTGCCTGCATGAAATTTTACAGAATTGCAGCAACTGGAGAGGATGTTTCAGTATTAAGTAATTTGTGGAATTCAACTCTAAGCTATATATACTGTTACGAAAGAAGAATTTATTCATTATAAGCTCTGAACAACAATACTCTCGAACAATAACAACAACAACATTAATGGCTTAATTTCTTACAAACATTCGCATTTACGCATACACACACAGATTAAATAAACACTCTTCTGTTAAATACACAGCCACATACATAAATACAAGCATAAACAAATAAACAGCCACACATACAGGTATAAATAGCCACACATACAAGTATAAAGAAATAAATAGCCACAAATACAGGTATAAAGAAATAAACAATCACACAAACAGAAAACAAGAGCAATAACAATCGAACCTGCCAGACCTGTCTGGAATAGAACATTCTGGTGCTTTTAAATCACCTATATAAGTGAATCGTGCTGGCGAGTAGTATGGTAGTATTAATTTAAAAGTCAAAGAGTTAAGTTGTCGAATTTTAAGAGTGTTTAACAGTTTGCTGTATTTTTTAACAGTGGTATTAATAAATAAAGTGACTTACAGTAAAAGTAACAGCGTGTATTTATTTTGCAATCTGACCTTTTGCTGGAGGCTTTCTTGTTCATCTCTGTCGAGTACTCATGGAAATGGAAAACAGATGTCGCTTCTTATTACAATAAATAACCGATGTCAAATACCTTGTCTATAATATTGATCAGCGACATCAATACATATATTATCCAACAAAACTCTTATAGAAGCAAAGCTAATGAAGTTCAAGCCAAAAGCAGTAAAAATAAAATGACTTTTGAGCAAAACAAAAACAGCAAACTTTTTTTCTATAATTCGATCCTCAAACCAATGTGGGGCTATGAATTCAGTTATGGAACACTGCCTAATTATAAAACGTTGAAACCATTAAAAACCGTCAAAATAAGACTCTGAGAATTATCAAAGTGCTCCTCTCTGGTATATTGTAAATTGGAACATTTTTAAAGTTCCAAACGTGCCAGTGGTTTGAGGAGAAATTGTCAAAAAGGAGGGCTATTACTTCTGTTGGCCTAACACCGGGAAGATGAATCAAAAACCACAATAGCAAACAAATACATTAGGCCGGGTCGATTTGTATGGAGGCAAAAAATTGCTCAACGTACAAGGAAAATCGTATTCTAGGGATCAAAATAAGAAACTTTGCCCAAGGAACCATAACTTTAAAATGAATTTTGATGTCCCGGAATGTAACCCGTAGAGCCAAATTTTGAATCGAACTTTTTACTTAACAAATAAATTTCTAAAGAAAAAAATAAACTCCAAAAAGTAACAAACCTAGCCATTTCGCTGTTTTTTCTTGTAAAGTACCAAAAATGGTGATTTTTTGAAATGTTTGTATGGGGTACCCCCAGGAGTGGTTCTAGGGAGTGTACCACTAGCATGTGTGGGTCGGCCCTCTAAAGTTTGTGGGGGTCCATCATACATTTGGACATAATTGGGGCACTCTAAATGGGTCAAAGTGGGATTCAAAATTTGGCACTTCGGGTCAAATTCCGGGACATCAGAATTCATTTTAGAGGTATGGTTCCTTGGGCAAAGTTTTTTATTTTCATCCCTAAAATACGATTTTCCTTGTACGTTGAGCCATTTTTTTTGCTCACTACCGGTTGAACTTATTAAAAACAGATTTGAAATTTGAGTACTTGTTGTTAGTTCACATTTAATTGGAGATATAAAAAATATTTTGAATGAAAAAGAAAAAGCGAAATACAAAAATAGTTTGGTCAATATAATAAATGGAGAACTGAGGCTACATTTTTGTTATATAACGAATGTGCTGTGCAGCCCATCTGCAAAATATTTGCTACCGGCCTGTTATTTGGAACGTAGTCAACATTTAATACTTTAGATGAATGGCAAGATGCACTATTTACCTTCAATTAATTTATAACATCCAGAAAATTGATTACTATTATTTGACAAAGAAAGCAAAGATTTCTGTTTGTGATGACAAATTTCAAGATTTTGAAATGAAAAAATAGCCAACAAAATCGCCAACTATTTGTGTGTGGTTTTTGAATAAATAAATAAATAAATAAATAAATGGCATGTGCAGTTCTCAAATTTGCCAGGGTGTGATCGCCTTAGCTTCCTCCAAAATCTGCAGCGCGACCTATACCTTCGTATAGGAAGTGAGACTCCAAATTCAGCTAGGTAAAAATTAATGAGTTTAATGGTGTTCCCCCAGTGAAAGTCTTGAGTTTATTGGTTCTCCTCCAGATACAAATTTAGTTTAATGGTGCTCCTCCAGTTAACAGTAGAGTTTTTTAAAAGGTGCTCCACCAATATCCGACTTATTGAATTTAAAATTTATAGGTTATAAACGAAAACGAAACGATTACACGTGGCTGATTAAGATACCACCAATAACAGTACCGTAGTACAGCTATTCGAGGACGCCAATCAGCCAGTGTGAGAACGAGACGCAAACCACTCGAAGGCCGAGCAACAAGGACGGCCTGATTGACTTTAAGCGATAATGACAATGGCGCACGCACGTGTTCCCTGACCCAGAGCTACTTTACGACTGTCGCCAACTATTTAAAAAATAGCCAAAAAAAGTCGCCATGTTGCCAAATAAAAAATTAGATCACCAAACAAATTTGGAAATCGTCGTGTCTGACAACCATGAAACTCGTTAATAATACCGAGCATATCATAGGGTGTTACATAATGACCCATTTTTATAAAACTAGGGGAAACAATTTCAGATATTTTTTGTCCACATCAAAATATTTACTTAAGACACAATGTATAATTTTTTCGAGCGCCTATTATTATAATACGCTGGAATAATGTGAACACGTTATTTGGCAAAATAATCTAAAATATATTAAATAATACATCTATTGTTTAAAAAATATCTGACACTGTCACTTGTTCACTTTGCTTGTGTGTATCACAGTTTAAATCCTTAAAATATTGAAATCTCCACATATATTAAAATAGTAACACTGCTTTTCGTTTGTGTTCACATCACGTAATAACTACTGGATGGATTTTAACAAGATTTTGTAAGAAGCTACCTTAGTATCCTGATCGCAATATAGGTTACTCGTTTTTCCCGCAAAAATATCTTTTTTCCAAGAGAAAAAGCAGTGAAAAACGCATTTTCTGGTTTAAAGGTACTGAAAATTTTGGTTGAAAACTGGGATATTTTCAAAACGGTATTTTTCAACACGTTTACATTTTCAACACACTTTTTTATTTATTTTTATTTTACTATTACGTAACAGATGGCGCCAGTTGAATACAATTTGTATTTTTTACTTTGCGGAATTACATTGTTATTAAAATATTTTAAACCCCTCGTACAGAGCCTTACAATAATTTTTATAATTTTATAATTTTTTATAAATTTTAAAATTTTATCCAGGGATGGGTACTTTTATATAAAGAAATACATAAACCATAACGGAAGCACTATAAAAGTAAGATTCTTACAATTGGTGTGGAATATTTTCAAAGCAAAATCGAGTAAAATATTGTCAGGATGCCCACGACGTGGCGGGCACAGCTAGTATCGAATAACCATAATGAATGCTTAAATTGGTACAAAATTTCTAGCGGGCATAAATTCACCTCACTACCTTAATATGCAACTCACTCACACAGCACTAAATTCATTCGCTTGTTAAAAGTCACCACAAATAAACAACAAAACACTTGTTTGTCTTTAAGGTAAAACAAGCAGAGGTGAAAAGCTTTGGAACACCTGTTAATTGTGTTTGAAATGATGCAAAAAAACATAAAAATAGCTTTTTTATTAAATAAATATGCAAAATAAAAATATACCAATTTTTTTTTTGTAAAACTGGGTGGGAGGCTTAATTTACTCAATTTAAAATATTTTTTTTTTTTGGAATATTTAGTATAAAATAAAATAAGTTTGGATGTGTGTTTGAAGATTTTGTGTTTATTATTTTTTTTTTTGTTAAACAAAGTTTATTGTCAAGATAATGAGGAGGTGAATAAAGTGGTTTATAAAGTGGAAATAATTTAAATAAATAAAGCGTTTGTCGTCGTCGTTGTTGTTGTTGTTGCTGCTTTGTTTAACTTGTAATTTTTGCCATAGAAAACACACAGGCAGACACAAAATATCTCAAGAATGTTTGGGCGATCAGGTTTCGCCTGTTTGCTGGTTGTTTTTCCATTTTTTTTCTTCTTTACTTTCAAAGATCATTGCTGGCTCTAAGTACTGTTGGTGGTAAAATATTAAAGCTGTTATTGTTGTTGTTGTTGCAATTGCTATTGCTGATTTTTTACAAAAAAAAAAAAAGAAAAAACAGAAACAAAAAACAACTACAAAATCGCTTTAACAAAAAAATTCATTCTCAAATTTTCTACGTTTGCTGTTGCTGCCTGCCGCCTTTGCGCTGCACATGTGTTTTTGCTATTGCTGCTGTTTAAATTGCTGTTGTTGTTGCTTGCTACTTTTTTTTACAACTTGATTTGATTTAATGACCGGCTTAAACAGAGGTGAATTTTGTGAATTTTCTCTGCTTTTGAAGTTTCTTCCTACTGATTTGTTTAATGCAAAATTTTTCAATAATAAAATAATAATAAAAAAAAACAAACCAAATTATCATGTTGTTTGGAGTCTCTGCTTGCGTTTTGTTCGAGTTGTTGTTATTTTGTTTTTTTGTTGTGTGAGCTCCCACTTGAATATTCGCCTGTTGGTTTTTGGATCATGGTGAATTTTTCTAGCACGATTTTTGTTCGTCAAACTTTTAAACCAACAACAAACAGTCTCCATTTAGATGTGTTCGGATTAACTTGTGTGATCGCGCTTGTTTAGCTTGAAATTAATCATCTCTTAAAAAGCATTAACTCCAAAAATGCATTCGAACTAATAAGTTCAAACGAATTTAATTTAAAAAAAGTCAATACAAAAAAAAAAAGATTTTTACTAAAATTTCTTAACGAGCTTTTTTGCTTAACGAACAATTAGAAAAAAAAAAACATTTTGCGAAACATTAGTTCGAGAATTATAATAAAAGTTCGGTTCGAAATATCGAAATCATGAAATGAAATTTCAAAAACCCAGAAAAGAAGGGATTAATAAATGACAAAATATATCAAAATACTGACTGATAATAGTGAACTTATGGGCATTTACAATAATTGAAATTTTTTTTTAAATATCGACTTGAAATCAGAATTTTTATATAGAAATATTAGGAAGTGAAAGCTTTATGAAAATTTTGAAAAACAAATTTGTAAAATTTGAACAATATTTTTAGCGACGAGTTTGCAATGAATTAGGTATAAGAAATATAAGAAAATTCAAAACTAAAAGCATGCAAAATTTTAAAAAGTGAATTAAAAAGTGTAATTTTCAAATTACGATTTTCAACATAACTATTGAAAAAGCTTTAAAATAATAATTAAACTCATAAAAATACTATAATATTTATTATTATTATTTATTGAGAAAATACTATAATATATAAAACGGAATCAAACAAAATTAATAAAAAATAAAAAATAAAATAGTATTGAGGTATGAAACCAAATTAAAAATAAAATAAATAGATATTTAAAAAAAAAAATAAATAATTAAAATTAATAATTCTTAAATGTAAATTAATATTTAAAATAAATAAATATTAAATACATATAAATATTTTAAATTAATAAATATCGATAAAAAAAATATTTAAAATAAAAAAATATTTAATAAAAACAAATATTTAAAATAAATTAAATAAATATTTTATAAAAATAAATATTTAAAATAAAAACATATTTAATAAAAAAACAAATATTTAAAATAAATTAAATAAATATTTAATAAAAATAAATTTTAAAATAAAAAAAAATATTTAATAAAAACAAATATTTAAAATAAATATATAAAACAAATATATAAAATAAATTGAAAAAAACAAAATAAAAACATGCAGATTTTAAGAAAAATCTTGTAGCAGAGATCTTTGAACTATAATCTATTATTATTTGCTATAAGAAAAAGTAGAAATAAATGCTTAAAAAAAATTAAAATAACTTTAATAGAAAAAAAAAAATAGTTTAACAGTAAATAATATCTGGGAATATTTAAAATAAAAATAATTAACCGGATTTGCTAAAAATAAATAAATTATAAAATAAAATTTTTATTTTTATTTTAAAACAAAAAAAAAATATATATTTAAAAAATGTCAAGTTACTGCTTCGAAAATCTTAAAACTAAAAAATAAATAAAAATTTATTTTTAATATTGAAAAAAAAATTTTAAAAAATTCTTCAAAAATATCGTAACAATAATTTAAGACATCTAAAACTGATTTTTATCATTTATATAACATAATTAAAAAAAATACTTAATATACAACGAAAATAATCAGAAACTATTGTGTAAAAGCTCGTGTTTTTTTTTTCTTTTAAATCCATAACGATAACGAACATTCATCAAACCATATTCTCATATCAGTTTCAGTATTCAATATTATTGCTTAACAAACCAAAACAAATAAATTCATATATTGTCACGTTTATTATAAAAGTAATAAACAACAACTTGACATTAAGTAAGTTTTTTTATTCAATAAAAAAATAACACAAAAAAAACCCTCTCAAAATATTGAAAAAAAAAATTATTTAAATAAAAAAAAAAAAAAAAAAAACAGCTCAATACAAAGTTACACAAGTGTTAATTATTAAATTGCTGAAAAAAAAATAATATTTATTTTAAAACTTTAAAATGTTTAATAGAAAATAAAACAAATATTTGCTATTTAATAAAAAAAAAACAAAACATCAATAATAAATTAAACATTTTCTTAGAACTTCATTAACACAACAAACAACAAAAAGGTGAGTTTTTTACACTGTTTCTTTTTTCTATTTAAAAAACTTATTTTTGACATATAAATATGTGACATATTAATTATTTTAAATCTAATGTACTAACACGGTTACACAGTGAGAATATTTTAAAATAATATTTAGTTTTTAAATGCATCAACTGATTTTATTTAAATTTCACCCGAATATGATTTCCGCTTAAATGTTTAACTTTAACGCCATAGCCCACGTTGGTAAACCACCCGACATACCTACATTGCCTTAACCCATGTCCGGTTATTCTCCCCATATAAGGACACCTGTCCATCTGATAATTTTAGAGAAAAATACTCCTCAAGGTTTGTTTCAAAAAATATTTAATATCGACATAATTTATTTATTAGTTTTATGGACTAACCAAAACAGTCGACGCAGCTGAAGGGTGCTTTTTAGCTCTAGTGGTTAGCATGTTGACTACTAAAGCATTCTCACGAGTTCAATACTCAACCGTGGCAACATCAATTTTTCTGATGTGTATTTCTTCTCTTTATAATAATTCCTATGACAGCCGGTATTACCTCATAGCACTAAATCGCCGGCGAAATAAAATAATTATAAATTGGCTATGCTAGCTAGCTTCAAACTAATACGCCTACATAACACCAGAGGCGCTGCAAAACGGTTCTAAAAATAATCACAATGTGCAATGGCAGTGTTGCCATAAGTGAAGCTTTACTGTCACACTAACCATCTGTCTTATTTACTCCTATCCCTTTCCAAAGGAAGTAACACAGTTAATATATGTAAAGGGATTAATTGCCGCAGTGTTAATTCTCTTAAAAAACAGTCGACACAACTTCAGCCTAGAGAATGATACTGGTGTATTTACACTTATCTTAATTTGGCAATAATTAGCCCTTGGCGTCACCGATGTTTTGAAAAAAAAAAAAAATTACTAGAGCTTATTTGTAGCCGCCAATTTCTAGAAAAAGTCCAACTTCTTCCGCATCTGTTGATGCTGATCGAAAAATTTCAACTATTTGTTAACTTGGTTAAAAACAACATTTAAATTGTTTAAAATTCTGTTATGGTTTTCAGCTTCACGTGTCCCAAAAAAATTATATAAATCTTCTAGGGAGTATCTAGGATTTGAACTCGGGCCAAATTAAAAGTTCCTTGTTTGTTAATAATAATTTAATATTTAGTTGTTTTGAATTTTGGGTGAAAAAGTGATTTTTTGGCGAAACTTATATCTTTTATCTTTAGTTTTTTGTTTTTGTGTTTGTTTTTGTTTTAAATTTAAATTTTTTGAAAGTTTGAAGACATAATTTTAATATTTATGGCATTATATTTATAAAGATTGTATATTCCTATATAAGCTTTAACATCAAATATTAAAAAAAAAAAATTAAAATATTTGAGTTATCGCCTTAGAGGACATGATTTTTGGATAAATGGCTTTGCCTTTTCAACCTTGATACAGTGACACTTGAAATTTACACAAGTTAAAAAAATATAAAATTAAAAAATATGGAATGTCCATAAAAGTGACTTTAACTTATATCCTTTATTTATA
Source organism: Phasia obesa (assembly GCA_949628195.1). Classification (NCBI taxonomy): domain Eukaryota; kingdom Metazoa; phylum Arthropoda; class Insecta; order Diptera; family Tachinidae; genus Phasia; species Phasia obesa. The sequence continues at coordinate 34,205,849 of OX451219.1, read as the reverse complement.
AAAAAAAAATATTTATCAAAATATGAACAGATAGCTTCCTTTATTTTAGATTCAATACGCGTCAGCTCAACTGTCTCTTTTAAGTCAGCTGTTTTAGCAAAACTTTTTTAACTTTAAGTGAATACGAAAATAAGTGTTGTTAGCCAATAGGAAAATTTGATTAAAAACCTTGTAAAGGGTGATCCATTTCGAGGTACTTTATTCCTTTATTTTAGATTCAATACGCGTCAGCTCATCTGTCTGTTTTAAGTCAGCTGTTTTAGCAAAACTTTTTTAACTTTAAGTGAGTACGAAAATAAGTGTTGTTAACCAATAGGAAAATTTGATTAAAAACCTTGTAAAGTAAAGGGTGAGCCATTGCGAGGTACTTTTTTCAATAGCCTTTTTTTGACAGATCACGTGTGAGTCGTGTCATGTTATTTTTATATAGTATTTTTTGGCATTTCATAATGAAAAGACTTACGCCTGAATCACTTCGCTCTAAGGGCTCTTGAAAAGTTCCAAGAAGATCCGTCGTTTTCGAGGCTATGAGGCTCATTTCTGGCTCAATGGGTATGTAAACAAACAAAATTGCCGCATTTGGGACGAAGAGCAACCTGAAGAGATTCAAGAGGTGCCACTTCATCCAGAAAAAACAACGGTTTGGTGTGGTTTGTGTGATCGGTGGAATCATCGGTTCATATTTCATTAGAAATGATGCCGGTGCGAACGTAACCGTCAATGGCGACAGTTATCGTGCCATGATAACCGACTATTTAATGCCTGAAATTAAAGCTCGTGATCTCGGCAACATTTGGTTTCAGCAAGACCGGGCCACTTCCCACATATCGCATCAATCAATGGATTTATTGCGAGATCATTTCGGTGAGCACATAATATCAAGTTTTGGGCCGGTCGATTGGCCACCAAGATCGTGTGTCTAATGTTTATGCGGACAAATCCGCTTCGATTTAGGTCTTGGAGGAAAACATTACGCGTGTGATTCGTTACTAGTTACCAGTCGAAATGCTCGAACGAGTCATCGAAAATTGGACTCAACGGATGGACCATCTGCGACGTAGCAACGGCCAACATTTGATAGACATAATCTTCAAAAAATAAATGCCAAAGAATGTTCTTTCAAATGATAATAAAAACATTCTCCATAAAATTTGAATTTTCTGTCTTTTTTTTTCTTTAAAATAGTAGGGAATCTCGAAATAGATCACCCCTTATATGCATGGAACTTTTAATATAGAGCCGTTTGAGTTTATTTATAATTATTTTAACATTGATCTATACATATAATAAAATAGTAACTCATTTGCTGTCTTTCAGTCATTCTGTTTTGTGTTCGCATCACGTAAAATCTACTGGATGGATTTTAACAAAACTTTAGTACCTTAGTATCCGCAAAAATATGTTATTTCCAGGCGAAAGTATAGAAAGAGCAGTGATAGTACGCCGATGTATTTCTCTTTTACCGATTTAAAGGTACTGCATAGTTTAAAGCATCTTTCACTTTTGAAAGCAGTATATTTTAAACACGGTTGCGCAATAGATGGCGCTATTTTAAAATAATAATAAAATGTGAATTGAAAGCGGGATATTTAAAACAGGGTTGCGCAATAGATGGCACTGTTTTAAAATAATCACAAAATACGAATTACTTACTGCCAAACAGCCAATTGAATCAAATTTGTATTTGATTTGTATTTTTAATTTGTGGAATTGCATTGTTATTCAAATATTTTAAACATATTTTACAGTAATTTTTAGAATTTTTTATAAATTTTAGGATTTTATACAGGGTTGGGTACCTTTATATAAAGTACATACGTAAGAATCTTAAAATTTGGTGCGGATTACTTTCAAAGCAAAATCGAACAAAATATTGTCAGGACGCACACAACGTGTGTGGGCACAGCTAGTACTTGACACAAAAGTACTAAAAATGTGAAATACAAACCTCTTCATAATAAAAATGTACGAAGTGAGTAATTTTAAAGATTGAATGAAGTTAAAGAATTTGATTTATTTCAACATATTTCAACAATATATTTTTGTTATTTAAACAATAAATTACCAACTATTAATTCATTCAAATATTTTATTAAATAATGCGATAGATTAACCTATTTTTTGGAAAAAGGAAAGAAAAATAGATAAAGTACTTACGCCTCTTGGTAAAACGTTTATTATTTTGTTGCCTCTTTTGAGGTTTTTAATGTCTTTTTCACGTTTTTCTGTTGCAGTGATTTATTGAAATAATTAATTGAGTGACTGGTTTAATGAAGGCATGTCTTTGCATGTCTATAATTACTGTATTAATTTGTATGATAAAATTAATTTTCTTTTCTGTTTGTTTAATGAATAATAAACAAATTAAACAACCAAAAAAAAAAATGATTAAGCCACAAAAAAGAAACAATTATCTTTTAAAAGTTAATAAACATAAAGCACAGATGGGTGATCAATATCTTTTGTTGGACTTTATAGAGAATCTTTTTTGTTGTTAAAAATTAATAATATTCCCATTTTATATTCTCTTGTTTAACTTTTAAAGAATTTTTTTTTTTATATTTCTTTCAAACAGAACGGAAATGTTAATTATTGATTTTTTTTTGCATCAATAAATTTAACGTATTTGTTTGCAGAGAAAGCTTTCACAAAGGAAACGATCATCAAAATAAGTGGGTTAAATTAGGTTTTTAGATTAAAAGAAATAAAACTGTATAGAAGTTAAACTTTTAAATCACAAGCAAGACAAGATTTTAAAATTTCGTTGTGTTTGTTTATGGCAAAATCTACAATTATAATTTATTTATTAATTTGTTATAATTTTCTTAGAAATTGCGAACGAAAAATTGCTCGTGATCAGGTGACTTTTTATGCGTAAAATTGTTTTTGGGTTAGGAAGTGCAGTGCTAGTTATTCTAAACACCTTTACTCAGAGAACTATTGGTCCATTACGATTTTCCCTAAAACATTCCGAAGGAAGCCTCAGGTACAGACTTCTTTCTGTATACAGTCATTAAGCCACCCGATTTCCACAACGAATTCGATCTATCAAGGTTGCATCTTGCGATAACGTCTTACCCATTGGGAAAACGTTATCCCAGTTAGCGGAGTTTTTGCAGCTCTTTCTCATATCCAGAAAAAGTTCGGTGTTCCATTTTCCTCTAAACTAGGGCTATTTCTAATCGAACAATGACCCGCTATTGTCCAAATAAGACCCCCAATTCTAGAAGTGAGGTCCAGGTTGAGCATGGTCATGGAGACCCTGGAATCCACTCTACCTCTCTAATAGTTAAATCTATTGAGTTTTCTGTAATAGTAACTGATTGTTGACTTTTAAGACTTTGATGCCAATACTGCCGGAATATATGAGGGCATCAGTCCCGAGGCTAGCTGGGGCCTACAACTGGAAGATAGGAGCCTTTGAAGTCTGATCAATGTCCAAATGACTAGGAACCGGTTTATCCCAGTCCCTATGACCGGTTTATTAATGAGGCCTTTCGAGGAGTAACTTTAGTAACTTTAGAGGCTTTAATTTGGACCTAAATCGTAGGAAGGCTGATTTATTTCGGTGTACTGTTGCACTTTAACAGAGGCATCAATGGCGTAATACTAGTTTAGATGGTCTCCAAGTCCTAAATAAGGAGTATGAGCCAGTCATGTTCTAAAATTGCTAATTGTTGCGTCACTATGCGCAACAAGGACGTTGCTAGACTCATTATTTTACGCAGACCACCATAAAGCTATAGCGACAAGTCATTCACTGGCGTAAACCTATATCACATATTGCTTCGAATGACCGCACCCCATAAGTGGACACCAGTTTCAGCGCCCACTTTCATTTTCAAGTCGCCCTTAAAAAATAAGCTGCACCCCTCATAAAGTGAATTAGATTTTGGCCACAAGCCCTATCGGGAAATTCTAATAGTTTATTTTCAAGATTCTCGTGTGGTCTGTTGTCCCTAACCTAACTACTTGCCGCCAAACAACAAAATAAGTAATTAAATAAACAATAGTGTAACACCTGTATGATAATATAAAAGGAAGGTCTCCCTTTCTCTCTCTCTCTACACGTGCTTAGTCATTTATGATCCATAAATCAATATTTTTGTTTGTTTTATAAATAGTTGTGTTGTTTTCTTTAATCCTAATCTCTTCCAGTTAATCTAAGATTTTTGCCTTTAATTGTTAAAACTTTTATTACCATTTTAAGGTTAGGTGTCCCTAACCTAACTACTTGCCGCCATTACTTCTACAGAAACCTCAATGGGTAGTATATAAAGAATTATATCCAAGCCCGCCAGTGAAGTACTCCTTATGGAATCTTTTGTGCCTAGTGTTGCATATCTCTGGGCCTTTGCAAGAAGTTTAGCTAGATACCCTGTTCTCACTGCCTTCCAACAAACATTGCAATAAGTAATTTTACAATCGACTTGTAAGGCCAGTTTAACAAATTTGCTCGTAGTCCCCGGTTTTTGCTTGTGGAATTTTGTGTATTCCTCTTTAGAGATCATTTCTTATTCAAGTAAGCACCCAGGTATTTTGTCTGCTCTGCTAATTTCGAATCTTACATCAAGAACATACGACAGACGGATGGACAAATAGTCGACAGATACAACAAGAGCATCCTAATAGGATAACGTTTTAACGCTTAAGGTTTGGAACCCTAGAAATTCGACATTAACCAATTGTTTACGAGTTATCAAAGATGTTTTCGTTAACACCAAACACGATTAATAATGTCCTTAAGCGAGCTGAAAATAAGACTTGAATAGAGCTAAAGCATTCAGGTGGTCTAGAGCAGGTCCTGTGGCCTAGAGTAATAATTATTAACATAAGGAGTATTCGTCAACCTCCTTTTACAACTACACCTCATTATCATTTATTTTGAAAGTCTCATTATTATAGTTGAGAGCAATATAAGTATATATGGGGAGTGCCCGTCTTTCTCCTTCTTTACATTAAGGCTTCTTCTGCTTTAATGAGCACTTTATTCTCAGAGTAACTTACATCAAATTATTAATTAGTTTAAATGGCGACGCTTTGAAAATTCACTTTATTCTGAAAAAAAAAACTTTCATAAAATTTTGAGAGCCTGGCTATTGCAGATATGCGGTTAATTGATAAATACTTTGTATGGGGAGTACCTCCGCCTATAACTCAAGCTCCTTACTCTTTCAGAGTAGGCTACATTAAATTTAGAAAGTATCATTATTCTAGTTCTCCAAATATAGCACAACTAATAATTATTTTACATAGGGAGTACCCGTCAAACTCCTCATAAACCTAAAGGTTTTTGCTTACGTTATTATCAGAATTAAATACATTAATTTTGAAAGTGTTGATATCGCAGTTGTGCAGATATATGATAATTAAAAATTAGTATATATATGTGGAGTACCCGCCTCCTGAAGGTTTTGCTTCAAGACACACTTTATTCTTAGAGTAACTTACATCAAATTAATAAATAGTGTAACAAAAGCCTTGCTATGCTTTTGTTTGGAAATGTACTTTATTCTGAAAGTAACTTTCTTTGTGTAGTTATACTAATATACTTTGTATGGGGAGTACCTCTGCCTATAACTCAAGGTTTCGATTTTAAAAAGCTCTTTACTCTTTCAGAGTAACCTAAATTTAAATTAGAGAGTGTCATTATTTTAGTTCTCCAGCATACAGCATAACTTAGAATTATTTTATATAGGGAGTACCCATCAAACTCGTCCTAAGTCTCAAGGCTTTTGCTTACTTTATTATCAGAATTAACTACATTAATTTTGAAAGTCTTAATATCACAGTTGTGCAAATGTAGGATAATTATTAATTAGTATATATGGGGAGTACCCGCCTCCCTCCTTTTATACCTTAAGGCTGTGCTTCAAACCCACACTTTTTATTCTTAAAGTATGCTTCATCAAATTTTGAAAGTCTAACTGCTGCAGTTGAGCAGCTGTAGGGTGTACTCTTTAAGCAAGATAGGACTATTTTTTTTTAAAAACCTCCCTTAAATATTTTTCAAAAAGTTCCTTAAAAATCAATTTTTTTTCTAAAATCCCGCTACTGTGATTCTCATTTTTTATAAAGTGTTTCTTTTTATTACATTTTTGTTAACTTTAATCTTCTATAATTTAACACTTGAACAGCTTCATTCTAATTTGTTTGTTAAGTCGATAAACCATAAAACCTAAACACACACTGTAGTCATAAAATGGCTTAAGGTTAAATTTGGGTTTTTTATTAAACAAAACGAAAAAAAAAACATAAGCTTAAATGAAAAATTATACAATATGTTTTCATGTTTTCTTTATTAATATTTGTAGCTCCATCGCAATGGGAAATTCAATATGCTGTGAACTTTATTGAAAAATGATAGACTGTAATGAATTTTTAAAGACTTTTTGGTTAGAATTTCACACAGAACTTTAACACAGCACAAGCATTATTTACACTCAATAATAATTTTAAGTACTAAATCAATTAATTACCGCTAATTAATATTTATATAATTATTTTTTAATATTTTACCACTTGCATTATTTTTGAAGTGGGTCAAGGTTATTTATTTTTGAAAATTTAAATTTAAAAAATTTTATTAATCATTCAAACTTTAAATATTGAAACTTTGCTAAGCGAGGCTGTCTATAACCATTTGGAAGTAATAATGCTAAGAATTTTAAGACATAAAGACTCTTATGGTTTTATTATAAGTATAGGGATAACAGCCATTTTGTTGAAACTACTTCTATCGAATCAACATGGATACACATAGCATTCAACAAAACGTGCAATTGATGAAATTGTTTTATCAATTGCACGTGTTGTCAATTGCATACTGACCCCAATTTTAATCGAAAAATCGCTTTAAGTGTTTAGGCCCATCTCTGGATAAATAGGTACGTCAATGTACGAAATTATAGAATTTGGATGATACTAATTCACGTGAGATGCAGGAACCTCCAATACATTTAAAAAAAAAAAAAAAAATACTGTTTGGTGTGGATTTTGGGTTGGTGACATCTTTGGTTCATTTTTTTAAACAGAAGTAACACTCTGGCAATTATGCCTACCAGTTGATTGTGTTTCTTTCTTTCGGAAGGGATAGAGTAGTGGTAGAGGAAGGGATAGAGTAGGGTAGAGGTAAGACAGGTGATCAAATAAATGGCAACACTGCAATTGCACATCATATTTATATTAACCTAGCTATCCCCGGTGCGCTTCGCTACACCCATCCACAAAAAATACAATAAACACTTGGAGGAAAACTATGGCCAAACTTTAACTTGAAAATGCACGCTATTCTCACAACGAAAATGATTTAGTTTATATGCAAGGTATGACGTCTAATGTTTTCTGCTAGACTATAGGTATTAACACTATAATAATTTTTTTACTTTTTATGGGAGGTACCACTACCACTATCCTAATCCCGTCTGTATTTTGCTAAACAATGCACATTACTCTAAGGGTTACATGTGCAAAGCTTCAAGACTCTACCTATCCAGGTACACGATAATAATTTTTCACTTTGTGCGAGAGGTACCTCGCCTACTATTCCAATTGAGCCTGTGTTTAGCTTGACTATGTACATTAATACGGGGGCTACTGGTGCGAAACTCCAAGGTGGTACCTAATTCAGTTCTCTAGATCACGATAATAGTTTTTTACTCTGTATGAGGGGTACCACGATCATTGTCCCAATCCATCCTATGTTTTTCTAGAGTATTCCCATGGGTATGAGGGTTACTTTTACCTACCTATCAAGACCATACCTATTAGAGTTCTCACTATTCCAATTCAGCTTGTGTTAAGCTTGACTATGTACGTTAATATGGTAGTTACGTTAAGTTAACGGTGTTGCAGCGCTTCTGGTGTCAAGTAGGCAAATTATTTTTGAAGCTGTATAATCATTTTATTAATATTTCACTTCGCCGACGATTAAGTGCTATAGAGTAATAACGGCGAAGGAGGTCGCTATTATATATACTAAAAAAACTAAAAGAAACTCATATCAGAAAAAATATCCTTAGTAGCCGACAAGCTAACTACCTAAGCTACAGCACTCTCATCATGCTTTGAGAACAACGTTGGCCAGGCCATCACCGTCAACGGCGAATATTGCTAATTTATTTTAACCTCACTTGAATGATATAGACACCCACAGAAGGTGGTTTCAATAGGACGGCGCTACATACCACTCAGCTGTGCCATGCTACCCCCGGGGGTTCCAATTTTCACTGCAGGAATGGCAAATGCTTTGACTCGGTTCACTCGGGGAAAATAGGGGCACCAGACGCTAGGGTTCCTAGAGCCTAAATCTGGAAGAAAAGGTCTGTGTGTTAAAACATACGGGTCCTCTTCGAGGCCCGACCAGTGCCCAAAGGACTGGTACCACGGGAATCAGTGGCCCCACAGAGAGCCTATCCTCTCTGTGACCGGTTATTGGTGAGGTCCCCTTCGGGGGTGCACGTGGTGGTTGTGGTTTAAGATCGATTTATGTAGGTATGGTGCACGGTCGATCAAGTGTGCTGTTGCACTCTCAACAGGCGGAGTTTGGATAGTCTCCAAACCCCTAAGCAAGAGGTTATAATGTGGATCTAGGCTTGCCTTGGAAAGGCTTGCCATATTATATAAATTGCTACTCATTGTGACTGTATCACACACAAAAAGCGATTGGTGGCAATCGTAAAGTGTTGTTATACTACACAATGGGGGCGCTAGTCTACGCCTAAGTGCCATGCTTCATTGGCATGAACTATGCCAAGACCACGTCTACGCACATTATTAAGGAAATTGGTCGCTCAAAATTGCAAGATTTTTCCTTTTTTTTATCTTTTACTACACGATAATAAATATTTACTTGGTATGAGAAGAGCCACGCCCACTTAAAATATATCCTACCAGCCAAATAGTATTATTATTAAAATAGGGGGATATGGAAACAGATGGCTTCTTTAATGAGTCCCACAATTATATTAGGCAACCAATTTGTAAATTACAGCAATCTTACATTCATTGAGCAACGTGCTACTACCAGCCTTTACTCTTGACTTTAGTGAATATAGACTGTCTACTTGAATTCGTCGGCAAGTAGTCTCTATTAAATGGTAGATTCCCCATGGCATTTACATTTAATGAATTTCTATCTGTGGTCCTAAACCTTATGCTGGCGAATGCTGGACATTCACACACTTTATGCGCTGCCGACTCATCCCCTGCGAGGCAAGTATAATTTTCTTGGATTTTTATTTTGGCTAGATGATAATTGAAGTTTCCGTGACCTGTCACCAACGCAGTTATAAAGCTTAATGTAATTCTATTATATGTATCTGAGCACCTTACTGGCCTTTCTGCCAAGAGGCTCTTTGGGCACCATTCGAGTCTGTCTAAATGTAGCATTAGACGATTTCCCAGAGCTACTGTTACTGTTTCTGGTCTACAGTATTTCCCAGAAATTCACAGCAGATCCCTTTATTGCTAGTGGATCTGATGCTTCATACCCAACTGTGCCTATGTGTCCTTTAATTAACAGCAATTTTACCTCATTAACCGAGGCACATCTTTTAAGTTTTAAAACACATTCTAGCACTACTTTGGAGTACATGTTCTCTAGCCTCATGTGCTTTATAACGGGCTGATTGTCAAGTGTAATAAGAACCTCTCTCCCATGCATCCGACTCTAAAGGGGGTGATCCAACGCATGCAGCCACCCAAGCAATTCTGCTTGGTAATTGGAGACGAAGACTGCAGAACAGGTTTAGCTCAGCTAAGTATACACCTGCTCCTGCTCTGTCGTCCACAAGAGAACCATTAGTAAAAATGCTGATATCGTGCTTCACTTATGGGTGCGTTCTATAGGCATTTGCGTTCTATAGGCATTTGAAATTCCCGAACCTCCTTAAGAACTAAGTGCAGAATAGCAAAAAATTCATATAGATTGGTCTACGTTTAACCTCACACACCCTCGTTTTTTTGATTGATTTTAATAGATTTTATGTTGTTGCCGAAACAGGTACACAAAACGGCTAACCGGTTGTATGTAGATATGTAGCCTTAAAAAACGAAAGACTTAAACAAGAAACTTCCCCAAAAAAACATTTTAATTTCTATGATTTAATTTTTTTTAAAATTAAATTAAATTTATTCCAAAACTATGAATATCTGTTATTCAGCATTCTATGTCAACATCAGGCTGCCGGCAATTATTTAACAAAAAATAATAAAAACACAAATTGAAAAAATATATATGTGCGAGTCCAAAAAAAAAAAAAAAAACAAACAACAAAATAAATAATTAAATAAACAATAGTGTAACACCTGTATGATAATATAAAAGGAAGGTCTCCCTTTCTCTCTCTCTCTCTACACGTGCTTAGTCATTTATGATCCATAAATCAATATTTTTTTTTGTTTTATAAATAGTTGTGTTGTTTTCTTTAACCCTAATCTCTTCCAGTTAATCTAAGATTTTTGCCTTTAATTGTTAAAACTTTTATTACCATTTTAAGGCTCATAAAAAGCCTTTAATATTTAAGTTAAAATTTAATAAATTAAAAACTTATATTAAACTTAGTTTAAGCAGTTTATTTTTAATAATATAGAGAATTTTATGATCCAGAGACACTTATATATATAGTTTAAGGCTGATGTCAGAGTGCGCGCTAGAAGCGAAGCAAAGCTAGAAGGGATAATACTTCATGCTATACCAATGCTACAAGATGTCAGAGTGAATGTTGTATTGTTTATAATAATTTTCAGTGTTTTGTAATGCATTCAGACGAAGAGTTTTTCTTGTCAATTAATACTTAAAATGCATTTTTTGTAAAGTGGGAAGGAACAAAACGAAGACGATCAGAAAATAACAAGGTCCACAATTTGTACAGTGAACATAGGAATTATCCTAGAATATCTGAAAAAGTGCTTAAACCATAATAAAAAAATAAACAAACAAGGGGAAGGAACTACAACGTACTAAAACGCTCTACAAACTAGAACACAACCTGCTTTGTAGCACGAGCTCGCATCCAGCTTCGCTCTGACTCTGACATTTTTTGAGAGAACACATAAAAAAAACACATACATATATTGGTTTATAGCGTGTTGTTGCGTTGTATTATAGCTTCGCTTGTAGCGCACACTCTGACATTAGCCTAATGGGTGTAAAATAGAGTTTGGGCTAAAATATACTGACCAGAAAAAAAAAAATAAAATAACACAAGTTTTTGTTTTGGCAAAACTAATTTGCAAGTTATTAGTTCAGCTTTAATAATTGAGTTTTTCCATTCAATTTGATTGCATCGTCTAGCGATCGAATCACAATCACTTAATTAGCGTCCTGACAATAATCCGCAACAAATTTTAAGACTTCCACTTTTATAGTGCTGCAGATATGGTTTACATATTGACTTTATATAGAGGTACCCATCCCTGGGTAATTACTCAGGATTTTGCAACATTGACTTTATATAAAATTCTAAAATTTATATAAATTCTAAAGTTATTGTAAAGTGTGTCTAAAATATCCCGCTTACAAAAATAAAATGTGCTTACAAAAATAAAAAGTTCTCAGTACCATTAAGTCGGTATATTATATATAAATTACAAGGTTGTGCATACAAAACTATTTATTAGCTTGACAACAAATTTATTTGCCACAACGAAAGGTTTTACTTTGTAAAGATTAAAACATGACATGATGTTCCTCAGTAAATAAGAGGTTCACAGGCCATATAGGCACAACTGGGAATGAAGCGGCAGACGAAGTAGAAAAAAGAGGATCTGCTGGAAATTTTTGTGGACCAAAAGCCACAGTTGCACTGGGGAATGCCTTAGTGAGAGCAAACGTTTAACAATGAGTGGACTCTTCAGGCCTAAAGAGGTGAAAGGAAACTACCACATAGAGACAGGCGCGAATAGTACTCATAGAGCCTGTCGTCAGGAAGGCCAGAAAGTTGCTTAGATATGTAACCGCGCACAGAGAAAGTGACCCAAGGGTAGGTTGACCGATTTTTTTTTCAATTTGGGAAAAATTTACTCGATAATCGAATGGGAAGCCGAATTTGTGTCGAAAATTATGTTGTTCTGCATGTAAGTCGAGTGCAGAAAAAAACCATTAATCAGATTTTTAATTGGGGTGGAATTTAGTCAATCAAAAATCGATTGAAAATTGTCCCAGTCTGCCCCCAGAAGTGTTTTTTAGGGCGAAAATTATTTGCAATCACTCAAACTTTGAAAAAAGGGTAAACTTTAAATGGCTCTCCTGAAAATTTACTTATTTACTCCTTCTATTTGTGCGGTCATATAAAGGGTGCGCGATCTAACGTTTTTTTTTCAACTAGTGCTTATTTCGTGAATGGTAACACTTAGCTCATGTCTGATTTGACAGATAATTAGTTTTATCCTTCCGCTGAACGAATATGGTTGTGTATACGCTTGAACAAGGCTGAGAAATATTGACTTACAGAAGATGCCGATTTTGCCAAAAAAAAAATCATCTTTTCAGATGAAGCTCATTTTGATCTTGGCGGGTATGTAAACAAGCAAAATTGTCGCATTTGGGGCACAAACAAACCCGCACGCATACATTGAAAAGCCGATGCAATATTCGTGAAGCCATTGGTGAAATACAGCTGCACACAATCGAAAATGTGCTTAAAAATTGGACCGATCGTGTAGGCTGCTGCATGGCCAGCCGAGGCAGCCATTTGAATAAAATTATTTTCCATTATTAACCGGAAGGATTGTACTTTCAAATAAAAAAAGAAATTTGAGAAAATATTCAGTAGTTTTTTTTAAAGCAATTTAAAAAAAAAAAAAAAATTATTTGGCGGACCCGTTATATTCGCAAACACCTTAAGCTGGATAAACGTAGCAGTAGATCATTAATACTTCAAATATCAGCAAGCAAAATGTCTAGCTGGCTACCATAAGGATTAGAACCACGGTCAGACACATTTTAAATGTAAATACCATAGGGGTTTAAGCCTGAAGCAAAAGCCAAAAATTACGAAAGAGTCTAAAGAGAAATGAAGATGGACTGTTCCACTTGATAGCCTCAAATCACTACAGCCGTGGGTAATTTTGGCGTTTTGGCTCAATGAACGTAATGTAGTTTTAAATTACCAAGAGTCAAAGACGATAGTGCACTGCGCTAACTAGCATAAAGCGTAGTATCAAATGTAGACACATGTTAAATGTGGACGCCATATGATGATATGCCATATACAAGAGACTTTATGATGAGGAAGAAGTCCGGTAAATAGTAGTCGACAGTCTGAAATTACTTTAGTCTTAGGTAAAGGCTTGTGACAACACAAGAGTCAATGAAGGTTAGTACCAGAAATAATTGAGGAAAGAAGGCAACAAAATATCACCCAAAAATATAAAAACTGTGGTCACACAGTTACCTACGATTATGGTCGAGTGTACGGAGAGCTTTACCATAACCAAATATTCGTATAAAAAGTCTTGTGCCAGGCATTTGAGATGCCTTCATCCCCTCATGCACTTTCATTATTCGAAATTACAATATCTCTATGGATTTTATGGACTATTTCTAGCCTCATTTGTGCTAGAACAACAACAACAACAACGAGGTTCAGTAAACTCCTTTTTAACCATTAAAATTTATGAAACAGAGCGCTTATAATATTTTCTGTCCCGTATTAGATTCAGTAAGGTTAGGTTAGGTTGCACGAGTCGCCGGCTCCGTGTAGAGGAGAAACTTGGGTCCTTTTGGTCCCGTTGTGACGCCCGAAAGAGGGATGAGCAGGAAGATAACGCAAACCCCTAAGGGTCTGTGAGCACATACACAATCTCAACGAGAATCTCAGAAAGAGAACGAAACATGTCAAAATTTTAAATCAGAAGCATACCAGCTTTCAACAAGGTAGATTTAGGTTTGTGTCACTTTGCTAAATATTTAGCAAACCAATGCATTTTCATTTTAACTACCATTTTTGGTTGGAGGCCTTTGATAATAAATAATGTTTAATTAGCACAATTAAACATTACAATAAATAATGTTTAATTAGCACACGAATTCCATTTGTTGTTGTCTGATTCCATTGGCCAATAGATGCAGTAGTCTATTAATAGATAACCGTAAACGGAGGCAGTTTTGCATTGAAACTTACTGCACTGAAAATACAAACAGTCACGAAATTATCACACTGCTCTCGCATGATATTTTTTATTCGTTATTTATTGCCGCATAAATGTATTGTTTTAAAATAAAATCTAAACTAATTTTTAATTATAATTTGCATATTAACTTTTTCGCTTAAAATTAGCATTTTTTAGTTGGTTTGATTAAATTTCGAAAAGTTTATAATTTATTGCTTTTGATATAAATGTCGTAAAATTATTTTTTATTTTTAATTTTAAGTCGTATTAATGAGTAAAAGATTTGATAGAATTTCAGATCAGAGATTATTTTTTATTTAAAAAAAGAGGTTTTACAGCTTTCGTAAATTATAATAATTCGATTGTGGGGGGTCAAGATCTTCATTATTAAAAGCTAATACTATTATATTAGGTTTTATTACTTCGTTGGGTTGTTTTTATGGCAAAATATAACAAGTCAATAATTACCTTACTTTAGTATCATTGGTTTACATATTTTTTTTGGACCAGCACTCAGAGGATGACCCCTACGCATGCAATGCATTGTGCCAGAACTAGGAAATTAGGTTATGGGAAAGAGGAAAGAGGGAGTAGTGTTTGTGGACGTTCGATTTAAATTTTCCTACATTAAAAGTGACAGGAAAGTGAAAGGAAAGACAGGAGGGAGTTTATTCCACATGAGAACAGTTCTGTTAAAAAAGGAATTTTCCCTGTAATGCGTAGTTCGATTCGCTGGCCATTCGAACACAAATGGATGCGATCTAAACGAAGAGCATGTTAAACGTAAAAATGTGAGGGTATCGGGAACAAGTTCCCTAATTTCATTAGAGCACATACCATTGTAGTAACGATAAAACAGTGATATACATCCCACGCCGGCCCATATATTGTATTCCATAGTTGTATTCCATTTACGGCCGGATATAGGTTGTATAAATAGTAAGAAGATCGGATGGAGTGAATTTTTTTTTATACCGTTTTAGGAAACCGAGCCACTTGAAAGCTGCTTTAGAGACTTAAAAAATATGTTTAGTCCATCCAACATCACACTGGATTTTCAACCCATGAACATTAAGACCTTCCAATTCCTTAATATCTATATCACCCATAATAACAGATGAATCATCATCTCCGAACGTACGCCTATGCCTAAGCATGCAACATTGAGTCTTATAGGTATTAAAATCAACTCTATTCATACGACCCCATTCGAATATTGTTATGAGATCGTGATTGAGCGTATCATTTATGCTTTGCCTTTTCGACCGCATCTTCAACTGGTTCGGTCTATTACTAAATGCATACGAATAGCAAATGGTGCTGTCATCTGCGAAAGAGTAGATAGGGTTGAAAGTTTGACAAAGTAGGTCATTTAGAAAAATAATAAATAGGGTAGGAGAAAGAACAGAGCCTCGTGGTACCCCTGAATTAATCTTGAACTCGAGTGATGAAATCCCATCTATAACAACTCGTTAGTGCGATTCCTTGGAAAACTGGATATAAATCGGGAGAAGTTATCACCGACACATATACAGATTTATGCCTACATACGTTGTGTAACTGTCGCTAAAAATAACTTTTAACCTGAAATATGTAAAATAGAACAAAAACGCAATAAATGGAAACAAGCTTACGTTTTTGCTGACTAGGCTGTGTTTGTCTTTTATTTTTTTTTTTGTGAAAAACAGCTGTAAAAATTGTGAACAAGTATTTATGGAAAATTATCAAGCAAGAAATTTTTACCATGAACCAGAGTATGAAAGTAAATAAAACGAAACGCTTGCTTTCATTTTGATTTGTTCTTTGCGGTGAGTAAAACATAAGAGAAATTTGTGTCATTCAGTTTTGTATAACTTTAGTCTGTAAAGTTTATGTTTAATTTAAACGTATTCAGGCAGAAAGGAAAATAATAAGACTGAATCCAAAACGTGTTGAGAAAAAACGTTTCGCAAACGTTTGCTAAATGATTTTCCCATTATGATAGAGAATATAATTTTTATTTTTGAGAGATATGGAAAGAAGGCTTGTAAGAAGTTTCGTTGCTTATGATATAAACACAAGTGGGACAAACGACGAAATTCTACAATTCCCAAAATAAGGATTAAAAATCCCAAATTGGCGATTTTTCACTCTTTTGCCCATAAAGTCTACATACGGACTAGGGCTCATTAAATACTTTCAGAAACAATTTAGAGCATATATAGCTTTATTACAGCAGCCTTCTTTTTTGCATTTTACAAAATATAGGCTAAATTCAAAATTTTGATGTAAAATAGGTCATATTGTGGGACCTCCATCTTCTACAAGGATGATCAATTTTATATGAAATTTTTTTTAAGCGTACACGCACACAGTTAGCTTATACAAAAATATAAAATTTTCATACATTCCTTAAGAAATTTGTTTCTATAAAAAAAACGTTAGTGACCTTTTATGGGCTAAGGTACACAAAAATGCAATAATTTTGAATTTTTTCAATTGAAAATCGTCTAGTTTTTAAATCAGTAAATATTAGAAATCAAAAATATTAGATTTTGTTTCGCTAACTACGATAAAAAATTTAAAAAGAAATTTGGTAAAAATGGTTCCCAATATTTTGAAAAAACTGGACCAGGGTAGCGAAAAAACAAAAATTTTATTTCTTTAAATTCTTATAACTCAATCATTGTAAATTATTACTTGCAAATTTAGATACCATTTTGTAGGTATTGACGAGACCTTTAAGACCATCTATAATTTTAAAAAATCAGAATAAAATTGAAAAATGGCAAGCTGTAAAAAAATTTCAGGTGCGAGGTTCCCAACTCTGAGACCACATAGCGCCACCCCTGGAGGGTATGTGGTACTCACTTTTAAAATTTAAGTTCAGATACTCCTCTGTTATACTCATGTCAAATTTTGGATCTATCGGCCTAGCCGCTTATAAATGACTAGTTTATTTCCAAAATATTTTGATTCTGCCCCACTGTGTAGTGTGAAACGGCTTTTACTAGCAGTGTCGCGGGCAGCATGCTGGCAATATTTTATGCAAATTTGTCGTTTGTTTTGAAAGTAATCCACTCCAAATTTTGAGACCGACATTTATAGTGCTGCAGATATGGATTTTATATTTCCTTTGTATAGATGTACCCGACTCTGGTTAATTAATCAGGACGTTTTTATTAAATTTTATTATAGTAGAGTTCTGTAAATAGTGTCTAAAGTTTTCTGTTTACAAAAATAAAAGGTGCTGCCAAGTTTTCAGTATTATTAAACCATTCAAATTTCGTACTTTAACTATTTTTTAATCTCTATTTTCACCTGGAAATAAGTTATTTTTACGGGAAAAAATATCCTCTATTTGAAGTAAGGTACTAGGGTACCTTTTGATGTGAGCTACTAAGCTACCTCCTGAAGGAATTTTAATAAAGTTCATCAGTAGTCTTTACGTGATGTAAACACAGACAGATACAAATTTAAAAAACCGTTGTTTTGAATATCGATAACTATCTGCTACCAAATTTTCAAAGAATTTTTTAGATACAGACACGGCCCTGTTACAGTATTATAATATGAATATATTTTAAATATTTTTTATTTGTAAAATTATGGTAACGTTCAATACACAAATTTCCTTTTTATTGTTGGAAATGAAAAGATTAATATTGTTTTGTTTCTGGATCTATTACAAGTTAGAAAAACTGCAATATTTATGATAATTTATTATATTTTTAATTTTGTAAAATCCACAATTAAAAAACATAAAATGGAAAATGTATTGTTAAAATGAGAATCACCCATATTTTATAATCTATACATATAATAAATAAAATAGTATCTCATTTCCTGTCTGTCTGCCTTTCTTTCTTTCTTTGTGTTCCCATCACGTAAAACCTACTAGAAGGATTTTAACAAAATTTTGTGCGGGGGTACCTTAGTATCCAGGTCCCAATCTAGGATACTTTTTTTTCCCAAAAATATCTTATTTCTAAGAGAAAGTGGCGAAAAAGCAGCGAAAGTACGCCAATTTGTTTTTACCGATTTAAAAGTACTGCATACTTTAAAGCATCTTTTATTTTTAAAAGCAGTACATTTTAAGCAATGTTGCGCAACAGATGGCGCTGCTTTGAAATAATGAGTAATTTATTTCCTGTCTGCCTTTTACAGAGCTTTACAATAATTTTTAGAATTTTAACCGGGAATGGGTACCTTCTTATAAAGTAAAGATACGTAAGAGTCCTAAACTTTGGTGTTGATTTACTTTCAAAGCAAAATCGGAGAAAATATTGCCAGGACGCACACAACGTGGGCACAGCACAGCTGGTATTTAAATAAATTGTATTTTTTTTTTTGAATTGAAGCAAAAACAAACACAAACTAATTTCAATGTTTTGTTAAATAATTTGTCATTATTATTTTTTATACTTACAGGGTGGTTCATGTAGAAATATCTTTTTTTTTAAATTAAATAAAGCGATTTAAAATAATTTTTTTTTGTATATAGGCATGGTAAACTAACTGTCTTCGCGTTAATTTATCATGCCTGTCCAATTTTGTAAGACTTTGTTGACGGTTTCTAGTTTTATCGTGGATCATTTCTGGATTATTCTTACAGTTTCGGTCTTTAACGGCACCCCACAAAAAAATCTAAAGGTGTAAAATCACAGCTCTGAAATGGCAAATTGATTCGCCATCAATTGCTACATCAATTGGACCTTGTAAATGAATATGGAGAGATATTTTGGCTAAATTATTGTCATGCCGTTGCTTGAAATTCTCTGAGATGAAAGGGTTTGGACACAGTGGGTATTTCGCCCAAAAAAAAATCATAAGCTAGTAATTTTCAGTAAAACACATTTTAAAAATTTTATAGAAATTTTTATAATTGCAATTTGGATGAAGTGTGAACACAGTTTGATTTTAATATTTCTTTCCCTCTTTTGTCACTAGTTTTGATTATCTGCATTGGAAGGGTTTGGACACACTGTTGAGTTGTTGAGATCGATGACGAGTCGTCGTTCTTGGATGGTGTTATACACTTATCAGTGTCAATATGACACATGATTTAAAATCATACCTGTATTTGGTCCACCCGTTATACCTAGAATCGGTATATTTCAAACGTTACTCAGTTTGTTGTTTCTGCAACTTCCTATTTGCTTTAAATAGCCAGTAATAATTTATCATTACATTGTTAAGTGCAACTACTTGAATAATGATTCAATTTCATATACTTCCTCTTCTTTATGTCATTTATAACTAAAACTAAATAATAAAAAATAAAATAAAATTAAAAAAAAAAAACTTTTTCATATTCATTTCTTGATATTACTTTTAAAATTATTTAAATAAAATTATTTATTCAGCTAAAATAGTGAGATTGAAACAAGTTTTTTTTTGTCCACCTTCGCATACTAAAGTTACTTTTTTTTTGTCAAATGGGTTTTTTTTTGTTTGCTAAATGCCCCCGCAGCCATTAAAAAGCTTTAAGAGATCATGGAGAAATAACAATGTAATCAAATGAATAAAATCACCTCCTCGTCAAACGTGACTATTGAAAAAATTGTTAAACAACAACAAAACACTCATACCCATTAAATGATAAAATTTTTAAAATCTCTCATGTATCATATTGCAAAAAATGTTGTCTTTTATTTACAAAAAAAAAATCGAAGGTACGAATGATTATCTATCGAAATGTCAATAGTTTTATTTTGCTAAATTCCCAGCAGATAATTTTTTTCTACATTTTGCTTTTGGAGCTGATTATCTAACAAGCATCTAATTTAAATTTAATTATTTCAAATTGTGTAATTATCAAGAATTTTTTAAATGCATAATTTATAATTCTAAGGCAATATTATTGGGTGTAGGCATTAATTCCACCGTTTTATACTAGATGGCCTTAATAGTATTTTTTGCAAGCTGACTAATTTTACAACTACCTGCATGTCACATGAAAGTACTGCCGCTAGGCTTTCTAAATTAGTATAAGTCATAGTTTTTGAAATAATTAAAAATGAGAAGTTTACTAAAAGAGGAGAAGTTGGCAGCAGCTGTAATTTATGTATTATTTTTTAATGAAATCGTAATGAGTGGTTTAGTCGATTTTGATGTGCATGATAATGACCGCTCGGCAGTTTGAAGATTAAGAATTAAAGGCATTGGTCGATAAAGACTCGTGCCAAACGCAAGAAGTAAACTTATTGGCATCATATTATTTACTAGCTGTACCCATACACGTTGTGTGCGTCCTGAACAAGATTTAGTTCGATTTGCTTTGAAACTGTAAATCAACACCAAATTTTATATAAAGGTACCCATCCCTGGACAAATATTCTAAAATTTATAAAAAATTCTACAATTCCAAAAATTATTGCAAAGCTCTGTAAAATGTGTTAAAAATATTTCAATAAAAATGTAGTACCACAAAGTAAAAATACAAATGAAATACAAATTTTATTCAATTGGCTGTTAGGCAGTAAGTAATTCGTAATTTGTGATTATTTAAAAGCAGCGCCATCTATTGAGAAATAGTGTTTAAAATATGCAGTTTTCAGTTCATTTTATGATTATTTTAAAATAGCGGCATCTGTTGCGCAACCGTGTTTAAAATATACCGCTTTCAAAAATAAAAGATGAATTAAAGTATGCAGTTTCTTTGAATCGGTAAAAAAATCGGCGTACTTTCACTGCTTTTTCTCCACTTTCTTTTGGAAATCAGATATTTTTGCGGAAAAGAAGTATTCTATATTGGAATCAGGATACTAAGATACCTTTACACATAATTTTGTTAAAATCCATCCAGTAGTTATAACGTGATGTGAACGTAGACAGAAAAGCAACCGACAAACAGACAGAAATGAGTTACTGTTTTATTATATGTATAAATATGTAGTGGCGTTAATACGAAAGCAGATCACTAGCTTTGTAGGTCACTATTCCACCCCCTTCGTTCTGCAATGAGTTCTTGTATCTGAATGTTATTTTATGACTAGACGCAAAAAAGAACATGGTTGAGGTAACCATAACAACATATTATGATTGAATTATATGATTGTAGTCAAACCAATTATTATTAACATATAATAATAATAATATTGTTATGTACGAACCATATTATTGTCTAACTTAAAAATAACAATGCAAAATATAATACGACCATACACTGAACCAAAAATTTAACTAAATACTGTAAAATGGAGTGTAGAATTGAAGAAAACTAGGTTGTTATACAGCTAACAAACTTTTCAGTCAAATCTACATATTATTTTCGTAAAAAAATATTTTTTTAAATTCCTTATATTGAAGAAATTTCTTCAATATGACTCTTTCTTCTTGTTATTTAACCGGGTGTAAATATGATCAAAAATAAGTTAAATTAACTAAAATTTTTAGTTAATTTTTTTATAAAAGTTTATTCTTTATATTATCTTTTCATAAACATAAATGAGCCGTTTTCTTTGAAAGTGGTGTAAGTGTATTTTATTTAATATGGGGATATTTCAGGTTTTTCATGTGGATAATTTGAAAAATATATAAATAAATACAAATAAATGATATATGTGTGTAGTATGTTATTCTAGTGCAATGTAATTTTTAAATATTAAATTGATTTAAATTTATAATTTAATCATATTTTAGGTTTGATTAACAAAAATTTATTCTTTTAATGGCTTCAAAAGGAGTTACACCACTTTCAAAAGCAGCAAAAAGTAAAAATCTTACATTTACAAAATATTAACTACGGCATCTCAATTGAAACAAACCGATTTCTTTTTATGAAATTTTTATTAAATATATACTTCAACAATAAAAATAAATATAAAAAAAAAACAAAATAAAAAGGCCTTATTTCAGAATTTACCATTCAACCAACATTATTTATACTCGTATTATTAATATATTTTAACCTTTTTCATTATGATAAAGTCATAAAAATAGTCATGATGTGTTATTCGAATATAGATTTGAATAAAAATTTGATTAAAAATTAAGTGTTGATTTAACTATTTTTGTCGTTAATGATCTACTAAATTTGTTTCGTTAATATTACCTATGAAATTTGGTTCAGTGTATTATAATGAAATTTGATCTTATTATGAAATAAACTAAATAAATATAGTGAGATAAATATTTATAAAAAAGCACACCTAAGTTGTTTATATAAACATACCTTATAATCAAACACACAATTAATTTAATTATTCGGTATGATAATCGACTCAATACATGAATTATTATTTTTTGAAAGATAAACCCGTAAAATAAGATTCTAATAATTAAAAAGAGAAATAAACAGAAAACTTAAAAAAGCCAAACATTATATGTTTGTTTTAGAAATAGTAAGATTATATATGAGCAAACTTATCATAAATTGGTTATAAATACCATACTATTTTGGAATACTAATAAAATATTGTATATAGTTTAAACCAACCATGTTGCATGTTCTGGATGTGGTAACCATTTAATGATCAAATAGTAACAAAAACTTGTTTGTCGTGACCATAGTAATAATCAAAACCACTATGTCGCACTGGTTCCTCTAAAGAGAGGCAACTTAAGATTTGAAATTTTTCAGTAAAGGCAAAAAACTATTTTCTTTTCAAAATATATTTTTATATCAAGGAGAGGGATACAGCTGGAATTTTTTTTAGTGGAATAGCAGAGAAATTGATGTAAGATTTTTGCAGTAAGTAGATATGATCACTGTACAAACATTTCTTGCAAAAAGCGAAAATTTTTAAATTTTGTGTCCTCTCCTTAGAGGAATCAGTGCGATATGTTATTCTTTGTAACAATATCTTGTTACAGAGATCATAAGATGGTTCGTTTGACCATACCATAACCTTGTTTTTTTTTCTGCGTGGCTGTACCTTACTTTCATGCAGTCTCGTGCTGTCAATAGACTTTGGTCTAGACTGTAGATTGCTAATTGTCGAACTTTTTTCTAACATACGTCTAAGGCTAAGATTCTCCATAGCATCCTTTTATAATGAGATTAATATTGGCCAAAGCACAGTCTGTGAGATTCGCCTTCTTCGATATTTATCAAGGGGCAGATTTTACTTAAAGTTTCCATTCCCTATCAATAACGCGGTTATCCAGCTTCAGGTACCCTAATTATATCCAAGCAAATTTCTGGACTCTCTGCTGAGGGCCTATTGCCTCTGGAGTGCCTTAAAAGATTAACCCGTTACCTCTTGCAAAGTATTTTTGACCAACTCTTTTGGACTCCTCTATTGGCCTACGAAAAGTAGAATTCCTTTAGGGAAGAACCTAAATTAATTCCATTCTTAGTCTTTATTAAAATTAGTCGTCAACAAATATCCAGATGGGGAGAAGATCAATCAGAATGTTGCAAATGTTTAAAAGCACTTTGATCCGACCAAAAGCAAGAAACTCATAGACACTATTTAGAAGTCAACTAAATGAAATATTAACACTAGGTAAAACCATAATGGCAGGCCTGACCCGAATGATATTGAATCATTTAGAGAGAGAATTAAATAAATAAAAGTCCAGAATATGGTACCAGATATGAGACCATAACTTTACATCTTGCATGGATAAAAAAAAAAAAAAATTCATCGTCAGATTAATGTCGCCTTATCAGCGGAATGAGATGAAATTTAACACCAATTAAATCACAAAAGCCTTCACAGAATTGTATCATTTTTAAGGTGTCATCTATGTTATGACTGAAGCAAATTAAACAACCAAATGAGGGAGCTATAGCTGGGTAAGCACTTTGAGAACTAGTTAAGTATGTAACTGATTTGAAGGCAATGCGTTCGTAGCCTATACGATATGATATACCTACAAGCTTGTATCACAGCGCCCCCTTCATTGGTATCTATCAATAGCAATTAATCGTCGGCGAAGTAAAATAGTGAATTAAATGGCTATATCGCCTTTCATTCTATTTTTAACACCAGAAGCGCTACAATACTGTTTTAAAAATAAACAGATCTTGCAATTACGGAGTTTGTTATAAAAATTAAAACTTCTTAACTTTACCAATACCACCTGACTTCTCTAACCTATCTTTCTCCAAAGAATTAGTAGGCAATAATACCCGAGTTTTACTTGTCTTGGACAAAATAAACCAATTATTTATTTATTTTATTGATTACTTGTCATTAAATTGATATCTTTTTGCCATTTATTTGATATCTGTGTATCATTGCATTGATATCTGAATCGGGATCGTTGCCATTGATTACAAAATGACAAGGGTCACGAGGTTAAAAACAAAAACACTTGTCAATAAGTGTTTTGACGTCAAATTGAAACTAAGATACTAGTCATTAAGTGTATTGACGTCAAATTGATTGATGTCATATTACATCACCGTTATGGTGGTTTTCTATCAGTTCATAATACTGTGGTTTAACTTCTGTTCATCTCAAAGCGTTTACAATTGACCAATACAGCTATCAGATGTCTTATCAATATTAATTGGTCGCCTCGGAGTTTCTATTTAAACCCGTTATTTCCTTGTCGGCGGATACCTAAAGCAGATCACTAACTTTATAGGTTCCTTAAAGTTAGTGGTAAGGAACGAAGGGGGTGTCACGACCCGTTAAATGATTTTCTGGTACCCGATGGGTAATTTAAGACTAGCTATCTTTCACTGAGTCTCATGATGTCACTAGCCTCTGACTCTCGACTGTAATGATTTCAGATTGGTGACTGATAAATGTCGTCAAGCTCAACGGGGTCTTCTTTCCCAGCTAATTATTCCAAGCTCGTTCCCTTGGCTGTGGTTTCGCTAGATAGTAGATAGGGATGGAGTGAATCTCGTTCAGAATAAAGTTTCATATAGTTGCTTACATGTGGTTTCAAAGGCTAAATTCCCCATAATATCCACATTTCGTGTGTAGCTGCTGCTGATACAAAGCCTTATGTTAGCCAATGTACTGGACATTCACACACAATGGGCGCTACCGTTTCATCCTTCATCCAGGTACAGTTCGCAAGTACCGTCTTACTTCGATTTTCATATTGGCCAGATGATACTTTAAGTTTCCATGATCTGTCACTAACGCAGTTCTCCAGTTGCTATTTCTAATAAAGCCATAATATTTCAAAATAAATTAGTTTTAATAATTTTATTTAATCTTTAAAAATATGTACGTTTATGGGGACTTCTCGTTAAACATTAAGGGCAATATTCATAAAAAATATTTTAGGTTTATGAAAGGTTTAATAAATAAATTTTGTATGAAAAATTGTCTTATAAACCTTTTATAAATCCAAAAAAATTTTTTTTTATGAATTTAGCCCTAAGTCTTCTAAATGATTAAAATTTTTTTCTTTTAAATTTCCAGTTTAAGAAGAATATTAAATATAAAAAATTTAGCTAAATATTAATATTAATTTAGTCTGGGGATCTAGCAAGTGAGGCATTCACATATAAGTCATTTGATCTTAAATTTTAGACATAAAATTAAAAAAAAAACAAGTAAAAGTGCTATATTCGGCCGTGCCGAATCTTCTATACCCTTCACCACGGTGATTTTATTTATACAGACATGTACAGCATTATCCATATTGTTGACTCTTTACTTAAATAAAGTCGTATGAGAAAAAATCAATATTCATGAGTTAAAGAAATAGAAGACAAATGAAAAAAATTCCAATTGCTACAATTGTCGCCGTGTTGTCAGCTACTTAATGATATTGAAGCCGTCAGCTACATCGTAAACTCTGACATTGTTGTAGAAATACTTATTTTGCTTTTATAAAATTAAATAACTTTTTCAAAAAATTATAAATATTTCCTCCAAAACTTTTTGTTTGTATATGAATTTGTAATTTACAATTTTGTGACATTTTATTTTGTTGAATAAAATAGAAATTAGAGTAAGTTGACGACAGCCCAACGGTGACCGTGTAGCCATGTAGCTTTGCTGACTTCAAAATAATCGTTTTATTTTTGACAGTTTGTAGTCGGTATCCTGATGATATCTATGCACTTAGGTTTTAAAACAGAGATATCATCTATTTAAAAATCAAACGCATTAAAAAAAATATGTTACTCTATATACACCCATACATACATATGTATATTCTTAACATTAAATATATGTTATGTTACAGTCATGATTTTCATTTTCAAAGAAATATTGAAATTTTTGTTTTTATTTTTCGAAAATTGTGTGCAAAAATTTTTTGTAAAAATATTTTTTTAAAAATTGTTTGTAAAATTTTTTGGAAAATTTTTAAAAATTTTTTCGAATATTTTTCTGTAAAAAATCTTTTTAAAAAGCTTTTCAATTTTTTTTGTAAAAATTGTAAAAATTTTTTTTTTAATTTTATTGAAATTTTTTGTTAAATTTAGGACCTTTCTGCAATCTATATTAAGTTAGAATGGTCAGACTAAAGCATTTCATCATATTGATACATGGGGGTCCTTTTAACTGCTCCTATTTGTCAGTGGGTACCCTGTGGGTCTATTGGCTACCTCTATGCGTATTGCTTTCTATTAAGGTCTCTAATACAAATCAAAGCAGAAAAACCCTACCAATCTAAAAACAAACAAAAATCGCCCTCGCAGGGGGTTATTGATCCCCCGAGATCTGTATGCACTCCTTGCGATCTACCTGTCGCAGTCTAATATTTATTTGACAAAAAAAGGCAAAACAGAATCATTAAAGCCGAAAAAAATTAAAAAAAAACGTAAAAAAATATAGGTGGGCGTGGTTTTTGGCCCGTAGCCTCCAAAGGAATGATCCGATGTTGCTGAATTGCAATACTAAAATTTTCGAAACTATGCCTGACAGATTGGTGTGCTTAAATTTTTTGTATCTCTTCTGGTGCCTTGGCAAATGACATTACCACACTAACACGGACAGACGGACGGACAGACGGACATCGCTTAATCAACTTCTCTATGTATAAGGATCCAGAATATATATACTTTATGGGGTCGGAAATGAATATGGTAGAAATTACACACGGAATGACAAACTTATATATACCCTTTCCACCTGTGGTGAAGGGTATAAAAACAATATTAAATTGCTGTCTATAAATAAGTATAAAATTAATGTTCTTTAAATATCATTTTATGGTATTTAAAGGTGATTATATTTACATAAATTATGTGTATTCCACTCCATTAACATAATTCTTTAACGTGTGTGTGTGTCTTAAGTCTTTTGATTTTATAGTCGCACAACATACTAAATAATACTGTATTCGAGCGACCAATAATAAACCTGTCATTGCAAATAAGTTTAAATAAATGCATTTAATCTCCTTTTATAGTTTAATTTTTAATTGTCAGGAAATAAAAATTGATCAAACTGAAAATATTAAAAACATTAAGATGAAAATGTAAGTCATATGGGTAACAGGATGCAGCAAACCAAATTAAACAAGTAATTTTTTAACTTGTTTGTTGTACGATTATAAATTTAAATTAAATGTAGACAATTTTATATATATATTTTTGTAAGTCATCATTACCGAATAAGGGTAGTGAGTGACAAGGTAAATCAACTTTTAAATGGCATAACAATAAACCATAAATGAAATTATCCAACAAAAGTGATTTTGCTTGTTAAAAGTTTATTTCTTATTTTTTACACATTAAATGCAGGTTTTATTTTTTGTTCAACTACAACAAAAAAAAATCCTTTTTTGTCAATTCTTAAAATAAAGCTGAAACGAAACAAGATGAACAAAATGCCTTGAGATTCACCAAAAAACAAAAATAAAAAAAATTGCCAAAATTAAAAAAGGAGAAAAAAAAAATTTAACAAAGAACAGAACACCTTCACATTTTTAACCTTGAACTTTTTTCCAATCTGTTAAATATCAAATGACGTCAGTGCGCAAATGTACGAAGAACATGTATAAATGGGATGGCAACAACAACAGCAACCAACAGTCTCCACTGGAACATCATTATGAGGTCTTTCTTTTGAGTTTCTTTTAAGAAAAGTGCGTGTATGTTTGCCCAAAAAACATTTTTAATGCGTTTGATTTCTTTCACATAAAATTGAACCCCAAAAATAAAAGGTTTTTGGACTTTAAATTAAACGCCAGCCGAAAGGAAGCTCATTAAAAAATTTTTCCTTTTCTTTTTAGTTTTTGTTCCTTCTAAATTTAAAAGAAACCCCGCCAAGGTAGAATAAAGATTTTAATCTGCCATATTTTTTGGGCGAAGTGAAACAATTACTTTTTCTGAAAATGAAATCTACACAAACAAACCATGAAATATTTGTTTAATAGTATTATTTGTTATTTATAAGAGGGATTCTTATTTAAGGTGTACATGTTTGGTATTATCTTATTGATAATTTAAAAAATAATAAAAAAACTAGTTTAATTAATTTCTTAATTGACTTAATTATACCTTTAATTAAAAAAGACATAAATTAATATTCTCATTAGATTGATTAATTGAGTTGATGACATTGCTGTCATTACTTTGATGACACCTGAAATAGGAAAAAATTTATAACATGACGTTTGTCATTATATTGTTGCCAGTTTTCACCTTAACGTTAAATTTTTCAATCAGTATTGGAACTGGTATTAAATGTTTTAATTAGTTTCAGATACAAATTTAAATAATTTTTCACTTGACTCAATTATAAATTTAATTTAGAAAGTTATGACATTGCCGTCATATCATTGATGACACCTAAGATATGAAAAAAAATTATATTATGACAATTGACATTACATTGATGTCAGTTTTCACCTTATTGATGACATTTCCCAAAATGTTGTTGTCATAACTCCAATGCTGCAATGCTCACTCAGCCGACGATGTATTTTTCTATCAGTGTTGGAACTGGTGTTTAATGTTTAATTTAGTTTCAGATAGAAATTTGATAAACCTTTTAATTGACTCAAATATAAATTTAATTTGAAAAGTTATGACATTTCCACCATAATATTGATGACACCTGAAATATGACTATATGATTAATTAATAATATTATAATATTTAATTAATCTATTCATATAACAAAATAGTAACTCATTTCCGTCTGTCTTTCTGCTTTTCGTTTGTGTTCGAATAACGTAAAAACTACTGGATGGATTTTAACAAAATTTTGTGAGGAGTTACCTTAGTATCCTGGCCCCAATATAGGGTACTTTTTTCTTCTTAGGATATCTTATTTCCAAGAGAAAGTGGAGAAAAAGAATTGAAAAACGCAATTTCCGGTTTAAAGGTACTAAAATTTTCGGTTTAAAACTGGGATATTTTCAACACGCTTATATTCAACACGGTTATTTTTTAAACTATATTTTAAAAACTACTGCGCAACAGATGGAGCCAGTTAAATAAATTTTATATGTAATTTTATTCAACTGGAATTATATTGTTGTTAAAATATTTTAAATACCTCTTACGGAGGTTTACAATAATTTTTTGAATTTTAGAATTTTTTATAAATTTTTGAATTTTATCCAGGGATGCACTATAAAAGTAAGAGTCCTTCAATTGGTGTGGAATACTATCGAAGCAAAATCGAGCAAAATATTGGCATAACGCCCACGACGTGGCGGGCACTGCTAGTTATAAATAAAATAGCATTCTAATTAAAACAAAAATTGATTTAATTCAAAACTAAATTAAAGTCGTATCTGAAACTAATTAAAACCTTTAATTAGTGCAAATTTTTGTTTGTTTGTAACATTGCAAGAATCGTAAAATAAAATTATTTTATTCCGCTTTTTAACGATAAAAAATAAATTTTTGTATTGAACGTTACCATAATTTTATAAATAAAAAATAATGAATATATAACATGCTTTTTTAGAGATGAAAATTTTAAATTAGCAGCACTTTCTGTGACAGCTGTTACAGCTTTCTAATAACCAGTTTTTTCCTGAGCATATTGGATATATATGGCAAAGAGGGATTCTGTTCCTATAAATCATCGGTTAGCTAAACGATCCGTCCGCTCATTAATAACATGACCCTCAATGTGTAAATCCAGTAGGCAGCATTTGACGAGATTCCCCACTTACGGCCAAAAACCTCCATAAGCGTCTGCAATGTCTCATCCACTGAGTCATTTGACCATCGCTTCTGTGAATGAGTCCAATTTTGGAGACAGGGTCTTCAGATACTATCTTTTGTATTCCGCATACTTTAGGTGTATTTCTCATATTAGAGTAGAATTCTCTTCACCTACTCCGTTTCCGAAGACGTATCGTTCTTTTCAGCTTTTTTTTTCACCCTCATGTACCGATTAAAGGCCTTTCTTGTGTCCTTTATCATCCATTAGTGTCAAGAAACAAGCATTTTCAAAGGTTAGTTTAACCGAGGAGTTTAAAAGCTTCACAATACGCTCGATTCTGCCCGTGTTACGAGGTGCTGGGAATGGAGCATTTCCAATATCTTCCGAAGATACTTTTCATAATAGGTGTAATCAGTATTCTTCGGTATTCTTATGCGTCTGCGGATCTTTCTCCGTCTTCAGCCATACAGAATGTCGAACCAGATAGCTCTGTGGTCAGACATGATTTTTCTGTCCACGACCTTCCAGTCCTTAACCCTGTCTAGCATATTGACAGAGCACAGGATGATATCTATTACCTCTGCCCTTCGTGAATCCATAAAGGTGGGTTATTCCCCCTATTTAGTACCAGCAAATCGCATTGTACTACAATTTTCAACAAAAGTTGTCCTTTGTAGTTATAGGCTGTGCTGCCCCACATCGTATTGTGCGAGTTAGCATCACAGCCAATGACTAACGCCATACCTCTCCTCTCCTCCTAAAGAAACTAACCAGGTTTTCTACTTCCTGAGACGGATGTGGCCCTGAAGTCTTAATGGGAAAATATGCTGGGGCAATAAGAAATGATCCCGATCCACTGGCTATCATTACCGCAGTAAAATCCGGCGAGCAGAGATGTTGCATAGGTACTTCTGTACAGCATTGCGCACCAGGATACATGACCCTAGTTTACCATCTGTCTGCGATATAGATTGGCGGTTTGTTGAGACAGGTCTCTGATATTGTTACTGACAATCCAATGTTCCTGTAACAACGCATCAACACCGCTGAAGCTGCTTTGCTGTGATGAAGATTAAGCTGGTATATACCTAGTTTTTCCTTTAGTCTGTACAAACCATCTCTAGCTTCTCGCAAAACCTACCAGGCTAGCCAATTCCACGTCGCTAAGACTGTGCGGATCCTGAAAGACTCGTTGGCCCAAGATTTTGCAAAGCCGTACAGTCGCAGTGTAGGTATTGAACTGAATCTTTCTCCTCCCCATCCAGTCGGCTTCTGTATCTTTCAATGCGATAGATTCGTCCTAAATATAGCATCAAGTTGTTGACATTGTAGTAATAACATAGATCACATTTAAAATATGAAAAAATTCATTACATTGAAATGATGTATAGCACACTACCTACTATCCTACCAGGGCAACTATTAATAAAATTAATATTAATGTTTTCTTATATGTTTTCTAATTAAATAATAATATTAAATCTTTCATATAATAAAACATTACTCATTTCCTGTCTGTCTGTCTTTCTATCTACGTTCGCATCACGTAAAAAATACTGGATGGATTTTAGCAAAATTTTGTGAGCAGGTACCTTAGTATTCTGATTATAGGATTCTTTTTTTCCGCAAAAATATCTTATATCCAAGAGAAAGTGAAAAAAACAGTGTAAGTACGCCAATCTTTTTACCGATTTAAAGGTACTGCATACTTTAAGGCGTCTTTCATTTTTGACATAATATTTTTTTTTATTTTATTTTTTATTTTAAAATAATAATAAAATGTGAATTGAAAGCGGGATATTTAAAACACAATTGCGCAATAGATGGCGCTGATTTAAAATAATCACAAACTATGAATTACTTACTGTCAAACAGCCAATTGAATAAAATTTGTATTTGATTTGTATTTTTACTTTGTGGAATTACATTGTTATTAAAATACTTTAACCGACTTTTACAGAGCTTCGCAATACTGTTTAGAATTTAAGACTTTTATATAAATTTTAGAATTTTATCCAGTGATGGGAACCTCTATATAAAGTAAAAACGTAAGAGTCTTAAAATTTGGTGTGGATTTACGGTTTCAAAGCAAAATCGAACAAAATATTCTTCAAGACGCACAAAACGTGTGTGGGCACAGCTAGTGTAAAATATATTTATAAGTATCATATTCAAAACATCATATTCATATTCATCATATTCAAAACAGCCAAAGAGAACTGCAAATATTAAGTGTCCAAAACAAAAGACTTAAGACGCATGCACACATTATTGTTAGAACACATTTTGATTTCTTTGTGCAGACGTTAAGCACCACAATAAATATTGTTCTATTTTATTTCAAGACAAGATTATTTCACTGCACAAAATGTTTCTTATAAATTCTCTTTCAGCTGTTGCTGATTTCAATGTTAAATGACATTCCAAGTTCAAGTTAAACTTATTGTTTATAAAATAAATGAAAGAAAAAAAATATTGTTTCATTTTTTTTTTGTTTTATTTTTTATTTTTGTCATACAACAAATAATAGCAAACAAATAACAAAGACAATAAAAGAATTAAAGCAAAAACAAAAAAAAAAAAAAAAAAAAAACTAAAACAAAAACCACAATGACATCATTTTTTTTCACACAATTTAATTTTTTTTTTATTTAACAGCAAACAAAATAATGAGAAGAACAAAATCTATAACAAATGAAAAACCTACGCTAATGAATAAAACCTAAGCGAAATAGACATTAAATGAAAACGACGTTTCTATCCTAAATGAAGTTTATTTAGAGTAAAAAAAAAATATTTGTAGTAAAACGAAAAATATAATTTATTTACAACACTCGCAGTTTATTTTGTGATTGACTTTGAAACGATTTAATGAGCAAACATTTTAAGAAATAAATATTTTCTTAATGAATTTAATCATTTTATTGTCAACCTATTGAGAATATATTTTTATGGAAATACATACACTCTCCATCAAATGATTTGGACCACTTATATTTCTAACGATAGCTATAATTTTACTGGCATAGGAAAGAGCACCTGCCCTAAAATTACAAAAACCAAAAAAATGAATTAAGTTTGTCTCAACAGTATCAACAGTATCACTTTGCTGATAAAATAAAACTAAGCATTCACATGATTAGAACCTTTTAACTAATTTTAGCTAAAACCCCATTATTTTCTAATTTAATAAAAGAAAACCTTAATATTAATTTTTATTAATAGTTGCCCTTGTGGGTTAGTAGGTAGTGTGCTAATCAATCAGTCCGAGGTTTGGGTTCAATTCCCACCAAAGACTCTGGTATTTTTCAAGACACTTTTGCCAAGAAGACCAGAAATATGCTTTGAAATAATCTGGGTACCTTAAAACTGGTTAACCGGCAGGTCATGGGAACTTCAAATATCATTGGCCAAGATGAAACTGGAGATAAGACGATACTTAGAGTGGATGCCTGAAAAATGGCTAAGACGGTAGCGAACATTAAGTGTGAATGTCCAGCAAAGTGGTTAATATTTTGAACACGGAATGGTTGAGAAAAGAAACAGCTCGCCTACAATAACCACTTGCAGATTGTCAATAATTTTTTAGCTCTTAATCGACAAAGAAGGAAAAAAGGTACCCTTGTCAAAAATCCGAAATCGCTTCTAACGAGTGATTTTTTAAGAGCTTGAGAACTTTTTTTTTTAAAAAAACGCATAAAATTTGCAAAATCTCATCGGTTCTTTATTTGAAACGTTAGATTGGTCCATGATATTTACTTTTTGAAGATAATTTCATTTAAATGTTGACCGCGGCTGCGTCTTAGGTGGTCCATTCGGAAAGTCCAATTTTGGGCAACTTTTTCGAGCATTTCGGCCGGAATAGCCCGAATTTCTTCGGAAATGTTGTCTTCCAAAGCTGGAATAGTTGCTGGCTTATTTCTGTAGACTTTAGACTTGACGTAGCCCCACAAAAAATAGTCTAAAGGCGTCAAATCGCATGATCTTGGTGGCCAACTTACCGGTCCATTTCTTGAGATGAATTGTTCTCCGAAGTTTTCCCTCAAAATGGCCATAGAATCGCGAGCTGTGTGGCATGTAGCGCCATCTTGTTGAAACCACATGTCAACCAAGTTCAGTTGTTCCATTTTTGGCAACAAAAAGTTTGTTAGCATCGAACGATAGCGATCGCCATTCACCGTAACGTTGCGTCCAACAGCATCTTTGAAAAAATACGGTCCAATGATTCCACCAGCGTACAAACCACACCAAACAGTGCATTTTTCGGGATGCATGGGCAGTTCTTGAACGGCTTCTGGTTGCTCTTCACTCCAAATGCGGCAATTTTGCTTATTTACGTAGCCATTCAACCAGAAATGAGCCTCATCGCTGAACAAAATTTGTCACATTTGAACATTTCGAACCGAACACTGATTTTGGTAATAAAATTCAATGATTTGCAAGCGTTGCTCGTTAGTAAGTCTATTCATGATGAAATGTCAAAGCATACTGAGCATCTTTCTCTTTGGCACCATGTCTGAAATCTCACGTGATCTGTCAAATACTAATGCATGAAAACCCTAACCTCAAAAAAATCACCCATTAGCAGGCATCATAAAGGGGCACTGTATGATTGGACGTATATCGAAGCGTATACGAATCTCTCGTGGTGAGAGCTGCAGAAGCTGTCCGGATGAGAAGGAGGAGGACTCAGCTCTAAAACTTCTCTGAGACTGACCGGCTCTAAAAAAAATGCAGGCTCTCTTAGGGACAATGCGGCACTGACTATCCTGATAGGTTTTGCGAGACGCTGCTTGTAGTTCTTACTAACTGGAGATACAGGAGTTCTATAAGAAACTGAGAAGATAGATTGACGATCCCAATGGGTCTTAATGGCCTCTTAATCAACATGCTATGTTCCGTTAGCTCCCCTAACCTAATCACTTGTCTAAAATAACTCCAAATATTCAATTTTCTTATTGAATCTTATAAAGACTTCAAATTCCCCAAAGTAATACATTCCAAGAGTGCTTAATATGCTTAATTAGTGGTTCCTTATCGTCAGAATCGTGCAGAAAAACCAACCTCAAATATTTGTAATTATGTTTAGGTGGGGACAATATGGTGGCCAATTATGATGATGACCATTTCTGTTTGTTTATTTAAAACCAAAATGTTCCTCATCATTTACAAATCTTGCACATCAACCAGTGGGGCACAGGGGTTTCTATATTCTTTGTATATAAGTGGTTCTAATCATCTGATCGAGAGTGTAGTTGTGTATATAAAATTTATTGGGTACGGCAAAAACAATAAAAAACTTGTCGCCTTAGAAAAAGTTCATGTTCTTGATGTGATCATTTTATGCAACAAATTTAAGTTCTTGTGACAGTTGACTTGATGTAACCAATCAATATAAATTCACTTTAAACTTATTGTGTGGAGAACAAGGTTAAGGGCATTTTTATATTGAAATAATTTTATTTTAAAATTCTTCTTAACTTAAATTGACAATGGCTACAATATGTGCAACTAATACAAATAACACATAATTTTGTTCTTCATTTTTGTTATAATGTCCGTATGTATGTTGCCAGTGCTAGTGTTTAATAAATATTATGGTGAAATTAGGTTGCCCATCCCTGAACCAAATTATATTGATATATAGTATAGAGTAGAAAAGAAAAATGAAATTTGTATCAAATTAAAAGTGTATTAGCATCTGTTTTAGGAGATTTTATTTTAAACATCTGTCATTGTCCCGCACCATATTTAATCAACCGTAATTTTAAACTGTTGGAATCTATTATCTAGGTGAATATTGAGCTATATGCTATATGCTGGCACGTATCGCCTTCAAGTTGAAAGCGCATGCCGTTGGGGGTTGTAAAATCGAATTTAAGCCAAAAAAGTTGGTGCAACGTCGTTCTTAAAGAAATATGCACCCATGACGTCACTAGCCCGTAATCCACACATTACAGTGACATTTTCTGGATGCATTAGATATCATGTGGTTCGGTATCGTTCTAAATTTAACAATATTTTATGTTGACACACCCATTTATCAAAAAGTGGGCACCATCGCTGATGATGATTTTCCGAAGAAAATTATGATCGGTAAGCTACTAGGCCAGGACTCATTCAACGAATACATATCGTTGTATATTATCGTTTTTTTGGGTACAGGTTCTAGTCACCTCTCGGTAGGAATGTTATGACAACCGTAAAATTAAGGCTTCAAAAAACTGTGTTATTGACAGTTCAACAGAATGACAGATACTGAATAAGAAACCTGGTCACAGTACTTTTACATGACATGGTTGTTCAAATGCACTAATTGTATAAAATACCACTAATAAAGTCTATGCACATACCCCATACAGTACTGAAGACATTGTTAGGCCCTCGCCTACATCCAAAAAGCCTCCAATGCCTATAGACGTGTCTAGGGGAAAATATATGCTTCGGAATCATTGTTATGAGAGATTAAGGGTTCTTTTTCTTTTCATAGCACATAGATCGCTGAAGGTTTATACAAGAACTTTCATTTCTGACCTGCATTTATAAATCTCAAATTTTAACTGGCTCCCTTAGAGAATGAGAAACCAGTAGTAGAGCACAGTCGTCCAAAGAAAAAAAATATTTTTAGAATTATTTCCTATGCAGAAAAAACTGTTTGCTCCAATTAAAAGCTTTAATTAGATTCAGATACACATTTAATTAAATTTTTAATTGATTCAAACAGTGATAGAGAGAGCACAGTGGTCAAAAAAATATTTTTTGAATTATTTTCTACACAGAAATTGTTTGCTCCAATTAAATGCTTTATTTAAATTCACTTACAGGTTTAACTACATTTTTAATTGATTCAACTATTTTTTATTTATTTATATTTATTTAGTTATTAATTTAGTTATTTATTTATATTTATTTATTTATTTACTTAAAATATTTTTATTTTTTTTTTATTTTTATTTAAAATATTTTTTTTCTTAAACAAGAATATATCGAAATTAATTAACAAAATAATCAAATTTGTATCCAAAACTAATTAAGACCTTAAGAATTGATGCAAAAATTTGTTTCTGTGTATCAAAATCCGATTAGTGGCTTTGAACTCCATCAATAATGTTTCAAGTTAACCTTTGTATATTTGATTATTATAATAATTTCTCGAATTCTATTTACACCAATTAAAGGTTTACATTATTTTCAGATACAAATTTAATTACGTCTTTAATTTTATGTTATTTAATTAACTATTTACTATTATTATTATTATTATTATTATTATTATTATTATTATTATTATTATTATTATTATTATTATAATTTACTATTAACTATTATTATTTACTAGCTGTACCCACACAAGTTGTGTGCGTCCTGAAAAATTTTTTTTTCGATTTTGCTTTGAAAGTAATCCAAGCCAAATTTTTACACTCTTACTTTATATAAAGGTACCCAGCCCTGGTTAAAATTCTAAAATTCTAAAAATTATTGTAAAGCTCTGCAAAAGACAGACAGGAAATTAGTTACTCATTATTTTAAAACAGCGTCATCTGTTGCGCAACATTGCTTAAAATATATCGCTTTCAAGAATCAAAGCTGCCTTAAAGTATGCAGTACCTTTAAATCGGTAAAAAAATCGGCGTACTTTCACAACCCTTTTTGCCACATTCTCTTGAAAATAAGATATTTTTGAGGAAAAAAGTATACTATATTGGAACCTGGATACTAAGGTACCTATTAAAAAAAATTGTTAAAATCCATGCAGTAGTTTTTACGTGATGCGAACACAAATGAAAAGCAGACAGACAGACAGACAGACAGACAGACAGACAGACAAAAAGACAGACAGACAGGAAATGAGTTTTTTTTTTTTATATGTATGGATTTAGATATATATTTACTATGAATAATATATATTTTTTTAATAAGAATATGATTGAATCAATTAATAAAGTCATCAAATTTGGATCCTAAACTAATTAAAATGTTGCATTAGTGGAAAAATTTATTTCCGTGTACAAAAATCCGATGAGATACTTAATATATTAATATATAACTGTAATTAAAATAATTAATATTTTTTCAGGTTAACCTTTGTATATTTGATTTTGTAAATAATTTCTCGTATTATATTCACAGAAATAATGTTTGCACCAATTAAAATGTTTAATTATTTTCCGATACAAATTTATATAAAGTTTTAATTTTATTTTTAGTTTATATACTTAATGAGAAAATAATTAAAACAATTAAACGAATAATTAAATTAATATCTGAAACTAATTAAAACCTCTAATTGGTGCAAACAATTTTTTCTGTGTTTCTCTGTATAAAAGTGGTTCAAATAGAGAAATTATTACAATTGAAACTGTGTTGTAGATAGCTACGATGAATGCTGAAAAATGATGTAGCGGTCCAGATTATACATTACGTTTTGCTAGTATCTAATTTTTCTTTATCTCTTTATTACAATGAACTTTAGGCTGAAAAATTATTGATTCAATTAATATATTATTTGTCGTATATTTCAACGATAAGACACTGTGCAGTGAGTAGGCTTTAACCTTAAAGTATTTTGTAGCAAGCATCTTAAGGTTGAATAAATAATATATAACTGCTGATATTTCGAAAATATTTGCTAAGCAAAAAAGCCTTTAGGCATTTCTAAACAATGCCAAATTAAACTTAAACACTAAAACCAAAAACACCCATAACAACTCCTTCAGAAATCAAAATTCTGCGAAATTTTTAATTAGTTTGGTAAAGAGCAACAACAAAACAATGGAAAAATAAATCAAAAAATGATCGAAAAGCAAACAAAATTCAAAATTGTCTTGAAAACATGATTAGCGATCAATATTTATGGACACAAGTCGTTATGATTGAAATGTTTAATCAATTTAATAACTTTATTGCAAAAAAATAACAAAAACACATACATAATTGCTTATTTGATTTTGAGGAGATGTGTGTGTGTGTGCCCTCAGAGATGTGAATAGATAAAAAGTTTTTAATGAACTTGATTTTTGCCAAATATTGTCTGAGAAGTAAGCAACGAAAAAAAGGCGAACCCTTTTTTTAACATGTTTTTTTTTTCAACAAGATCGGTAATATTTGTTTGTTTTCACATAATAAACATTCTTTAGGCTTTATATGTTTAATAAAGCTTTTAAGGTCTAATGTGGGCGTTACGTTTTATTTATTTCTTCTGCTAAATTTGAAGAATTTATAATTAATTTTAGAATATCGCTTTATTTAAAGTAAATAAAATTAATTTAAAAAAGTCAAAGAAGCTTAGAAGATCTTTAAAAATATAAAAATAAAGGGTTTTTTTTTATAGGGGTATAGAATTTTAAGTTGGCATTACTTTTCAAGATGGCGACCGATTTAACAGCTGTTAAGTGATTTATTCTCAGTTTAGTTTGGTAATTCATCATTCATAGACACACGCCTGAACAACGCTTGCAAATAGTGCCCAAAACGAGATTACCGTTGTTCCCGATTTTCATAAGCGAATTTTGTTTAGCGATGAAGCGCACTTCTGGTTGAATGGCTACGTCAACAAACAAAACTGCCGCATTTGGAGTGAAGGTAATCCTCAAGTGTATGTCGAAACACCGTTACATCCAGAAAAACTGACTGTTTGGTGCGCTTTATGGGCTGGTGGAATCATTGGTCCGTACTTTTTCAAAAACTATGGTGGCCAGAACGTTACAGTCAATGGTGATCGATATAGAGCCATGATTACTAACTTTTTCATTCCTGAATTGAATAACCATGACGTCCAGGAGATGTGGTTTCAACAAGACGGCGCAACATGTCACACAGCTCGTGCCACAATAGATTTATTAAAAGACACGTTTGGTGACCGCCTAATTTCACGTTTTGGACCTGTGAATTTGCCTCCAAGATCTTGTGATTTAACACCGCTAGACTACTTTCTGTGAGGCTATGTAAAGTCATTGGTCTATGCGGATAAGCCACAAACGCTTGATCATTTGGAAGACAGTATTCGCCGTGTTATTGTCGATATACGGATTACATCTGCGCCAGCCGTGGCGGTCATATGCCAGAAATCATATTTAAAATGTAATGCCAAAAGATTATCTTTCGGATAAATAAAATTCATGTCAATCGAATAATCCATCGTTGTTTTATTGCAACTTATAGTTCTATACCTCTATAAAAGACACCCTCTTATTATTTTTTTATGTGAAAAGCTTAAATTATGTGAAGTTTAGATTTAATTAGATATCTTTTCAGTGTCTTTTAAATATCTAATGTTTTTTATTTTTTGCTTATAAAAGAATTATTTCTTTTGCAATTTCTCTACGCCGAGAACAGCAAAAGACGGATATAAAAAATTTTAATAATATCTACCAATATTTTGTCAACATTTACAGTAGTACCAAAGGGTAAAATCGTAGTCCTATTGTTTTCGCTACAATGTCTGTCCGTCTATTCGCGCCTTTTATCTCTGCAACCGTAATAGTTAAACTCTTGAAACTTTCATAAAAAATGTATAACTGTTGCCCCTATAGGAACAAATACTAAAACTTATAGGGTGTTCAGCTAGAGACGTATTATTCACGTATATAACTTAGTTCGCTATATAACAAGTGTAAAAAATAAACCCAAAAATTAAAGGGTGTTCCGATAGTGTCGTGATTTGCATGTAAGTTTTGAACCATAATAGGTACCCTCTTGACATTTCACCAGAAGTTGTATACCTGTGGCCGCTATAGTAGCAAATACTAAAACTTATAGGGTGTTCCGAAAGTGACGTGTTATTTGCATTTATGTATTTATTTCTTGAGCTGTAGGAGGCAATAATTTAAAATTTGCAGACAATAATTAAAACTATGCTCGCTTTGTAGTATACAAAATATATAAGTATACAAAATTAAAACGAAATATTAAAGGGTGTTCCGACAGTGACGCTGATTTGGACGTATATGGCCGTATTTTCTGAACCGTAATAGGTAGGCTCTTGATATTTTCATAGAAAGTCCTTATATCTGAACAGTAATAGGTTGACAATTAAAATTTACACAGATTATATTTTACAATAAATTTAATAAAAATAAAAGGGTGTTTCGTAGATGTGGCGAATTTTAGGAATTTCGCCTTCTATTCTAAACGTTATAGGCAGACACTTGATACTTTTACAGGGTATTTAGTACTACCTATGCTCTAGTATAAAAAATAATTAAAACGTGAACAAATTGACTTGTTTTTTTTTAATTGTACTGAACATAGTACGGAAACCCACGTGTGTGAGTCTGACTCGAAGTTGAATGATTTTTTGAATTTTTATTTAAATTTGTCATTTTTGTTCCACTGATTTAATTTTAACTCGAGAATAATTTGACCAATTTTGTATAGAAAAATTCAAAATCAAATTTTTGCAAGTTATGTGCGTTAAACTTAAAAGCAATCCTACCACTGGGTTAATACAATATGTCTATAAACGTCCAAGGCTAAATTTCTGACACACATTTGGTGCCTGTGATGAAGTGCAACAATACAACCGAAAAAATCGCTCTTCCTGATATTTTGGTCTAAACCACAACTACCACATAACCACCCAAAGGGCCTTACAAGCAAGTGGTCACAGGAACTGGGGAAGTCTTCGAGGGGCTAGCGATTCACGTGATTCTAGATATTTGGACACTGGTCATTCTTCCAAGGATTTCTTCTTCCAGTTTAAGAACCTGTGCAGCCCCGCGGAGTGGTGCCACGGAAACATGGGCTACAAAGCAATGGGGTTAATAAAATGAAATAATAAAATGCGGGTTGAATAAAATGCGTCCAGCATCCTTGTTGCCCATAGCGACAAAACAAGTGGCAATTTTAGATCATGATTGGCAGGACTAGCTTATATTCCTTGTTTAGAAGTTGGGAATAAGCTAAACTCCTTATACACCATTGCTACCTGTATTTAAGTGGAACAACTCATTGAACTAAATCACCCTTTCTTAAATTTTGATCCAAATCACCGTCACGACGTTACGTTACCGAAGGGCCTTACCAATCATAATCGGTCATAGAGATATGGGGATATCGCTGTGGTGATACCGATTCCTGTTGTACCAGATGTTTGAACACTGGTCAGGCCAAAGTTCCTATCATCCAGTTACAGGCCCCATCAAG
Organism: Phasia obesa; assembly: GCA_949628195.1. Classification (NCBI taxonomy): domain Eukaryota; kingdom Metazoa; phylum Arthropoda; class Insecta; order Diptera; family Tachinidae; genus Phasia; species Phasia obesa. Next base: position 34,163,616 of record OX451219.1, on the reverse strand, counting down.
CCTCAAGCATCAAGCTAGCGGGCTGCATTTGCGACAAGGTTTAAAAAATCAATAAGGCAATATGCCCAGGAGGAAGGATCTTTAAGGTGTGATGTGATAAAGATTTACGTTAGTGTCAGACGAATTACCTTACCCTGACGGTGGAAACAATGCTTATCATTGTTTTGAGAGCCTTGAGAAAACTTATTATTTGAGGGAAATAGAAAAACTAAAAAGATACTGGTCCACTTGTATGGAGCTTAAAGGAAGCCATGTTAAAAAATAATAAAACGCTTAATTGTTGAATTACTTTTATCTAAAGAGTCATGGAATTATTAAATTGCCCTCGCAAATTTGAACACCTGTAACAGTATCTGCTTGAGAACTTTTCGAAGAAACTTGGACTAAAAATATCTTTAGCTTTAATATTGAAGGTATATTGTGGATACATTTGTCAGTCAGATGAGGGTTTTTTGAACCTCAAATGCGTTCACAATTAACAAAATTATCAAGGAAAAAATTTACTTTAATTTTTTTATTTTGTTGCGTTGTGTAATAGGAAGATATCAGTCAATTTTAGCGAAATTTTATATTTTATTGTTAAAAAAGAAAAAAATAAAAAATTTTAAAAGTAAAATGTTTTTGTAAATTGTCTTCGGCAAGTTCTCAAGGACATATAATGGCCAGTGAAAATTGTAATAACTCGAAAACTTAAAGACATGTAGCTTATTGTAAATCTCATTGTGTTTGCCCTAAGGACCAGGATCCACTTTTTTGCAAAAGGGGAAATAAATAGCGTTAATTTTGCAAAAACTGAAAATTTGTCAATTATTTTCGATTTAAACGCTTTTTTTCAGATTTGGGGCCTATGCGCTACGTGTTAACGTTGTCGAATTCGACTAAAATTTTGTGGGTGGAAGTTTCTCATCAAATCTAACATTAATCCGACATGCACCCCTTGAAATTGGAAAATTTATGTTTTTCACACATTTGAAAACCCGCTATAATGCGTATATCAAGCAAAAAACTAAAATTTTGTGAAAATGAGCGAATTCACTAAAATGTGAATAAATTCGAAAAAAATCAATCGATTTTTATGGTCGATATCTCATTTTGTTGCTATTATATGTCGCTATGCGATAAAAAAATGAATCTGGAAGTTTTTTGCCGTTTTCGACTTTTTATGATTTTTTTAAAACGAAAATTTTTGCCATTTTTACGTAAAAAATATATTTTTTTCTTAAGTTTTTTATTATAACTCCGATACTATTGATCCGATTGAAACGCGATATATAGACGAATTAAAGGCTATGCAAATCTTAATTTTTCTGAATTTATTTTAATAATATCGGACTAGTAGTTTTTGAGTTATCATTAATTATTTGAAGAAACGTCTCAAAAAAATTGCAATTTTAAAAAAAAATTTTTTAAAAAAAATCTATCCATAGAATTTAAAAATTTTACCATTTTTGTACAAAGGTAGTCATGATACATCAAAATTATATAATGGTTTTAAGAGCACATGAAATTTTTTTTATTTTGTTGTGCTGTGTTATTATTAGTATTTTGTAGGGGGGCGGATATACCGAAGCAAGCCACTAACTTCATGGGTCCCTTTTCAACCCCTTTCGTTCCCCAATGATTTCTGATATCTGACTGGAAATTTACGAATACCTTACTTTCATTAAGTCTCATGCTGTCACCAGCCTTTTACTCTCGACTGTAGTGATTTTAGTCCGACGACTGATATATGTCGACATTCTTCCTCATAATAGAGTCTATGGCAATTGCTAACTTTTGCTTAACGCTAAGGTCTCCACAGCGTCTCCAATTAATATGGGCCCGTGGTCCAAAGCCTTTTTATGTTAGCATATTTCCAGGCATAGTCTGCAAATAAGTACCGCCTTACCGCGATTTTTAACTTGGCCTGATAATACTTGAGAGTGCGTGACATGTTACTAATGTAGTTAACCACTTGTAGGCACCCATATTATTATTCAAGCTCCTTCTTGGTCTTCCTGCCAACTTGTAGTGAAAAATTCCAGAGTCTTTGGTGGGAATCGAACCAACAACAACGGACTGATAGATTAGCACACTACCTACTAGCCCACCGAGGCACCCTAAGTGGCAACACTCGTCTAAGTGTTTTTTTAACCTTCTAAAAATTTAAATCAGACCTGATACAAGTAGTTCAATAACAACAGAATTCAATTATAAAATTATTTTGTCCATAAAAAACCATATTGTAGAAAATAAAAAAAAAAAATTGGCTATAAATGTATTTTTATGCTCAACCCTGTACAAAATTTAATTAAATAAACTTTTTATGTTGATCATTTGTTAAAGTGTTTATCTTTATTCTGATCACAATTAACAGTCTTACAAATGTTCACATCTCTCATAAACAATTTTATTTGATTTGTAATTTAGAAATGACCACCATTGTGTTTAGACCTCCACAGCTGCAATCGAAGGCCTTTACATTATATTAATTGGGCAATTAATTTCTTAATTTCAATTTAATTAATTGAAATTGAGAAATTCTCAATTCAATTTATTTATTTAGTAATGATTTTTAGCTGAATATCGCAGTTTAAATATTGGTTGTAAAGCCAAAACGGTTTGCAGCTGGAACTAAAACCGAGCGTCAAGTGTGGCGTTTTCTAGTACTTAGCTTTAACGCTGCAATGTTAAATTTACATATGAGCCGTGAAATAAAATTTAATTATTTAATAGCATTTACTTTTATAGTCTTCTTGTCCAATATCATTTTATGGATTTCATTGACTATTTCTGACATGACAACTTCTTTTGGACAACCATTAAACATTGAAATTGATGGCACACAGTCCCTAAATAATTGATCCTCACTTTTTTTTTTAATTTCGATAGTGGTTTTTACGTAAAAATAATGTTTAATCAACTGACGAAATTCTGCATTGTTTTGCTGACTAAATAAATGGGGAGAAGCGAAATAAAGTAATGGGTGATTCAAGTAGAGATACTTTCTTCATTAGCCTTTTTTTGACAGATCACGTGTGAGTAGTGTTATTTTTGTTTTTTTTTTGGACATGCTGTCATGTTATTTTTGTTAAGTATTGTTTGGCATTTCATAATGGAAAGACCTACAACGTTTACAAATCGTTCAACTTTATTACGAAAATTCACGTTCTGTGAGGAATGTGTTTCGTCCACTTCGCTCAACCTATGGTCAACATAATCGGCCTTCTGAGAGTACTATTCGCAACACCATCACCCATTTTGAGACCCAGAATTCATTATTGGATAATATTCGACCGAATAGACCAGCAGGCCAGCACGCTGTGAAGAAATTATTGCTGAGAGTGTACACGACGACCGTGGTGAGTCTGGGCCGTTCGCAGAAACACGAACTGACAACAGTCCGACAGAACGACTTTTACGTCGAGATCTTAAATTGAAAGCACATAAAATACTGCTTGTGCAACAACTGAAGCCACTCGACCTTCCCAAGCGACATCGCTTCGCTCTATGGGCTCTTGAAAGGTTCCAAGAAGATCCGACGTTTTCGAGGCAAATTTTGTTTAGCGATGAGATCCATTTCTGGCTCAATGGGTATGTAAACAAACAAAATTGCCACATTTGGGACGAAGAGCAACCTGAAGAAATTCAAGAGCTGCCACTTCATCCGGAAAAAAAACAACGGTTTGTTGTGGTTTGTGGGCCGTTGGAATTATCGGTGCACATTTGTTTGAAAATGATGCCAGTGCGAACGTAACCGTCAATGGCGACCGTTATCGTGCTATGACAACCGACTATTTGATGCCTGAAATTGAAGCTCGTGGTCTCGGCGACATTTGGTTTCAGCAAGACGGCGCACACTGTGGCCGTGTAGTGTATTTAATAGTCTTAAATCAAGGAGGTTGCGGAGCTTCATGAAATTTTGCACACATTTATTTTAAATTTTTTAAGAATTTTAGTTTTTTTTTACAAAAATACGCCCACTTTTACGCCCACCTCCCATACAACTTAAATAGAAAATGTGGCATAACTTCCATGATTTTAAATATATTAACTAAATTTTCATAAAACGTTAATATTATAACAGTAGAATGACCTCCTGAAAATATGAATTTAATCCGCCCACTTTTACCCCCACCTCCCATACAAACAATATTTCAAAAATGCAATATGTTTATTTTTGGCAAAAATGCATATAAAATGTATTAAATGCTGTTTTGAAAATATGAAGAAAATCCGCCCACTGTAACACCCACCCCTCATACAATCCCAATATAAAAATTTTGTAAGTTTCACTCCATTTCATTTATTAACAACTTTTCCACATCTTCGTGATAATCTAATTGTTTAAGCTTCAATTTCGTTCTAAATGAATTGATGTATGGGTCGGAGGATATCAACAAATGATGCATTACGTCTTCGTTAGGAGAATAGCGCCCAGTCTTGCGGGAGTGCTATAGCCTATAACGTCTATAATCTTTGTTCCTGGTTTCATCTAATAAATTTAAAATGTATGAAACAATTTGTATATTTAACCTACCTATAGGTAGAATGGCCTCAGATACAATTTTGCTACCATGTATCAAAACTTTATGCACTGTGATGGGCATGTAGTACCATCCATACAAATCAATGTACAATTTTTCCTTGTCTATACAATATATTTGGAATTTCTCAGCGTCTATTGCCTGACTGCAACTAATTATTTACTCCGGCTATGTCAGCTGTAATTTCAGGGTTTTCAAAAAATCGTCGAGATATATTCCCATTGTTTCTGGAAGCCATTCTTTGTTTAACCAAATCAACATTTATTATATTTATTATATAAAGTTTACATTTAGATTTTTTTGTTGTTTAGTCTACGTAAACAATGTACCGATATTACTTTGATAAATACTTTTGTGTACATTTGTTTTTCTAATCGGCACTCAAATTTAAGTTTTTTTTTTTTATATAGTACACATGCAATGAAATTTTCGTATTTCTCGATCCCAAATTGGCACCGGCTTCGTGTACGAGTAGCAATGAAAGAAAGAATGCACAGTTGTTTTTGCACGCGTAAAATACCACATAACGCATATTTTTTACTGTAATTTTTTGGTTTTTCATTGTTTTTTCGGCGGCGGGCAAATTGGGGCAGGTTTTTTTTTTAGTCTGTTAGCTGAGACTCTCAGCTATAATTTGGTATAGTACTCCATGTGTCGCACTGCTTCGCACACAACTAAAAGTCTAACGGAAAATCATAAATGTTTTTATTTTTGGTTTAAAATATATTGTCAAAAGAAATTTTTTTTTCAATTTTTAAATTTTTTTTTTAATTTACATATAATGCTTAATGTCCCTTTTAATTGAAAAAATACTTATAAGGTACATTCGGTGTATAGTTTATAAGTAACAGGCTTTTGAATATGACATAGAAAACTATCACATTTGAGACTTGTTCACATACTTCAACTTTGCGCTGCTCGGGACAGAAAACCAATGGAGATATTTGCATGAAATTTTTCACACATGACCTCTAGATTGTTGTTAACCATCTGTGCAAAAATCATCAAAATCGGAGAGCAGGTCCAAATTGATTTATTGCCGCAGTGGCCACAGTGTGCGGCGGCGCCACTTCCCGCACATCGCATCAGTCAATTGATTTATTGAGAGAACAATTCGGTGAGCACATAATTTCATGTTTTGGACCTGTCCATTGACCACCAAGATAGTGTGATATCACATCGTCAGACTTTTTGCTGTGGGGATATGTAAAGTCTAAAGTTTATGCAGACAAACCCGCTTCGATTCGGACCTTGGAGGAAAACAATTCGCGTGTCATTCGCCAGTTACCAGTCGAAATGCTCGAAATCATCGAAAATTTGACTTAACGGATGGACCATCTGCGACGTAGTAACGGCCAACATTTGATAGACATAATCTTCAAAAAATAAATGCCAAAGAGTGTTCTTTCAAATGATAACAAACATTTTGAAACAATTTGAATTTCCAGTTTTTTTTTCTCTTTAAAAAAGCAGGGAACCTCAAAATGGATCACGCGTTAGTAAAACGTTTTACCTTAACGCAACAGTGAACCCCTGATCTTAAATCAGACTTAGGTGAACTTTCTTTCTCTCCTACTATGGACTAAGAGAAATAGAAGCGTGTTGGAAACGAAGAATTACAAGAGATTATTAAATTAGGAAATTCCAGAGTTATCCTCTTTTCACAAAATCGATAAATCTGATACACTGACCTGACTGCCTGAAGTAGAGTTTCTAACTTTCAGTAAAGTATTGAAAGAAGAAGATTTTGGAAATGGGAGAAATAAGAAAAAGATTAAATGATGAAAACTCTCGGAGCTATATTATATATATATATTAGTGGGAGAGAAAGAAAGAGAGAGATAGAAGTTCTAAAGACAAAAAATTTACTCTCTTTCTTTGGGAAATGCTATTTGTGAGCAAATTAGAATATCAGTGCACGTAGGAACTTAGGAACTTAGATGCAATAAGATATAATTTTGATGCAAAATCGCCTATTTTCCTAATTAGATCAGATTGCCTTTAATATATTTTTTGGTTTGTCTCATTTCCGGAATATTAAGCTGTAGTATCATTGGCAGTATACGAATTATCACTTTCGCTTTTAAAACTTAACATAGCAGCGTTTTAGAGTCTTTGTTTACAATATCCCAGCAAACAATTACAAAAAAAGTGAATCAAGTTAGGAAGAGAATTTTTAGAAAAAAAACCTCGCGCTGGATTACTAACTTAATGATTTTAACAAGACGTGAGACTAAAATAAACAGTTATTGAGAATTAATTAGCCAATATAAAAGCCAAACCCAAATTAGCAAACAAATCTAAAAGAGCCCAACGTTCTAACATGAACAGTGATGTTAACTTATCTTTTTGTTTTAAATCCAATAAATAAAAATTGAAAATGAAATGATGAGAGAGATAAAATCGCTAAATAGACCTGAAAGTAACTAAAATGTCATTATTTTTTCACAAAAAAAAAAAAAAACAATGACTCTTTGTTTGCAGCCAACTACACTACCAAACACTCTTTGACGTTGCGCTATTTAGGTTTGCTTCACACATTCTGTATATGAGAATTTTTGACAGCTAATTAACGCTTAACGCTCTAATTTAGTTTAAAGTGTACGATTTGTGCACATTTTAAAATAAATTAAATTATTGCCTATTTTTAGGCATTATCCCTTAAGACTTCTTGGTTAATTGCTACTTATTTAACGGGGTTACGTTATATATTTTACAAGTTATGTTACGTTAGGAAGGGTAGTTGTAGGTAGTACTAGATACCTCTATTTAGGAATTTATTGGTACATTGTTCTGTTTTTCCCTGAAAAAACTGATAATATTACATTAATACGCTTCATTACCTGCCACCTAATAGTCATTATAAATCGAGGCGCATCAGTAAGCTTTCTTCTTGCGATACTGGTTAACCCATAGTGGAATCATTTGCCCAGCTAACAAAGCTTTAGGCTTTATAGTATCTGGAAATCCCATTTGTTAATTCTTTCTCATACTGCTACAACCTGCAAAAATCCGGTGTTCCGTTTTTATTTAAATTTGTCCCTGATCTAATTATATCTTGAAAGATTAAGAATTTTTTGGCCAAACCGAGAACTATGTTGGTCCTGGCAGTGCAAGTTAGAAACCCCGCAATCTTCTTTACCCCTTCATGACTGATCAGTTCTACATAAAATGAATCTAATGAATTTTCTGTAAAAGTGACTGCTCTTAAGCTCGGTAGTGTATTGGAGCTCACACTGCAATGGTCCGGCATCCAGCGTAACCTTTATTTATACTAGTCCATCATTACTAGCTTTAAGTTGAATCTAAGTACTCTTTAAAGCCTTAACACTGCCTGATTGTCGACATAAATATTCACCTCTTCCTCCCTAGTCACGTGCACAAAAACTAAATCCGTGACTTTAAATACTACTTGATTTTCGGTCTGGAACACACTATTTTCATCCGAAAAGCCTTTATGGTCGAACTTCTTTTCTTCATAAGTACACCAAAGCTACAGTGGCCACATTTATCTTTGAGCCATCCGCAAAAACTGCACACTCCTCAGATAGTATGTCGGATTTCGCCCACAAGCCTCTATAGCAGTTATACTACATGTCAGTCGTAAAGTAGCTTTGGGTTGGGGAACGTGTGGGCGCGTCATTATCATTATCGCTTAAAGTCAATTAGGCCGTTCTTGTTGCTCGGCCTTCGAGTGGTTTACGTCTCACTCACACTGGCTGATTGGCTTCCTCGAATTCCTGTGAATTTTATTTAAATAAGTCGGACATTGGAGCAGTACCATTTTTAAAACTCATTTTTTCACTGGAGGAGAACCATTAAACTCAAGTTTTTTCACTGGAGGAGTACCATTAAACTCATTAATTGTACCTAGCTGAATTTGGAGTCTCACTTCCTATACGAAGGTATAGGTCGCGCTGCTGATTTTGGAGGAAACTAAGACAATCACACCCTGGCGCTTTGGTTTCGTACCTTTGCTATTTACTAATTTTTTGGACAGAATCCAAAAAAAAAAATACTGCAGGTGGTGTTCTATCAATATGTATTTCAGTGGCCTTTTGGTTCGACGACCTGGTATCTGGCAGCCATGAAAACAAATCATTATATGGCAAGTATTCCTTATGATACAGTCTAACTTATTGCTGGGATATTTCGAAAATAAACATTTCATTTTTCTAAGATTTATGTCTTCTTAGATTTTAAACCTTCAATAATGATTAATGATCATTTTGCATAAAGCAGAGAACAAAAAATAAGGAAAAAAAATCAACAGAAAGTTACTTGAATTTCAAAACATTTGCAACTAAAATTCCTAATTGATTTGTTTTTGGGTTAAATGCCATCGATACCATGATACCATTGGCACAAAAATAAACATACAAATGAACAGTAAATTGCACAGTTACGAGTATAGATGTGAATTGTTTAAAGCTGGTTTTTGTAATAGAAATTCCTATTTTCCGAAATATTAAAATTGAAAGAAAAAGTTAACATTTTTTATAATCATTTTGTCCATTTTGCGACTGAAAGTTTTTTAATTAAATTGAATTTTACGAAAATAAGTCGATTATACAGGTCTACAGTGATGTGTGAAAGCTGTTTGCTAAATTGTATCTGTTTGGGGTCCTTATTCCAAAAAAAAACGCCATATTTTTGCTCTATCACGTAAGTTTTTTTTATAACGCTTTATATCTTCAAAATTTTATTTTATTAATATATTTGTACACGCAAAGAAAAAACATGGTTGAGGTAACCATAATCTAAGAGCAACATATTATAGTTAAACTATATGGTTGTAGTGAAACCATATTATTTTTGAACATTATAATATATTGGTTAAATTAACGATTATAGAATGGTTTGAAAATATGAAATGTCATATGCAATTGATATGTCAGTTTTTTTATATTTTAAAATACAAAATTATTTACTATTTTTTATTAATGATTTTATATAAAAAAAATTAAAAAATTTGTTTTAAAGATATAAGGGAGGGAATACTTTGGCCATCGATTTACGGCATTCGCACATGGCCCATACCATTGCAGTACATGAATTTACCAGTAAAGAATTGTTCTTAAAGACATCAATTTCGGGGGATTTGTTTTTCAATTTAGCCAACACCTTTTTCATGTAGTCTTTCAAGTACAAAGTAAAGTATTTCTTGTCTGCGAAAGCAAAGCATTCTTGTAAACTGTGGTTCAGAACAACATTAACGCCCGTCTCGACGGTTTAGTTTATATCCTCATCAGCTTCTTCATCTCAGGTATAGAAATCTTCACTTTTAATGTCACCTTTTGTATTTGCGACCATTTCATCATCAGTAATATTATTCCTGTTGATTTTCATGATTTCGATGTTTTATTAATTTATGTGGTTTAAAAATTAAAAACAAATTACAGTCTCACATCGACAGGACTCGAAATGCGGCTATCCAGAGAAGATGAATGGGTTGCCACGCGCTGAATTCAACAGCGAAATAGAAATAATAAAATATTTAATTTTAAATTGAGTTCCCGAATCAATTGTTTATACATTTTAATTTTTAAAGCACAAACCAATAAACTCCGATGACATAAACAAACAAATAATTTTTATTTTTAAAAATCTTTTGGTTACATTCAAAAAAACTTTGGTTGTGGATTAAACATTAAATAGTTAAAACCAACCATGTTGAATTTTTTGTACGTAGTAACGATTTAATGATAAAATTTTAAACAAAAGTTTTTTACCGGGACCAAATTAATGTTACAAACAACAAAAATTTGTTCATCGCAACCATATATTGTTACAGAGAACAGAATATGGTTCCTGTGACCATACCATAACCATGATTTTTCTTTGCGTGTAGATACCTATGCACAGTGGTTTAAGTTTCTAGAACTAGCTGATTTAATTAGAGATTTGCACCTTCGAAAGAATACATCCGAACTCTTAACCTTTAGAGTTCGTGAGAAGCATTTACTAGCACCTGACGTCACATCAATTTTTATCGGTTCTATTATGAGTCAGTCTATGTAAATAGTGATATCGCAAAAATTTCGGCTTGAAATATGTTACACAGTTTATTCAATCTAGAACTCTGTCTGATAACCAACTTCTTGCAGTATACTCCACTTCATATACCATAATCCTTTTTTGAACCATCTGTATATATGTATATCAATACCTCCAGTGTAATGATCCGTAGGTTTGTAAACATCTTTTATTGGGATGATTGTAGTAATCTTCTTGTCCTAATGGATTTCAGGCGTCAAATAATCGACTTCTATGTTCTATCAGAATAAATCAAATTCTTACCAACGAAGAGTGTCCCTAACTATTATTATTTAATTGTTTATTCTGACTCAATTTCAAGTTTAAAGGGTCAATTTCAAGTATTTAATACAGTGCGTCAATTGCTGTTGATTTCTTAGCGCCTGTGATGCTCTGTTCTACTATTCCATTTACATTTTCTCTAAATCACACATGAGCAAAACGGGCTTTTGTGTAACAAATCTTTTAAAATTTTTATTTTGTACATAATCATGAATGTTCCGATTGCGAAGTAGCGTCAAGACTACTAAGTATTTTTTCAGAGCGTCACGTCTTCCGGACTCTAGTAGCTCTCTCTTTACCGTTTTCAGTAAACAGTAAAAGTACTCCGATTTTTTTTTAACGATTTAAAGGTATTGCATACTTTAAGGCATCTTTTATTTTTGAAAGCGGGATAATTTAAACATGGTTTCGCAATAGATGGCGTTGTTTTAAAATAATCCGAAAATTAATAGAATGCAGAATATGGTCCAAAGCCTACTGCAAGTATTCTGCAAGTATCTCTCACAACTCACAACCCCGGACTCTAGACTAACACACGAAACGCTAGCCCACCGCGATACCTCTACAGAAACACTTTTGATCGAAAATCTATTGTTCTAGGAAAATTATAAATAACAAAATAGTTTTTAAAAGGGAAACCGAATTTTTATTATGGAAACCCCTATATATGACACACAATCAATACAAAGAGCTATTGCGTATTGAAAGTAACTTTTTGAGGACTTTCAATCAAACGGCTAGAGTACAACATAAACGATCTGCTGGTGCTTTAAAATACCAATCAATTTAATTTCGAATACACTAACACATATGTATGCATATACTTGTACGTGTATATTTAAATTTAATAAATGTCTACGCAAAAAAAAAAACAACTAAATCGTGCTGGGTGTAGTTAACCAACAACAACAGTAACAACAACAACAGCAACATCAATGACATTAAGTTATTTATATGATAAAAATTTTTTAATGATCCTGGTGGTCATTTATTATGGGTATGAGTAGTAAAGATTTTCAGACAAAAGCTCATTCAATGTTTAAGGTTTTTAATTTCACATTACAATAAATACGACTGTAATAAAACCAAATTAAAAAGAAACGACAGCAACAACAATAGCAACAATAACATTTAGACAGTTTTAACAAAAGTTCTTGATGTTGGTGGTGTTGGCTCATTGAAGTAAATATTTCGCATTTCGTATGAATTGTATGATGGCAAACGAGAAATGACATTGTCAACACCTAAAGTGTTTAAATTTATGCATAAAGTGTAGGAGTTGTACACTGTTTTTTTTTGTTGTTCTTTATTTTCTGAAAATATATGTAAACAGAATCATGATTTTTTATAATTTTTTTTATGTCTCTTTGTTTTATTGTTGCGTTTGTGCATTAAATAAATTAGAGTTTTTAATCTTCTCTGTTCAGCTTTTTTACAATAATTGTTTTTCGATTTTAAAACAAAAGTCTTAAAAAAAATATATTTTTTTTAATCAGGAATAAAGGGTTTTCCAATAGCCATAGGTGTGTGCTAATAGTGTTTACATGGAATTGAAATTGTCCACCTGTTGTCGGTCAATGATGATTCCATTCACATTTAAAAAACCCTGTCCAAAACCCTAAAATCCTAGTAAACTGCATTTACATTATGTGACAGGTGATATTGACATATGTATTGACCGAAAAGTTCATTAGGATCGAATGGTACGTCCTTGGCTTCAAAATTAGATCCAGATTTACGATATTTAAAAACTACCCTAAGTTGAAGTTTTCCTTATTAAATCATCTTAAATTGTGGATACTCCTTTTTATATATTGTCAGTTTTTTGTTCGATTATGCCATACCAATACTCTTACTAATATATGTAGTTCTACAGTTATGAGATAATTTAGAAATATTTGTATGGGGTACCCATCTCTAGGAAAGGGTACCCCATACAAATATTGCAAATAGTGCAATTTTAGATAGATTTATTGAAAGACACGTTTGGCGACCGCCTAATTTCACGTTTTGGACCTGTAAATTGGCCTCCAAGATCTTGTGATTTAACACCGCTAGACTACTTTCTGTGGGGCTATGTAAAGTTATTGGTCTATGCGGATAAGCCACAAACGCTTGACCATTTGGAAAACAACATGCACCGTGTTATTGCCGATATACGGATGATGGAAAAAGTCATCGAAAATTGGACGTCCAGATTGGACTACATCCGCGCCAGCCGTGGCGGTCATATGCCAGAAATCATATTTAAAATGTAATGCCACAAGATTATCTTTCGGATAAATAAAATTCTTGTCAATCGAATAATCCATCGTTGTTTTATTGCAACTTAATATTCTATACCTCTATAAAAAGCACCCTTTATTTTAAGTGACAGGCTGTTTTTTTGGGATTTTTTTTTTTAATAGTTAAATTAAGCCAAATTACATACTTTAAATTAATGAATTTAAAAATTTTCTTTAACTAACACAGGGGTCGAAAAGGGACCCATAATGGCAGTGGTACATTAATAATAAATAACATTTTTACAAAAATTAATGATTTTAATTAATTCCAGATCCAAATTTAAATATTTTTGTTTTAATAATTTTATATTACTTTATTCCTTAAGAATGAATAAAATAATATATCAATTAAATAAATAATTGAATTAATTAAAAATTTAATAAAACTCTTGAGATACGACTGATTAAAACAATTAATTGCTGCAAACATTTTTTATACCTTTTACAAAGTTATTAAAACGCTTGAAATTGTTGTCAATTTTAATTAATTCATGCTAACCACACAAATTTATTTATTTTCTTCTCTATAGCAGCATGGCCACACATCAAACTGCTGCTACAAACTCGCTCTTTTGTGATTGTGTTAGTAAAAAAATACTCACACGTATAGGAGAGAGTGAATTTGAAGAAAATCTAAATACTTTTGATTTTCACTACCGTCACCATAGAAATTTGAAGCCAGTTTGATGTGTGTGCGCGTAATTACTTCAAATTTGAGGAGAGAAATTTTATTTTAGATTTAATGGAAGTTTATATCGATTTTCCTGCTTTATGGCAAGTAAAAAGTGAAGAATACAGTAATGGAACTGATTTTGCGTTTAAAAATTTTACGTGTTTCCCTTTGCAAATCAACTTTAAAATGAAGTTTGATGGAATGAGTTTGATGTGTGGCTGTGCTAAGCAAAATTAAATTTTACCAATACATACACACGGGATACCTCTTACTCTGTCTGAGAGCGCGAAATATTTAGGCATAATCTTAGATAGTAAATTATCATGGAAAATGAACATCCAGGCGAGAGCCTCTAAGTCCATTACGGCAATATACGTATGTAGGAAAGCCATTGGCAAAACTTGGGGTATGAATCTAAGGATTGTAAAATGGCTTCTTGAAGCGGTAATCAAACCGATATTACTCTACGGAGTTATTGTCTGGTGGAAAGCACTAGACACTAGAACTAACATATCTATTATAGAAGGTGTGTTACGAAATATGGCTGTCCTCATTACAGGGGCAATTAGGTCAACACCGACTAAGGCACTCTTTGCCATACTCAATTGGCTACCAGTAGACCAACTGGTCAGGGGGCTTGCTATAAAAACAGCTGTTAGACTGAATGTCACAAATGCATGGAACCATAGGCCATGGGGTCATGTCAGTATCCTGGGGATCATGAACGTCATTCCCGGTCTTATTGACAACTGTACCCCGATACCCTTCTTCACAAGAAACTTTGTCTTTGACTTGACGGAGGGTCCTGCACCTCCACCTGGAGCAGTCTGTGTGTACACGGATGGCTCTAAAAGGGGTGATAGGGTTGGGGGTGGAGTTTATATGGAAGAGTTTGGAATCAAAATGTGTTTCAGACTTCCAAATGACTGTAACGTCTTACAAGCAGAAATATCTGCTATCAAAAGAGCGGCAAACTGGTTAAGGTACCACAGAATATTCAACAGGGATATCTGGTTCTGTACCGACAGTAAAGCTGCAATTCTGTCCTTAAATGTCCTGGAATGCCGGACATCCTTAAATTTGATGGCGGAAAATTCAACAGTCACCCTTAAATGGGTGCTGGGACATGGGACTATTGTAGGCAACTGTGTTGCTGATGAACTGGCAAAGAAGGGAACTTTGCTCAACGATAGCGCCATTGACGTCTATTGTGGCATTCCCCTCTCTGCTTGCGGGCATCGAATAAATCGAGCCTTATACGATCTGGCCCAGGTAAGATGGTCCAATGAGTCGACTTGTCAAACGACGAGGACAATCTGGCCTATACTGGATCAGAATAAAACGGCTTTTCTATTTCGGCTGCCAAAAATGCAGCTACGCGATTTAATATCAACGATCACTGGGCATTGCGTATTCGGAACTCATGCAAGAAGGATGGGTCTCCACTACAACGATTTCTGTAGAAGTTGTCAGGATGAGGAAGAGGAGGAAACTGTCGAACACCTCCTTTGCCACTGCCCTGCGTTAGAATACCAACGCCTCCAATACCTTGGACAAAGGTGCTTCGCAAGCCTCTCCTGTGTCTCCATTTTGGAACCGAGCAGGATTAACTCCTTTCTGAGAAGCAGCGGATGGTTTTCTAACCAACCTACACTTGACGAGGCATAGACAATCTCGTTAATAACCTGGCTTGACCAACCTGCCCTCCGTTGGCTACCTCCCCACACTTCTGACTCTTCTCTATCTACTTCTATACTTTTTGTCTGTCTGTCTGTGACTTTATCCTATGTCTTCTTTCAACGCTTTTTCTCTTTTCTCTCTCTCTCTCTCTCTCTTTTCCATCTCTCCCTCTTTTTCCTGTTCTCTTTTGCAGGTTACACAAAGGGACCAATACTTGGACCCAAGTGAGCTGTATTGGAGCTGCCTGCTTAACCTAACCTAACCTAATACATACACAAGTTTGAAGCAGCAGTTTGATGTGTGGCCATGTCGCTTATTTCTCTTTGTGCTTTTCGCTTTTTTGGACAGAGATGCCACATGTTACTAATTTGCGTTGGCAGATAAATAGTGTTGTCTACTATCGTTAAAAATTAGTTATTAAATCCGGCTGTAGTTACTGCAAACAACAAGAGCTGTTGCCTAATAAAGCAATCGTCGTATTGTTTAAAGTTAGTGAATTGCACTGCTGTGTTCTGCAGAATTTAACGCTAATAATGTTTTATTTCAAATAGTGGCTGTAACAATGTCGGAGATTTACAACCTTTTTTTTATAAAAATCATATTTGAAACGTTTTGTTTTCTAAATTTGGTGTTCATAAAAACTTTTATTACACTACACGTACAAGTACATAGTTGTTGGTTAACTTAAATTTTATTATATTTTTAACTCTAACTTTTTAACTTTAAATGCAATTAACTTTTATATATTTATGTATGCTGAAACAAATTTTTATTGTTATTATTTTTATTGTTATTATTTTTAGTAATATAAAATATTAAAATTATTTTAATATTTAAAACAAAGTTGTCGAAGAAAAGTCTAAGAGGTCACATACAATTCCAAGCCTTACGACGAAAATCGTTTACTGTGGGCCTTTTGCACAAATAGTCAAACAATAAAAGAAGAAGACGAAGAGGAAGCAAAAGTCCAACAAACAATAGTAAGCAGATACAACATTAAACATTTGTTAACTAAGTATTTGCTAGTTTTGTTGCTTTTAATTGCCAAATCATGTAATATTACAAAATCAAAATGTTGTTGAAAATAGAGAAGAAGAAGAAGAAGAAAAAAAACTGAAAATCAAAATGAAAAATAAAACAAGAAAATCTTATGTTTGACATGAAAATGTTTGGCCAAACAAATTTTTAAAACCCTTTTCGGTTTCCTAAGACAACTGACGAGTTAGTCAGTCGGCCGTTTCGTCTATCTTAGATAATGTTAATATTAACGATGATAACAATGGTGGTTCCATGGTGATGATGATGATGATGATGTTGTTGTTGTTTGTTAAAAGAAAAATAGTTGAAACATCATGCTGACGCCAGTTAATATTGAAAATTTATATATAATGGGTGATTTTTTTGAGGTTAGGATTTTCATGCATTAGTATTTGACAGATCACGTGAGATTTCAGACATGGTGCCAAAGAGAAAGATGCTCAGTATGCTTTGACATTTCATCATGAATAGACTTACTAACGAGCAACGCTTGCAAATCATTGAATTTTATTACCAAAATCAGTGTTCGGTTCGAAATGTTCAAATGTGACAAATTTTGTTCAGCGATGAGGCTCATTTCTGGTTGAATGGCTACGTAAATAAGCAAAATTGCCGCATTTGGAGTGAAGAGCAACCAGAAGCCGTTCAAGAACTGCCCATGCATCCCGAAAAATGCACTGTTTGGTGTGGTTTGTACGCTGGTGGAATCATTGGACCGTATTTTTTCAAAGATGCTGTTGGACGCAACGTTACGGTGAATGGCGATCGCTATCGTTCGATGCTAACAAACTTTTTGTTGCCAAAAATGGAACAACTGAACTTGGTTGACATGTGGTTTCAACAAGATGGCGCTACATGCCACACAGCTCGCGATTCTATGGCCATTTTGAGGGAAAACTTCGGAGAACAATTCATCTCAAGAAATGGACCGGAAAGTTGGCCACCAAGATCATGCGATTTGACGCCTTTAGACTATTTTTTGTGGGGCTACGTCAAGTCTAAAGTCTACAGAAATAAGCCAGCAACTATTCCAGCTTTGGAAGACAACATTTCCGAAGAAATTCGGGCTATTCCGGCCGAAATGCTCGAAAAAGTTGCCCAAAATTGGAATCCGAATGGACCACCTAAGACGCAGCCGCGGTCAACATTTAAATGAAATTATCTTCAAAAAGTAAATGTCATGGACCAATCTAACGTTTCAAATAAAGAACCGATGAGATTTTGCAAATTTTATGCGTTTTTTTTAAAAAAAAAGTTCTCAAGCTCTTAAAAAATCACTCGTTATATATATTAGAAAAAAATCAACTAAATTTTCATCTTCCGCTAGTTCAGTCCATTGAGACTTTTATATCGTTGGCACAAATAGCGTTTTTATTGTCTTTATTAAGCATTCATATTTAAATGTTAATTCTTCGTTTTTAGTGTTAAATGTTAATTAAACAAAAAATGCAACTCTGGGTTATTTGATATTTAAGTTTGTCGCTTGGATAATAATTTTTTGTAGCTCTTTGGTCTATTCATTTGTGATAAACTATTTTACTTTGTCGAAATTATATTTATTTATTTATTATTTTTTTGTATTAAATAAAATAAGCGCGAGCAATAAAAATGCAACTGTTACAATACAATAGTCATACAACAAGTTTTTTTTTAAATTCCTGTTTTGCAAACATTATTTGCTATCAAATTTTAAGGCTCTTACCTTTACCATTCTGGACATATGGTTTATATATTTACTTTGCACGGATGTACTCATCTCTGCTAGAGTATCCACTCGATCAATAATCACTCGATTAATCGTAGAATTTTAAATTGATTAATTGTTCGTTATGTTCAAAATATGTTCGTTACATATTCCGCATAACGACAAAAGCATGCTATTTATGATATAATTTATATTTTTGTGTTCATGTCACAATACAATTACAAATTAAATTCTAACTTAATTATCGAGCATACTAACAAAGAGCTTCACTCGTTATAGTGGAACACTTTTTGGGAATCGAACCCACAACCCCCAACCCCCAGACTCATCGACTAGTATACTGGGGCAACTAATTCATTATTTGCTCAAACCAAAACCCGATTAAAGGAGACTCTTCTAATTATTCAGGATGTTGTTTTTATATAAAATTCTATTGCTAGAGAATTTAAGTTAATTTTTCTTATTTTTGGAAATAATCGATCTTTAAAAATTCTCAAATCAAACAGAAATTAATTAAAAGAAGTATTATATTCTACGTTTTTTGATAAACTACAAAATATTCAAACATTTTTTTTAAATTTTTTTCATAATTTGTTTATTGTATCTTCAATATTTTTGAACTAACAATAATTACTCGTATCTTAAGTCTAAAATATTCTTTTTAAGTCCAGCAAGTGCTAGACAAAAATAATGTTTGTTTCACGGATTTTGCAATCATTTGCGGGTCATCCCTCTAATGTACGGCCAAGAAAAGCAGTATCTCTTCTTTTTAGTCGAATGTGACCAGGTTCATTCAGCATGTTACGCGCCAAAGGGTTTGGATGAGATTCAAGCCTCTTTAGATATGTGACTGCATGTTTCGCTATTTCTGCTTTAACTGATGGCATGTTTAGGTCTTTGTGGCTGTTCGAATTTTTTATATACCAGGGAGCAGATGTAATCATACGTAGTATCTTATTTTGGCGCCTTTGAATATTTTCTACATTACTAGCTGAGGCAGTGCCCCATAACTGAATCCCATAACACCAAATTGGTTTGAGGATCGACTTGTACAGTAGAAGTTTACAATCTAAGCTCAGGGTGGAGTTTCTGCCAATAAGCCAATTTAGTTGTACTGCTTTTAGTTTCATTTGTGTTAACTTGAAGTCAATGTGGCTTTTCCAAGTAAGGCGACGGTCAAGATGTATACCCAGGTATTTAACGTCTGAAAGCTGTGGTAGCATTTGGTTATTTATGCGAATAGGGGGGCATAAGTCCCTACGCAGTGTAAAAGTTATGTGAGTACATTTTTGCTCATTCACTTTTATTCTCCATTTTTCTAGCCATTTTTCCAAATTGTGTATGTGGTCTTGTAAAAGTTTTGATGCTTCTTGGGCACTTTCATGAATACTTAAAAAAGCTGTGTCATCTGCAAAAGTTGATGTGTGCACTAGGGTGCTAATTGGCATATCAGATGTGTACAGTAAATATAAAATTGGTCCCAAAATACTACCTTGGGCATTCGTGCCAAACCTTATCGAATGCTTGAGAAACGTCGATAAAGAGCGCAGAACAGTATTTTTTTCTTCAAAGGTCGTTTTAATTACATTTACTAATCTGTTTGGATCGTACTATGTTGTTTTCTGAAGCCGAATTGATGGTTCGGAATGCATTCTTTCGCGCTAAGAATTGGATTCAGCTTAGTTATTAATATTCTCTCAAATAACTTTGACACGTTTGATAAAAGGCTTATAGGTCTGTGTGATTCTACTTTTGTGTGGTCTTTTCCTGGTTTAGGAATCATAGTAATCAAAGAAACTTTCCACTCTGTGGGAAAGTACTCAAGACGTAAGATGGCATTAAAAACAAACAGAAATATTCAAAATTCATGTGTTTTTATTCATCGTGTTTGATTGATTTTCTTTTGTCAAAAAAATTAGAAGAGACTGTAATCTTCATGACGATTTAATTGATACATAAATTAGCAAAACTAAAATCTATGTGATAATAATAAATAAAAAAAATTTATTAGAGAAAATGTATCGGCACTGCTAGAAGGCATGACTGATCTACGTTGAACTGACAAAGACTACCAAAAGATTTAAGATGGAAGGATATCCTTTCAGTGCTTCCCACGCTAGAGAAGTTATACTTCAAAAAGTTGGTGTTGAAGTCAAACTATCTAATTCTGCTATCGGTAAGAGCCTGAAATGAGGAATTCTAATAATCACAGTATCTCGTGATGGTAGCTTGTCCTACACCGAAGAAACCGATGAAGTGTAAGTTGCTGGTCGATGATATTCCTGGGGGGTGCTTTTTGAGGTTGTTAAATTTGCTAACGTTTCGTTATTGCCTTTGTATAAGAAAAGATGGAATGTATAAGATCGTAAGAAGCTTGAGTTTTATTCCATTTACATTCATATAAAATAACGATTTTTTTTTGTTTTTTGTCTTCTACACACATATGTATCTCTCAAAATAAAATAAAATAAAATAAAATAAAAAATTGTTCTCATATGACATTTTATAGTTCTAAACCGTTTTATTAACCTATAACATTATAATTTTTAATAATAATATGATTTGACAACACTTTGCGTGAATAAATAAAATAAATTTTATCTATACATATATAAAATAGTAACTAATTTTCGTCTGTCTGTCTATCTGCATTTCATTTGTGTTCGCATCACATAAAAACTACTGGATGGATTTTAACAAAATTTTTTCGAGGAGGTACCTTAGTATCCTGATCCCTCTTTCCGCAAAAATATGTTATTTCCAAGAGAAAGTGAAGAAAAAGCAGTGAAAAATGCAATTTCCGGTTTAAAGGTAATGAAATTTTCGGTTTAAAACTGGGATATTTTCAACACGGTTATTTTTCAACTATTGCACAACAGATGGCACCAGTCGAATAAAATTTGTATTTAGGGATAGGTTAGGTTAGGTTAAGCAGGCAGCTTGTATAGAGGAGGAGAAAGAGAAGTGGAATAAAATAGCTCACTTGGGTCCATTATGTTGGTCCCTTTGTGATACCTGCAGATAAGAGGAGGGATAGACAGAGAAGATAGAAAACAAAGATCATTATAGACTGAGGAAGAAAATTAGAGAAAGAAGTGGGTAGAAGGTCATAGACGGGGAAGGTGTTAGGTGTGAAGGCTCTATTGGACGTGACATATATTGATGAGCAACTATGTCACTTCAGTCGTCCCAAGTATTGTAGGCGACAGTGTTCTAATGCAGGTAAATGACAGAGAAGGTGTTCAACCGTTTCCTTCTCTTCTTCATCCTGGCAACTTCTGCAGAAGTCATCATCATCGTGCAATAGTGTTCCCTTCTTGGCTAGTTCATCGGCACCACAGTTGCCTTGATTAATCCCATGTTCCCTCACCCATTTAAGCGTGACTGTCGAATTATTCGCCATCTCATTTAAGGATGTCCGGCATTCAAGGACAAGATTTGATGTGCTATACACATCTATAAGGGACATGATAGCGGCTTTACTATCAGTACAAATCTAGATATTTAGGGATGCTAGTTTCAAATATAATTGACTGATTTGGGAATGATCCGTGATTAAGAAAAAGCTCGACATTCGCCAGTGGATAGTCTGAAATAATTGTACTCGAGGCTTAAGGCAAGTGTTAGCATGAGACTCGACGAAAGTAAAGTGGTCGTAAATTACCAGTAGGGTGCCTTAGGGAATAAAGAAAGGTAATCGTGAAGTTAGGAGTCTCTTTTTATCCCTCCTAAAGTTACACTCGGAAATTTTTTTTAAGGCCGTATCTTTCACTTATGCAACACGGCAACGTCATAACGTGAAGTGTTGCTACACAATGGGGACGCTAGTCTACGCTTAAATTTAACTCGGTGGTAAGAGCATCGTCGGGTGAGGGCCTACACGGCCAGGTACTGACGTTAATCTCTATCACGAATATACAACAATATTGTCTTGCTTAGTAGATTCTTGTTTTTAAGTTCGACTTAGAAGACTCTAGGAAATTATTAGGCCTTTGGGTATTTAATGATACGGATGGTATGACAAAATTAACGACTATCCCAAACATTTTCTGCAAATAGTATACAAACATTTACCTTTAAGGTTATTTATAGGGTTTAACAGTGAGTTTTTTTTTGTTAATTGTGACTGATAAGTAAATAGTGAATTAGAGAGCTTAATGTCTGTGAATTCGATTAGTATAAAAACGGAAATAAAGTTTCATGAAGAAAAACACAGTGTAACACGGAAAAAAATAACCATATACGGACACCACTACGTGATAAAAGACCAAAAAAAAGACCCCTGTCTCCCAGTTTTGCCCAAAGTCCTCCAGGTTTTTTTTTATGGGCCCTCAAAGATGTGGGGCCTCGATGTCATTTTTGCAAAAAAATGATCATTTACTCAAGCTCATATTTTGCAAACCGTTTGAAATTTTGATATACTCTTTGAGGCAAAGTTGTAGCTCTTGGCATAAAGAACAAAAATTGTGAACATATAAAATCAAAAAAACTTCATCTTCAAGGTCAAAATCGCAAAAAACTTTGAAAAATTCAATTTTTTTTTACCTTTTTCCCCTGTTCAGGTCCATAGGTAGCAAACCGTTCAAAATTCAAGGAAACAATCAACTACAATAATGAACCCAAGATCTCAATAAACAACTTTCTAGAATATATGAACTTCCTAGGAATGATTCTTAACACCGTTTAGGTAGCGCTTAGGTAGCTAAAAAATTTTCGGGAAATTTTTCACTTTTGCGGCTACCTAAGCGCTACCTAAACGGTGTTAAGAATCATTCCTAGGAAGTTCATATGTGTCTCAGAGAGTATATCAAAATTTTAAACGGTTTGCAAAATATGAGCTTGAGAAAATGATTATTTTTTTTGCAAAAATGACATCGAGGCCCCACATCTTTGAGGGCCCATAAAAAAAACCTGGAGGACTTTGGGCAAAACTGGGAGACAGGGGTCTTTTTTTTGGTCTTTTTTGAAGTAGTGGTGTCCGTATATGGTTATTTTGCCATGACTTAAAAAATTACACAGTGTGAAACACTACTTTTTATTTAGGGAGTTTTACAGTCGTTACGTTTGTTTATTCCTGCGCCTTGCTTGCCAAATTCTGAAGCCATTTTTTTTGCTGACGTTTTATTTACAAAAATAGTTTTAAAAAATAAAAGGGTCATAGTTGAAAAATTTTAAGGAAGCTCTTTAAGATTTTTTTTTTGTATTCACAGATTTTTCCTCTTTTCAACTTCAACTTCCAACAAAGATGAGTTTCAAGTTGCATGTTGTAATCCATGTTTTTATTGGCTGTTTTTTAAATTTAACACAATAAACAGTAAATGGAAAAAAATCTACAAAAACTTGAAAAAAAAGCAAGATGAAGAGCTTGTCATGTTTGATGGTTGCTTATTTTACAGCAATTTTATGGAAAAAGGTTTTAAGTAACATTATTAAAGGTTTGTAGGTTTTTTTTCTTTCTAAACACAATCATTTGTGTTAAATCATAACGAGTTGCTTCATTTCATAAAGGTTTCTCGTTCGCTAATAAATATGTTTCGTTTCGTTTCATTTAATTGTTCAACAAATTTGGTGGGAAATTGGAGTATTTATAGAAAATCTTGTATTTAATGGAAAACTAAAAAAAAGTTATTTGTATTGCATGTTGATTTAAGATAAATTAGGATATTTTCTTTTTTGTTTAATTTTTTAAATAAAGGTTTTATTTATTTATTTTTAGCTGAAGTTTAATATAATTTTTCATCACTTTGCAAGAAAGCATAATGTGAAGAAATTTCATGGGAATTAAAACTTTGATAAAGACAGCACGAAATATTAGTTTTAATAAAATACATGAGCTAAAGGAAAGGATTATGATGAAGGGGAAAGGGAAAGGGAAAGGCGCAGGCATTAAGTGAAGTTTAAAGTTAAAAGACATGTTTTATTTAGTCAGTTTTTCCTTGTTTTTTTTTTTATTAATTGTCTGTGGGTAGATTTATTAAAGCCATTTATTTTATGGTGATTATGAATTGACCCATTTTCTTTTCAAAAGTTTGAAATTTTTTCAAAATAGAGTTTTTAATAGAAACACAGAAAACGATTATAACTATCAGAAATTGTCGGGTGTAGCAATAATTTTGATTTATGAAATCTATATACAGGGTGGGCCAAAAGAAACCAAGGGCTCTCCAAAAATTTGTCTTAAAAGTGCCATTGTGTCTCGGGCAGTATGGGCAGTGGCTCCGTCCTGCTGAAACCACATACCAGGTCTGTTTTCAAGAGCAGGACGTAAAAAATTTTCTATCATAAACCGATACCGCTCTCCATTTACGGTTACAGCACTTCCATCTTCATTCTCGAAGAAGTAGGGCCCAATGACATTTTCAGATGTGATCCCACACCATACTGTACACCTGATGGGGTGCAATTGGCGTTGATGAATGGCTCTTGGATTTTCAGAACCCCAGAACCTACAGTTCTGCTTATTAACAAAGCCATTCAAATGAAAATGAGCTTCATCACTCATAATCGAATTTTCAATAATGTCGGCGATATGCTCTTTGCGTTAAAATAATTGATCTCTGGTTTAAATAATACAATTCCAAGTGTTGTCTATATAATCTGAAAGAAAAAATAAAAAAAAGTTAATAAACAAAAAAGTTATTAAACTTTTACACCCCTTGGTTTCTTTTGGCCCACCCTGTATATATACAAAGAAGTGTACACCTTGATGTCACCACTAACTGCGGAAACGGGTCGACCAATTTTAGCCAAAATTTATATGTTGGGGATAGTCTGTAGATGGTTTGTGTGAAGCTTGCACGAAATCTGCTCAGTTTCGGAGATATGGCATTTAAATTTTCCTATATATTCCCATACAAATATTAAAAAAAATGCCCTCAATTTTCCATATTATGATTTTTTGTTGCCACTTGAAAATTTACCAAACCATGTATCTTAATGGGTCTCATCCATAAAACGTGAGCTTGAGCTCGGACTCGATTTTTTGAGTAAAAGGTGCTTGCATAATAAAATTTGAAGTATTTGCTTTTACTCACAGCTCTCGTTTGATCTCGTCGTGCTCATTTTGAACTAAGTGAGATGAGCTTGAGCTCATTTTCATATGCATAAAAACAAGCTTTTGCTTTCTTTTGTGAGCTCTTGCTCAAATTTTGTTGAGCCTGCCTTATAATTGACTTGCGCACACTAAAAAGGAATCATGGCTGAATATTTTCTGCCGCAAAGAAATACAAAATGTTATCAACAGCGTAAAACAAATTTACCAAGTGAGGATAAAAAATTATACAGGTTTGTATTCTTAATTATTAATTTTTTTACATAATTAATAATAAAATGATAAATACATAGGTTTGATGATAGTAGCATCTGCTGGTTGGCTAATTATTTTTTTGAGGGTTAAGAAGAAGAAGCAAGATTGCTAAAATTCGACTGTTTTTAAGATTTTGTGCAGATCCTGGATTCCAAAATGGTATAGCCACAGATATTGGAGTCCATCAATCAACTGTGTCGCGAACTATTGCGGAAGTTGTGAAACTTATATCTGCCAAAGCAAGCGAGTGCTTTCCATTTGCAATTGGAGTGATTGATTGTACTCATAAAAAAATTTAAAAAAAAAACAACAAATCAAAGCGATGAGTATATTTGTAGAAAAGATTTCCACTCTATAAATGTGATGAGTATATTTGTAGAAAAGGTTTCCACTCTATAAATGTGCAGGCAACTTGTGATGGAAAATAACTTTTTACAAGCGTTGAGATATCCTAGCCTGGTTCAGTTCATGACTCACGTATCTTACGAAACAACGAGGTCTGTAGAATAATGCAAAATGCAACGAACGATGCATTACTTCTCGGGGATGAGGGCTATGGAATATGCCTATGGCTAATGACACCATTCCGAAACCCAACAACTGACATAGAAAAGACATTCAACAAAGTGTTTAAAAGAGAACATGTCACTATAGAACGGTGTCTTGGGCAATTGAAGCAATGATTTTTGATACTTCAATACAAAATTCGGGTATCGACAGAGTTATCGCCCCACGTAATAGCCAGTTGTTACAATTTGCATAACATAGCTAAATTTTTAAAATACGATTATATCCTTATCAATGACTGATATACATATGGCAATTAGGAAACGATATCGAACAACAAACAGCAAGAAATTATGATTCTACTTCACTTTCATATGACGACATGTTTGCACTTCAATAACAATTAGACGTTTGATCTCCCTTTGCTCAAGTAATTGCAATTGGTTTGAACTCATTTTTATGCATACAAAATTGAGCAAAAGCTGTTGCTGTTTGATTGAACTCGACTTACGAGCAATTGCTCACCTTCCTCAACTCAGCGCTTTTACTCGTTTTTATGCATGAGGCCCAATGTCTCATGTGTATAATGACATTCTGTCTTTCTAATTGGAATGTTGAGCTAAATCTCTTCAGTCGATGCTTCGATCGTTATTTTATTTGTGAGCTAACCATTCGATTTTTCACTTGCTATACACCTGCATTGTATCATAGGTATCTGTTACTTTTTTCTTTGCGTTTCCTTAATCACCTCTTCGATTGGATGAACCCGATATGTGATGCTGTTATTGATATGTATGCAAATGCTTTGTCGCGAAACTATAATTGTTTCTCCTCTGTTGAGAGTGAACCTACAGGGTGGACAAAACCGGATGCACCCAGGCAACGCCGGGTAAAATACACTAGTATTTTATAAAAATTTCAACTCACACAACAGTGTAAATTATTTATGCGCATTATTATGCAGGGGACTACAACTGACGTAAAATTGTCGGCGTGGATGACCAACAGTATGCTGTGCTCACAAAGAGAACCTAGTGGCATCAAATTATACGATAAAGAGAACCAAAATACCACTTGTATAAATAATACCTCAAAAGGTCCATTGTTTTAGCAATTTTTTATCAGTTTGTACCACGCTGGTAAATTAACCATGTGTTGGAAGGTTGCTAATGTTACGCCTATCCACAAAAAGGCGCAAAGCCAACAACCCTGTCCAATTGCAATCGCTTTATAAAATTATACAGTTTATAAATTATACGCTTTATAAATTAATGAAGGCCAAGAGTTTATTAAGTGACCTTCAGTAATGTTTCCATAGGGATCGCTTTACAGGCTACAGGGGACTTGCTAGCTTTCGTTACGGAAAAATTGTGCCATTCTATACAGTGGAGCTGGGGGCGCTATATATTTCCAAGATGTTTGATAGAGTGTGTCATGATAAACTTCTGTCACTTTTAAAGTGTCAATGATAACTTCTTTCGGTTTCGATGTCGAGCTTTCTGAGCAACCGCAGAGTTGTTATAGATGGAACTTCATAAAAAGAGTTCAAGATTTATTCAGGGATACTGCAAGACTCTCATATTGTCCTTACCCTATATCATATTTTACTATTTAACCTTATTTGCCATTTGGAGGCGATGCTTAATCACAACCATCTCTGAATACGGTCTTCCGAATAGAGTCCATTTTAAATGCTAGTAAGTCTCACTGTTAGATGCTTTATCTGTAGCTATGTATGATGTAGGTATTAAGGATACCCTTGGCATCAAAATCCAGCGCTATGTAGAATGGACTTAGCCCATTTTTCAAGTCTCAAAACGGTGTACAAAATACCTCACTCTATCTGATTTTCTTACTATTTATATCAACTATATCCGGCTGGCGCCCCAAAGTCTATTTTGGAGACACTCAACGACGACTCGAAGACTCGACGACTCAACTCTATTGAATCACTGTATCATCGATGCAATGTGGGATGTGTTTCGCTGTTTTTTCGTTCCCACAGAGAAATGTGTTCTTATTAAATCAGGGCACTTGTAACCGATACCCGGACATTTTTGCACACAACACTCTTTTATGAAGAACCTGCACTACACATTATCGGCAAAAATTTCGTTTTTTGTCCTTACAGTTTGTATGTGGAATAAACTTTCCTCGGATTTTCTGCTAATTTAAATATGGAAAAATTCAAGTCAAATGTCCATAAAAACTACTCCTTCTATTCTTCTTCCCACAACCAAATTTCATAATTCTGGCGTAATGCATTGCAAGTGTTGTAGGGATAATTCCCTCAGTGCTGGTCAAAGCAATAAAAGGCTAAATTAAGCCCAATATGGAAAAAGTCTAAATATGATATAAGCAAGGCACATTAATCACGTAGCCTCACTACGGAGGCGAAATATTAAGGCAAAAATTATCAATATTTTTTATATGGATTTTGACAGTTAAACTTACAATATTTCCCCTTAAATGGAAGTTGAACTATCAAACTCCAATAAAAATGTTCGCCTTAATATTTCCCCATCGTATTGAGGTTATCTCATGAATATGCCTTGATATGAGGTTTCAATTTAAAACTTAATTTCTACCGCACTTCTTCTATAGTCATTGGCAAATCAAATGAAATCAGACTAGCTTCTACTGTAAGTTGTGAGTACAAATATTGCTATATATATTTTTGGCCTAATAATGAAAATGCGAATATTTATCATCAAAAATAGTTTTATTGTATTTCAAAGTATTCTCCAGCATGATTTATACACTTTTGCATGCGCTCCAACCAATTGTCGAAGTCCTTTTTCCACTCCGATTGAGATACCTCCAAAACAGGGTTTTTTAACAGCACCTTCTGGCAAGGAAAATCGTTGACCACGCATTTTTTCTTGATGAGCGGGAATAAAAAGAAGTCATTGGGTGCCAAGTCAGAGCTGTACGGCAGATGATCCATCAATTCGATGTTTTGGCCGGTCAAAGAGGTGTTAGTTTGAGCCGATGTGTGTGAGCTCGCATTGTCATGGTGAACAATGATTCGTCTGCTCTTGTTAGTTTTTCCAATTTCTCTGAAGACTTCAAGCAAACAAATTGTCGTGTACTAGTCAGAATTGACCGTCCTACGTTGCTCAAGCGGAACAGTCGCCACATTACCAGTTTAGCCGAAGAAACAGGCGCACCATTTGCTTCAAGGTGCTTCTTCCACGAACAACTTTCGTTAGATTTGGCTCGTCTTCGAAGACCCACACGGTCGATTGTTGGTTTGTTTCGGGCTCATACGATCTTATAAACGTCTGTTGAAGCACCGCGATGGTATTTTTGCAACATTTCTTTGCACCAATCGACAACAGCCTTTTTTGAGCGACTGTCAAAGTGTGTGGAATTTAACGAGTACCAAGCTGTTTTACGGCCAGGTTTTTATGCCATATCGAATTTATGCTAGTGGGAGAAATGTCTATCTCACAGTATGTCACTTGACGATCTTGCTTTATGAATGTTCTCTGGCACAACGGCCGTTTTTAGACGATTCACGGAATTCGTTTTGGAGCGAGCGTCGGCCACGATTGAGTTCATTATACCAATTTTTCACAGTGCCATGCTGGATGGTGCTTCATCGCCATACAAAGATTTAAGTTCATCAATGCACTCTTGTCGTGATAATCCACGTCGAAAGTTGTGAAAAATGATCGCATGAAACTCGTGAACATTTCCATGCGATCATTTTTCACAACTTTCGACGTGGATTATCACTAATTACATTTTTTTGCCAAATTAATTTGTTCAAGTCACTGTAAACTATACAAATGATGGTCTTACGTCAAAACGTTTTGAGTACGATTATGCTAAAAAATGTCAATCTTTCCAATGGAGATGTCAGATTGCAACTACTAAGTGTTGCCAGACCAGAAATATATTGGGTGATTTTTTTGAGGTTAGGATTTTCATGCATTAGTATTTGACAGATCACGTGAGATTTCAGACATGGTGCCAAAGAGAAAGATGCTCAGTATGCTTTGACATTTCATCATGAATAGACTTAGTAACGAGCAACGCTTGCAAATTCAAAGATGCTGTTGGACGCAACGTTACGGTGAATGGCGATCGCTATCGTTCGATGCTAACAAACTTTTTGTTGCCAAAAATGGAACAACTGAACTTGGTTGACATGTGGTTTCAACAAGATGGCGCTACATGCCACACAGCTCGCGATTCTATGGCCATGGAGGGAAAACTTCGGAGAACAATTCATCTCAAGAAATGGACCGGTAAGTTGGCCACCAAGATCATGCGATTTGACGCCTTTAGACTATTTTTTGTGGGGCTACGTCAAGTCTAAAGTCTACAGAAATAAGCCAGCAACTATTCCAGCTTTGGAAGACAACATTTCCGAAGAAATTCGGGCTATTCCGGCCGAAATGCTCGAAAAAGTTGCCCAAAATTGGACTTTCCGAATGGACCACCTAAGACGCAGCCGCGGTCAACATTTAAATGAAATTATCTTCAAAAAGTAAATGTCATGGACTAATCTAACGTTTCAAATAAAGAACCGATGAGATTTGCAAATTTTATGCGTTTTTTTTAAAAAAAAAGTTCTCAAGCTCTTAAAAAATCACTCTTTATATAGCAGCTCTCGTATTGTGAGCTTAAATTAAAAACATACCAATAAGGCCACCAAACGGTATTTTTATTGTTTTAGGTAAAAGGCGTTAATTTCCGATAAAAAATCGAATTATTTTTATCTCCAATTTTTTCTAATTGAATACTTTTTCAGCCTTGTTTTAATATTTTCGACAAATTTTAATATTTTCTTAAATTAATTGAAAAATATCTCTTTCTCTTTCAGGTAAACCCGCATCTCAATTGCTAAAAAATTCATAATTGTATGAGGTAATTTTAATAATTAATAAGTTTATCACAACTAAAACTTTTTTTATTCGTAAAATTTGAGTACAAAGAAAACTTCCAAACTGTAATAAAAATTAATTATATTCTTAAATTTTCATTAGGCTGACGACATTAAAAATGTTCACAAACCAAATTAATGTCTTTATTTGATTTGTTTTCACAATTATGAGAATGATTTAATTACAGTCTTTTCTTAATTCCTGAGGACAAGAAAGAAAAAACGAAAGACTTAAGACACATACTTGGCATGCTTTAAATACCTGAAGTCTGATTGTAAGGCACTGTGTAGTGGTTATTTTGGGAAAATGTTAAGCTATAAAATTTAAGTATTATTACTGCACAAATTCAATTTAATCCATTTAGTATTTTTTATACACTTTTTTTGTTTTGCAAATTTATTTGTTTTTCTCAGGCAAAATCGGGTTTGTTACTTTTTGACTGGCAGTTGACCGCTTGAAAGTTAAAAAATAAAAATAAACAAAAAACAACCGAAATATTTAATTAATTCCACACGGTAAACAAACCAAAGTAAGTAAATTACAAAAAAAAAATTGCATCAAATTATTAAGACCAGTCGACAACCTTAAGCGCAACGTACGTTAAGCGGCTACTTGAATATTTTATCATCATCATTTGGTTTATGGCATTTGTATTCACATAAAATATTTTTTGGCTGTTTCAAGACTTGAGGGAACCTTTTAACACTTCAACACGTTTGCTTTTTCCTGTTATAAAAAAAAAAAAATCTCATTCGGTTGACTGCCACTATGACTGTTGTATATGGATGGGTGGTGAAGTGAATTGCAAAATTGAAAACATCAATAACACATAATAAGGCACTTACGAGTACTTAAATTCGTTTAAGTATTTTTTTCTAAAATGTAAAGTGCTTTTAAATAACTTTTTATAGCAATTGATACAAATTTAAGTCGAGTGTCTTAAGTTTTACAGTTTGTAATTCTTTGAATTTTTTATTTAATTAAAAGCTAAGGATCCAAATAAAATTTATTTTTAAAATGGTGTCCTAACTTTGAGAGCAAAACTTGAGTTAAATAAAAAATATTTTTTTATTGAGATTGAAATTTTATTGAATCTTAAAGAACACAGGATAGAATTGTGTATTGAGTGGCACATCGTACTATTGGTCTTCAAGGCTTTGTTGGCTGTAATTTGTTGAAATTTTTGCATGTTTATTTTGAAAGAAATGTGACTGACTTTTTGTTTCAGTATCCTTCTCTCTTCAATGAACTGGTGGTTAAGTGTTTGTTAGTATTTTATTTAAAATAATTCAATAAAAATAAATTTAGTGGTGTTAAATCACACGATCTGGTGGAAGATAATTTTGATCATCTCTTTGACGATTGAAATGTTACCTGAAGTAATGAAATAATTTCATAGGCCGTTTTGCAAATAACGCCGTGTTGTTTGTTGAAACCACATGTCGGTGACATATATATCAACCAATTTAAGCCGAAAAAATATTGTTGACAGCTGTGGCGATAATGAGCATCATTAACAATCACTGCCTGATCAGCCATTTTTTTGGAAATGTGTGGTTCTAACATGTTTCCAGTACACAAAAAATCATCAATCAGTTCACATAAAAAAGTTTCACTAAAATATCACCAAAAAATTAATTTTTTTTACAAAAAAATCCCTTTATCAAAAAAATAAAAAAATAAAAATAAATTGGTGTGGCCTACACTCAACTTTACCGTACCCAATGGTAACATATTTTTATGGATATATTATATAAAGAATATAAGTTCAAAGTATATTCGAAACGAAAAATTAATTATTTTCGGTTTGGGGCGTTAGGTAAACTACCCCTTGCCCCTTTCCGATTACAGCTCTTATATCTCAGCTCTTCATCTCCATAAACCAAAGGCACAAATTGAAATTAATATGTCATACGGTATGACCTGTTGGGCGTTCACAAAAGTTGGTAGTAAGTAACCTATCCCTTACTCCCTCCGGATTATGCCAGTCTTTATACAGCCCTTTATCTCCATATACCAAAGGCAAATACTGAATAACATTTTGATATTTCATACGATATGTCCTTTAGAGTGTTCATAAAATTTGGGGGGTAAGAAAACTACCCTTTGCCCCGTCGAAATCGCGAACTCAATTATTTTGCACGATTCTATACTTTACCTTATCTTGAAATAAAAATTTAAATTTTTTAAACACAAAACTAAAATAATTGTAATTTAACGTAAATTGAAAGTGATTTTAAAAATCGAAGTTTCACTAAAATATCACCTAAAAATTTTAATTAAAAAAAAATAACTTTTGTAACTTAGAAATGAAATTTTAGAAACGATTAACAAAATTATTGTCCTGTCATGCTTTCAGCCGAAATTTTCCATTGAACGGTTCTCATAAAAATCGAAATTTCACATAAATATTAGCAAACATTTTTGAAGTTTTCCATAAAAATAATATTTTGAACAAAAAAAAAAAAAAAAAAAAGAATTTTTTAAGGGACCTAAATCGAGAACAAAATTACCCATAAATTTAAAGTTTGAAAAAAAAGAAGTTTCACCAAAAAATCACAGTTTCCCGAAATATTGCTCAAAAATTATTTTTTTTTTCAAAAAATCCCGATTTTAACAAAAAAAAAAAAAAAAAAATCAATTTCACAAAAACCCAAAATTTTTTATTTTTCTAGTTTTGGTTTTTTTTTAAATCGGGGTCTTTTTACATGTAAATTAAAGGTGCTTTTAAACATCAAGTTTCACCAAAAAACTTATATTAAAATAAGCAATAATTTTTCATAACAGATAGAAGAGCACCAATTATAAACTAAAAATGTAAGAAGTAATCTCTAAAATTAGATTTAAACCAAATAAAAGATGCGCCAAAATTAGAGGGAAAAAAGTAAAGACTATGTGAATGTCAAGCCTCTCCCTGTTACTGTTCAAAAGTAAAGCTATTTTCACCAGCATTCGTCTTTTATGGGGACACCATTCAAGCCTCTGTCTATAACGGTTTCAAAGATAGGGTCACATAAATCAACTAATATCACATATTCGGACACCCTTTAATTTACAATTTTAAATTAAAGACCTGTTGTTATAGAGGACTTGGCCACAAAGATTCTTTGTAAATTTCAACTATCTGTCTATAACGGCTAAAAAGTTTAACCATATATATCAAATTACATGAACTATTGGCACACCCTTTACATTATAATTCCAAATATTTATACTTGTTATCATACCAGAGAAAGTAGTGGATATTCTGCCTAATTTTCAAGTATTTGTGTTTAACGGTTCAAATTTATGGGGACAACCTTTAGTTTCTAAATTCAAATTGTATACTTGCTATAGTGACTTTGAAATACAGGTTCCTTGTAAATTTCAGCTGTCTGTCTATAACAGTTCAAAAGTTCGGCCACATACATAGAATTACATTAACTATTGGGACACCCTTTTATTTCCAAATTCAAATTTTATACTTTTTGTTATAGCGGACTTAGCAATACAGGTTCTTTGTAAATTTCAGCGGTCTGTGTACAACTGTTCAAAAGTAAGGTCATATACACCAAATTAATTGAACTATTGGAGCACCCTTTAATTTAAAATTTTGAATATTTATATATTTTATTATAACGGTCATAGTAGTCGACATTCTATCAAATTTTCAAGGTTTTGGCTATAACGGTTCAAAAGATAGCCTATCAAATAGGTCAAATTTACGTCACCTATGGGGACACCCTTTAAATTTTAAATTAATTTTTTTATTAATTTCTATTGTTGGGAGCTATAGCGACACGTAATTTTTTTAAATTTTAATTTGGTGCCCTTTACGGTTCTTAATACACGTAAAAAACAAGTATGTTGTATGGGGACGCCCTTTAATTTTTAATATAATGAACTGTTTTTAAAATGGGACCAAATAAAGAAAACAATTTTAAAATCGGTTCAGAAATGGCTGAGTTCTGTGGTTACATACATAAAAAAAGCAACATTCAGACGAATAGATAACCTCCTTCTTTTTTGAAGTCGGTTAAAAAGAAAAACATTTTCACCAAAAATAAGGGGAAAAAATTGCGCTAAACCCTAAATTTAATAAATAAATAAGAATACACTTTAATTAAAAGATCTCTTGAAAATCGGACTTTTACTATAAAATCCTATTTCGATTGAAATATCACCACACAAATTTAAAATCTTGCAAAAATTCAAAATTTTAACAAGATAAAAATCAAATCCACCAAAAAACTCTAAATTAAATGAAAAATGCGTGCAGGAAAGGGCGAAGAAGCGCATAGTTGACAGTGGAATATCCAACTTTATTGACACTCTGAAACATGGACACAATGTGTAATGTGCTTCACTGTTTTATATTTTCTATATTATGAAATATGCTCCAATAAGATCATAAGACTCATTCCTTATAGTCGCATCGTTTCTTTAGCGAGCAATTTGTATGAGAAATAAATTCCCTGCAGAAGTATTTTCGGTTACTTTTAATGTGAATAAACTCAACTCGAATATCCACAAAAGCTACTCCCTCTAACCTACTTCCCTTAGACGAATTCTGGCACAATGCATTGCAGGAGTCATCACCTGAGGGCTGGTCCGAAAAATAAAACAAAAATAAAGGGCCTGGGTTTTGATGGGCGTTGAGAAATCTTTTTATTATTCGTCGAAATAAAAAACAAGAAAGACGCTGGATCAATGGTATCGAACTTAAAGGAGCCTTTCTCTGTTGAGAATTGAAACGCCTTTTTTCGCCTAATAAAATATACTCCATTCAAGAAGTCACAAAGTTATTAAACTGCCCTCGTATCTAAAATCCATAAAATTGGAGCAATTAATAGTTCCTAAGGCAATGAAGTAATTTAATTTAATTGAAATTGAAATTGAAATTTGTATTGTACAAGTCAATAACTATTAATGTTTTGCGTAATTTGTGTCTCTTTCGTTTCGTAAATTTTTGGACACTGGACATTTAGAAAAACAGGAAATAAAATGTTGCCTCTTAAGCAGTCTGTTCGTGAAGATTTTTCAATATTTTGTGTGTAAATGATAAGTTTTTGTTTTAGTTTAATAAAAAAGTCGTTTGGTTTTTATTTTTGTAAAGACTGCTTAAACAAACCATAAAAAGAAGTGGTGGTGTCGTCAGTACAGCATTGCCATTTTATTGGATTATGCAACATTCAATAACACAAAATGAAACTTCAGTTATTTGTCCAAAATAGCAATAGCATTTTTAAAATGTGTGTGTATTGTTACCAAAAAACGTATATTTCATTTAAAAAGTTGTTACAAAAAACAAAAAAAAAAAATCCATTCAATTAATTTACATGCGGAAGTTGTTGTGTACAAGCAAATTGCATTAACAATTCCACTTTTAGGCAAATAGTGATTTTTTAATAAACTTTTTTTTTTAAGAATATTCATTGTTCATTCCCTTTCCACAGAATTTGAAGATAAAATCTTTAATTTACAAATCTTACAATTTGCTATTAAATGGTTTTAAATTACGATTTTGCTTTAATTATCAGGATTTTAAAATTATCTTCTCTTATATCAAGTGTGAGTTCAGTGAAACAATTACTACTAATTAGATGATTACACTGTGCAATAATTACTTAAAATAAAGTTAAAAGTAAACTAAACAATAATCAGTGTTTAAAAAGCTTTTTGGCTTAAAACTGAACTTTATTCTCACAGCAACCGGCATCTTATTTAGAGAATCTCACTTTTAGCGTTTTGCAAATATAGAATATTTATTAATTACTTTGTAATTAAAACATAAATAATCCTAATTGAATGTTCTAACCTTCAGTGAGACGGACAGAGACCATATATAAGTATGTTCTAAATTTAGAGATATTTTTGTTTTTACTTCTCATTTACTTCAAATTGACTCACTTGTCGTACAATGAAATGACTCATTTTTTAATTCTGTTTTTAAATTATTTTCTCTAAATAAGAGAAGATTTTTTGTACTAAAACCTATAAACGTAATGTGAAAATAAATATGTATGTAATATTTATATATAATAATAATTATAAAGCAGCAAATAAGTTTAGAAATAAAAGTTAAATGATAATCTTTTCCATTATTCATCTTATGAAAAACAATAACAAGCAAAGTTTGTTGCTTAAGTCTTTTGTTTTTAATGATTTAGTTTATATTAAATATAGGTGCGTGTATAAAATAATATGTTTCCTGTAATAAATAAAAATGGATTACAATTGTAAATAAATATAAAAAGAATAACACTGACGATATTAACAATAGCAACAAAAACATTAAGACTTAAACAATCTATATCTATACTTCTATTCCATACTTTTTTAAAGAAAAAAAAAAAAAAAAACACAGAATGTTCAAATTTTATGGAGAATATTTATTATAATTTGAAAGAACATCCTTTGGAATTTTATCATTATGTGTATCAAATGTTGGCCATTGCTACCTCGCAGATGGTCCATTCGTTGAGCCCAATTTTTGTTCCAGCATTTCGACTGCTTTCTGGCGAATGACACGCGAGATGTTTTCCTCCAAGGACTGAATCGAAGCGGGATTGTCAGCATAAACCTTAGACTTTACATATCCCCATAGGAAAAAGTCTAACGGTGTGGTAACACACGATCTTGGTGGCCAATCGACCAGCCCAAAACGTGAAATTATGTGCTCACCGAAATGTTCTCTCAATAAATCCATTGATTGATGCGATGTGTGGGAAGTGGCGCCGTCTTGCTGAAACCAAATGTCGCCGAGATCACGAGCTTTAATTTCAGCTCTTGAATCTCTTCAGATTGCTCTTCGTCCCAAATGCGGCAATTTTGTTTGTTTACATACCCATTGAGCCAGAAATGAGCCTCATCGCTAAAGAAAATTTGCCTTGAAAACGTCGGATCTTCTTGCAACTTTTTAAGAGCCCATAGAACAAAGCGATTCAGGCGTAAGTCTTTCCATTATGAAATGCCAAATAATAGTAAACAAAAATAACATGACAGCATGACACGACTCATACATGATCTAATGCTCATTTCCGTCTGTCTGCCAGCTCTTCTTTTGCGTTCACATGACGTAAAACTACTGGATGGATTTTAACACAATTTTGTGACGAGGTACCTAGCATCCTGACTTTTTTCCACAAAAATATCTCATTTCCAAGAGAAAGTGGAGAAAAAGCAGTAAAACTAGACAATTTCCGTTTTGAAGCTACTGAAATTTACGGTTTAAAACTGGGATATTTTGCTCACATTTTATTTTTCAAAATGTGATATTTTTAAAACTATTGCGCAACATTTGGCGCCAATTGAATAAAATTTGTATTTTATTTGTATTTTTACTTTGTGGAATTACATTTTGTTATTAAAAAATTTGCAATACCTCTTTACAATATTTTTTTAAATTTTTTTTTACAAATTTTAGAATTTTATTCAGGGATTGGCACCTTTGTATAAAGTAAACACATAAATCATAACTGAAGCAATATAAAAGTAAGAGTCTTACAATTGGTGTGGAATACTTTCAAAGTAAAATCGAGCAAAATATTGTCACTGTACTGGTTGTACTGGAATGAATTTCAACAAAATTTTGTGAGGAGGTATCTTTGTATCCTGATTCCAATATAGGATAGTGTTTTCCG
Source organism: Phasia obesa (assembly GCA_949628195.1). NCBI lineage: Eukaryota > Metazoa > Arthropoda > Insecta > Diptera > Tachinidae > Phasia > Phasia obesa. Next base: position 34,125,061 of record OX451219.1, on the reverse strand, counting down.
CAAAAGTATCAAAAGTATTTCCAGAAGAAACTGGAGAAAAAGCAGTGAAAGTACGACGATTTTTTTTTTACCGATTTAAAGGTAGTGCACACTTTAAGGCATCTTTTATTTTTGAAAGCAGTATATTTTAAGCAATGTAGTGCAACAGATGACGCTGCTTTAAAATATTGAGTAACTCATTTCCTGTCTGTCTTTTACAGAGCCTTACAATAATTTTTAGAATTTTATATAAATTTTAGTATTTTATCCAGGGATGGGTACCTTTATATAAATATTGCCAGGATGCACGCACCGTGTGTGGGCACAGCTAGTTTTCTAAATAAATAATTTTATTATATGAGTGAGGTTTTTTTTGGAAAGTGGTATAAGTCCACTTTCTCAAAAAACTAAGTTAACGGTAATTTTAATGAGCTATATTTGTTATAAAAACATTATTATAAAAACCATTTCAATAGGGTTCTATTTTGACATAAAATAAACATAAACAGTGTTGCTGTACAATGCTATCACACAAATAATTCTTATGAGAGTGGAATAAGTCGATTCCTAATAATGAGAATTAAAACAACTTTCTTATTGCAATTATTATTAATTATTGCTACTTCAATGCACGCTGCTACAGTTATTACTAGGGTCCGTTTTGACACTATAATACTGAGTATTAAGATTTGGATTGGATTTTGTAACAAAGAAAGCAAATGAGAGCTGCTGCGATTGTTAAAAATTCTAACGTAACATAACATTATCAAATTTGAATTAAAATAAAATGAATCAAGCAATGGAACAAGCCGCTAAAGAAACATTGAACAGCGGCGTTTAACTATAACTTTTTTTTATTTAAAGATCTTAATGAAGAAATTTTCATTAGGTTAGGTTAGGTTAAGCAGGCAGCTTGTATAGAGGAGGAGAAAGAGAAGTGGAATAAAATAGCTCACTTGGGTCCATTATTGATACCTCCCTTTGTGATACCTGCAGTTAAGAGGAGGGATAGACAGAGAAGATAGAAAACAAAGTTAATTATAGATTGAGAAATTAGAGAAATAAGTGGGTAGAAGGCCATAGACAGGGAAAGTGTTAGCCGTGAAGGCACTATTGGACGTGACATATCCTGATGAGCAGCTATGTCACTTCAGTTGGAAGAGGGTTAGAAAACCAACCACAGTTCCTTAAAAAGGAGTTAATCCTGATTGGTTCCAGAGATGAAACACACGAAAGGCTTTCAAAACATCGTCGTCCCAAGTATTGTAGGCGACAGTGTTCTAGTGCAGGGCAATGACAGAGAAGGTGTTCCTCTTCTTCATCATGGCAACTTCTACAGAAGTCAGTATAAGGGATAACCATCCTGCTTGCATGGGTTCCAAATAAGCAATGACCAGTGACTATTGCTATTAAGTCGCGTATCTGCATTTTCTGCACTCGAAATAGCGAGACCGTTTTCTTTTGGTCCATCGAGGGCCAGATTGTCCTTGCGATCGAGCAAGTCGACTCATTGGACCATCTGGCCTGAGCTATGTTGTGAAGGGCAAAGTTTATGCGGTGTAAACAGGCCGAGAGGGGAATGCCACAATAGATGTCTATGGCATCATCGTGCAATAGTGTTCCCTTCTTGGCTAGTTCATCGGCAGCACAGTTGCCTTGATTAGTCCCATGTCCCCTCACCCATTTAAGGGTGACTGTCGAATTATCCGCCATCTCATTTAAAGATGTCTGGTATTCAAGGACAAGATTTGATGTGCTATACACACCTATAAGGGACATGATAGCGGCTTTACTATCAGTACAAATCCAGATATCTCTGTCTCCTGTGGTACTTTAGCCAGTTAGCCGCCTTTTTAATAGCAGATATTTCTGCTTGTATGACATTGCAGTCATTCGGAAGTCTGAAACATATTCTGATTCCAAACTCCTCTATATAGACTCCACCTCCCACTCTCGTTCCCCTTTTGGAACCATCTGTGTAAACCAGTAAAGTTCGGGGAGTTAGAGAGTATCCCTCTGTCAAATCAAAGTGGAATCTTCGTGTGAAGAAGGGTGACGGAGTGCAGTAGTCTAAGAGCTCAGGAATAACATCCGTTGTTCCTAGAAGATTGGCATGTCCCCATGATCTATGGTTCCATGCACCTACAACATTTAGTCTAACAGCTGTCCTTAGTGCCACATACCTGGCCTCTTAATAAACTTGGTTATTCGTGTATTTAAATGTTTTCATTTTAACTTTTACTTTTTACATAAAAATACATTTTAGTAAAGCTTGTCACGAAAAATATGGACTTAAATTTGCTCTTGTTTTTATTTCTTGTAATATGTTATTTATGAAAATAGTATAACTCCATGTGGAGCTAAAAAAAACGCTTATTTTTTCAAATAATTTTAGTAATTATTATTTCATAATAAAATTAAGAGGGTGTATAGTGTAAAAAACATCACTCGAATTGATTAAAATTGGCCAATATTTTTAAATTGATTCAAACACAAACCCTTAAATATCTCAATATATGAAAAAATGGATTTATACCACTTTCAAAAAAAGCAGTTCATATAAAGAATGAAATAAAAATTTATAAAATTTATAAAAAAAAAATTACTAATATCCCTTGCGGGGATCGAACCCGCGACCTTTGGATTAGAAGTCCAACGCGCTATCCTCTGCGCCAAAGGGACACACTGCGAAACACATGATATGTTATCATGTTTTTCTTCTTCGAAATGATCTTCAAGTTTTTTTTCTAGTTGAAAGTTTCGTAGTATAAGTGTTTATTTAAGGGATATTAAAAGGAATAAAAATTGCCAAAGTTGCAAAAATTATCCTTTTTCATTGGTTACTAGTATATATGTCTTATGTCCCTTAAAACTTTGAGGTTTTTATTTTTTTAATAACATTAGTAGGTCAACAAAAATAAACTGTAAAAGCATTTTTACCCAAAGGTTGGCTCTAGTTAAAATATTATGTTATAGTTCAAAGTACACAGAAAAAAATTTTTACACCACTTAAAGGTTTTTATTAGTTTTAAATTAAAGTTCAATTAATTTTTTAATTGATTCAAATACATGTTTGTTTAAAACAGAAAAAAATTTTTTTTTCTAATTAAACAAATTATTGAATCTATTAATTATTTAATTAAATTTTAATCTCAAGACAATTAAAACCTGTAATTGGTGAACAGAATTTATTTTGTGTAGTGTTGTTCGCTATGATGCAATTGTATTTTCCAATAAGGACGGGCGGATGTTGAAACGAAATAAAACAAGCTGGGTGTGAGGTATTTACGAAGTTTTCCTCTTATTTGGAAGCCCTATTTATGTCATATGTATGACATTGTTTTAATGTATCGAATTTATTGATTAACGGCTTTGCACATTGGCTCAAGTTCAAATAAATCAAATTTTAATTTTTTTTAAACGATGGTCTGGGTTATGCGGCTGCAAAAAATGATAAAACAAGAATAATTTGTGGCCAATCCCCACCACCTATGCGAGCTGAAATTACATATTTATCGAGAAATACCATATTTGCGTTCTCTGTAAGGCGCATAGTTTTGTCCTACTGTGCCCACATGTCTAAAATCAACCATATCTAGTTGAGCCAAAAGAAATTGGTTGCAATTGGGTGGGTTCAGCTGACCTGCAGATCTCGTTGTTGTTGTTGTAAGAGCTTTACTGCTGCCCGAAGTTCTTTCATGAGCAAAAAAAATCTTTCGGTTGGTACAGCTGTTGCTGAGTTGACAATCTTTAGCCGAGTGAATTCTGAATGATGGTAATGATCTTATTATAGATGTTTTTTAGGGTTCCGTACCCAAAGGGTAAAAACGTAATCCTATTGTTTTCGCTACAATGTCTGTCCGTCTGTCAGCGCCTTTTATCTCTGGAACCGTAATAGGTAGACTCTTGAAATTCTCACAGATGATGTATAGCTGTTGCCGCTATAGCAAAAAATACTAAAACTTATAGGGTGTTCCGATAGAGAGGTGTTATCCACGAATATGTGAGTATTTTGTGAACTGTAGGTGGGTTACACTTGAAATTTACAAATAGTAATTAAAATGTAGTTCACTTTATAAACAAGTCTAAAAAAATAAATCTAAATATTAAAGGGTGTTCCGATAGTGGTGTGATTTGCATGTATAAGGCCTAAGTTTTGAACCATAAGAGGTAGACTCTTGAAATTTTCACAGAGGATGTGTAACTGTAGCCACTATAGCAACAATTACTAAAACGTATAGGGTGTTCCTAAAGTGACGTGTTATTTGCCTTTATGTCTTTATTTTTTGAGCTATAGGAGGCAACCACTTAAAATTTGCAGACAGCAATTTAATCAATGTTCGCGTTATAAGCAAGTATACATTATATAAAATCTAAAAATTAAAGGGTTTTCCGTTAGTGACGTGATTTGCATGTATGTATATGACCTAATTTTTGAACGATAATGGGTAGACTCTTGAAGTTTTTACAGGAGGTGTATTACTATGGCCACTATAAGAAATAGTAAAAACTAAAGGGTGTGCCGACAGTGACGTGATTTGCATAAACATTGACTAATTTTTAACCATAATAGATAGACTCTTGAAATTGTCACAAATGGTGTATTACTATGACCCCTATAAAACATTTAAAATTTAAAAATTAAAGGGTTTTGCAACAGTGACTTTTTTTGCATGTAAAACGACATATTTTTTGAATCGTAATAAGTAGACTCTTCCAGTTTGAATAGAAGATGTGATGCCATGGCCGTTATGATAATTACTAAAAATTAAAGGGTGTTCTGACAGTGACATGTTTTTCACGTATAGTAACTTATTTTTTTTAATAGTAATAGGTAGACTCTTGATATACTTATAGAAAAAGAATTGCCATGGCCGCCATAGCAAATAACAAAATTAAAGGGTGTTCCGACAGAGACATGATTTGTATGTAAATAGCCTTATTTTTTGAACCATAATAGGTAGACTCTTTAAATCCTTACAGTAGATGTTGTACTTCGGCCGCTGTAACAATTTATAATATCTAAAGAGTGTTCCATCAGTGACATGCTTTTCACGTATATTACCTTATTTTTTGAACCGCAATAGGTAGGCGCATTTATATTTTTATAGATAGTGTATGGCCATGGCCGCTATAACAAAAATTGCTAAAATTTTAGAGGGTGTTCCAACAGTGCTACAATTATGACTTTAATTTTAAAATTAAAGGGTGACTCATAAGACATGAAAAAATTAACAACTTGAATTTTTTAAGTTGTACTAAACATAGTACGGAACCCTACGTGTTTGAGTCTAACTCGCACTTGATTAATTTATTTTTTTTTTTTTTTGGCAAAGTAAATACTACTGATGTCGCGGAAGTACAATTCCAAGGATATAAAACATTTTCGTGGATGCTTTGCCATCTGATGAACCTGGTTTGGATTGGCTACAGTCAATCGCGAACAACATAGACACTTACGAAAGCTTAATAAAAAGTTTTATCAGTTTGACAAGTTTGACAAGTTTATATGTTCCATAACTTTTAAAGGTAATTTTGCATTAGTGTTAAATTATTAAATAATTTATTTAGTTAACAAACCATATAATAAAATAAATAAAATTTGTACTAATTATTTTTGCAGGGCTGTTAGTTGTTAAACACCGTAGCAAGTAAAAAACCTGTGTCTGATTATAATTTCACTGAACAAAAACGACGGTTGTCTATTTAAAGCGGCGTTAATGTAGGTTTTTAACGTAGTTCTTTTTAACCTGCTCAACCTTCTTAGATCTATGAATACGTTTGAATTCTTTTTATTATTTTTTTTTATCTCGTTTTTAAAGCTGATGTTTACCAAGGCGTGTAAAGATGACAACATTAAATAACAACGAAGAAAAAATTTTTTTATTTATTAAAGAAACGCCGTTGAAATTTATGGAATACAATACACTTCACTTTAGATAGTGCTCAGCAATTCAACAAAAAAAAAAAAAAGTAAAATGAAATGCTGCATCACGTTTCCGCATCTAAATTTAACGCCACTTTATTTTATAGTTTTTTTTTTGCTTTAGTTTTAAAGACAGGGAGAACGAGAAACAAAAAGTCATAAAGAAAAAAATTAAATGTTTTATTTAGTTTATAAAGACTTAAGCACAATGGTAAAGGCAGCAACAATAACTTTACGCTAATAATAATTGTATGTCATGTATTAACACACACTGTAATAAAACAAATTTACAGTCGTGTGTTGTAATAGAACAAAATAGCGCATTGTTATCTACAATAGACACACTTATGTGTGAAGCTAGTGTTGTTTTTTCTATATATAAGTACGAGTACATACATACGTATTTATGTATATGAATGTATGTATGTATGCACGTATGTACCTTGTCTCTTTGTGTTTGAGTCATTTAACACATATTAATGTGCATGTTAGACAAATTGTTATTTAAGTGGTAACAGAAAAGCAACAAAACAAAAATATTGTCGCTAAATACTTTAACTGCTTTAGAGGGGAAGGTTAGCCAATATAAATAGTTCGTCATCAGCACTCTTCGTATCTATCAACTTTGGGTAGTGTTAAGCTGTAAGCCTCATCTATTTAACTAACCAAACTCGGATAAAGGAATACGAGAAAAATCGCATTCAATCATCTATCGCCAGTTGGTGAGAACGAAATCTACCACTAACTAATATTATCACCTAATTTGTAATTTTAATTATTCTCCCGTAGAGAATAATTTAGAATTAAATAGAATTTCACATGTATGTGGTACAGCATTCCGTTAATTAATAGGGCAAAAAGGGTTAGTTAGTTAAATAGTTCGTTATGGTACTCTTCTGATGTCCCTGAAAGAACTTCGTATCATGAAGAAGACATGTTGCTATTTCGACTAACCCATTGTGAAAATTTTGCCCAGACAGCCAATGAAGATAATTTTTTTCGCAGTTTTTTTATCTGCCCCATTCACGCTGTGATATTATATTTAGAATATTTGTAAAGCAACTTGGATTTTGTTAGTTTTATTGTTTTAATTGATGTCGTGGCGCTGCCACCTTGTATACATACGCATAAGTCATTCAAATTTCTCGCGCCAGTAAAAAAAATTAAAATTTTTCTTTTCTCACTCATGAACAAAGTGAAATGTGCCAATTTTTCATTCATGTGGTGTGAAAGAAAAACTTACAACATGCAGTTTCATTCATGAGCAGTGATGTGTGTACAAAACCAAAAAATACCATTTCATGAAAATGAAAATAAGGACATACACTAACACATGAGCGGTGAAAAAGTAAAGCAGGTGCGCTCTCAAGTGCAGTGAGAATGAGTGAGTAAGAAAATATGTAGGTACAAACCAACAATTTAACCTTTTTTTTGGGTGTAGTTAACCATTTAATAATCAAATGGTAACAATAATTTGTTTGCCGTGACCATGTCGTGACAATTTAATTCACCGATTTTTTTTATTGAACCAAGAACCAGCATTTCCAGTAGCACAGCTGATGTAAAAAAACAATCTTCAAAGTATGTGCTGTTTTGTAAGCTTTAATGAAATTTTAATTATATTTTTATTTATGGGCACCCTTCCCCTTTTTCGTATTTGTTTTGTTTTTAATTTTATAATGTTTGCTTAAATGAAACGACCTTGCCTGCTGTTGCATTTTGAAATTCTAGTTTTTGTTTTTGTTGCATTGAAAGTTTGTAATTTGTACATATTGAAGTTGTTTTCATTGTTGTTGGTTTCTAAAGCAAGTGTTAATTTATATAAGATCCTTGTTGGGGAGTTGGTTTCAATAAAAAATGTCTCAAGATTTTCGCCATAAATTTCATAAATGGAATTTTAATTAAAACAACTTTTAGTTTTAGTTTTTGTTTTTCAATGATTTGAGTAGTTTGTATTGTAGCTGTTTTTGGCTTGTAACCTACATTCGATTTGTAAAACGCTGGATAATGCGCTTTAAGTTGCACTAACAGAGCAGTGGAGCTTTTTTTTTTTAATGAAAGGCTTTTGTCAAGGAGAATTTTCAGTTGGCTTTGTTCTAGAAGATAATAGATAATAAAATATATTAGATTTGTAATAATTAATTGAAATTTCTTATTGAGGAAATTGCGTCTGCATGTGTAATGTTATTTAGAATTTAAAATGCCAGCCTACAAAACAAATCATGATCATTGACCGAAGGCTAGAAATATATAATTTAATGTAAACAATTCTGGAGGTGGGTGGCGGTTAACGAATCTTTTAAAATCGATATTAGGATACGTTTATTAAGGAAATACAGTTGTGTGAGAGTTTGAGGTATGAAGGCGTTTAAGGGATGATTTTGGAAAATCCAGATTTAAAGCCATTAAAGGGTTCAAATAAAAAACCAAACATGTCATGAAGACATTAAAAACGCTTTGATGCAATAAGAGTAATTTTAAATAATTCTTGCAAAACAAAAAAAAAAAAAACGATTTAGATTTCTATATATCCAAAATATTCCTAACAGCTCATTTTTACTGGAGTTATCTCGATGATTCCAGCCTATCGCCCCAACTCCTTATTTGCCTGTAGCTTTACACTTTTTCCATAAAAATATTGGTGTCTAAAGCCTGATACTTCTGTACGATCAATTTTGCCGAATGAAGTACCCTTTTCGATTAGTAAAGGATGGTTAAATTTTAAGGGCCGGTGTTGGTTTTAGGTACCGTGAAATAACTCCCAAATGAAATAACTCCCAATGCAATAACTCCCAATGAAATAAGTCCCAACGAAAATGAAATAACTTCCAAATTAAAAATATCTCCCAACGCCAAAATGAAATAAGATCCAAAAACTTAACCGTTAATTCAAAACAATTATATTTTTATAAAAAAAATGAAATAACTCCCAAATGAAATAAGTCCCAACAAAAATGAAATAACTCCCAATACAAATTATATTTGCACCCGGGCACTCTTTAACTGCTTTAACATCTATGGTATAACAGGTAGCTCCCGATTAAAGAGGTCCTTAATTTTGATATCATACCATATGTCATAGATATATGACCAAAGGCCGGCTATACAGACTATATTTTGTTAGCGAAGACGCTGTTCCATATACCATAGAGAGATCATTGAGCCATCCCGGGCTGTGTAGCCGGCCTTCGGCCGTATGGAGGGGTTTATAGTATAACCAATCTCTATATCTCGCTTACTAAAGTTTTCTGCAAAGACGGCCTTTGGCCGGGCGCAAGGATTTTCTCCTCTATGGTATAACCAACACCGTCTTCGCTTACTGAAGTTTTCCTGCATAGCCGGCCTTGCGCAAGGATTTTCTTCTGTATGGTATAACAAACACCGGCTTCGCTGACTAAAAGTTTTCTCTGTATGCAATAATGCAATTTTAGTCAAATGAAATAACTCCCAATCAAAATAAATGAAATAAATCCTAACAGGATTAAGTTAGGAGTTATTTCATTTGGGAGTTATTTCATTGCGAAATAATTCCCAATGAAAAATTATGAAATAACCTCCAAAAAATTGGGAGTTATTTCATTATGAAACAACTTCCAATTTGTATGGGACTTTTGAATTTTTTGTTAGGAGTTATTTCATTTTTTTTTTGGGATTTATTTCATTTGGGAGTTATTTTACGGTACCTTGGTTTTAAATAAAACACAAATTATTTAGGAAATTATTGTCTTTTCTTTTTATTTAGATAATATTGGTATGGTTAAATTATGTATCGAATAAAATATCGGCCAAATGGCCCCCTCAATCTCGGCGGCACACCTCCATCCGATGCTCCAAATTTTTGATGACCCTGAGACATAATTGAGCTTCTATGCCTTTAATGCGCCGAATTATCTCATCCTTGAGCTCTTGAATTGTTGATGGCTTATCGACGTACACCTTTTCTTTCAAATAACTCCAGAGGAAGAAGTCCAACGGTGTCAAATGACATGATCTTGGCGGCCAATTGACATCGCCACCACATGTGATAACACGTCCATTAAATTTGTCGTGCAAAAGAGCCATTGTTTCGTTAGCTGTGTGGCAAGTGGCACCCTGCTGTTGTTGTCCACATCCATATCTTCCAATTCGGGCCATAAAAAATTCGTTATCATCTCACGATAGCGGACACCGTTCACAGTAACTGCCCGATGATGTCACCAGCCCATAAACCGCACCAAACAGTCACTCTTTGTCGGCGCATTGGTTTTTCGACAATCACTCTTGGATTATCATTCGCCCAAATGCGGCAATTCTGCAATTCAATGGACGAATCCACTGAGGTGAAAATGTGCCTCGTCACTGAAGATGATTTTCTTCGAAAATTCATGATCCACTGTTGCCAATTCTTGCCACCATTGTGTTTCCATGGTTCAAATTGAGTTACACAGAAAAAATTTATTGCTCCTATTAACAGTTTTAATTAGTTTCAGATACAACTTTAATTTAGTTTTTAATTAATTCAATTGTCTACTTAAATGAAATATTATTGATTTTATTCTTAATTAATTATGTAATTGAGTCAATTAAAAAATTACTTAAATTTGTATCTGAAACTAATTAAAACTGTTAATAGGAGCAAGAAATTTTTTCTGTGTAGTCTGAAATTGAAAAATGTTAAATTAAATGCAGAAAAAAACTTGACGATTAGGTGTGGTTCACATTCAGCATCGGCCCTTAAAATTTAACCACCCGATATAACTGTAAATAGGATAATTTCTCTTCGTTTGATGTAGTCAACAGCTTACTAGTAGTCTATTTACATTCACAATGAGATGGTAACAATTACGACAGTATCCCTTACCTGTCAGCTGACCAAGAAAGAAGATAAAAAGGTGTAAATCATGAAAGTATCTTGGTAATCATTTCTCATTTAGACATAAAAGAAGTTTACGCGGATCCGATCGTGCTTTAAGTATTTTTTTAAAAACATCTCGGCATAATTCCTTAGAAAAAGAAATATCATAATTTTCAAAAATTTACAACTGTTCTGTTATGTGGAAAGTGTTTTTCAGGCTAAAATTCAAAGAGTTATGATTTGGGGGAAAATGCTGCAGGTTGCAACTCAGCTATACTAGTCCATACATATCGAGTTAAAAATTGTTTCAAATGTATCAGATTTGGCGTTTTTCGGTATAATTTCTTTCCCAACCTTAGGTGGCCTTGTTAAAGGAATAATTCGTTTGTGGCGTAGGGTCGATAATTTTTCAAGAATGTTATTTTTCAATAGCTTTCTAAACCGTTTTGGTCATTTTTTAGACGCTTTAAATTCCCCCTCATACACATGTTTCGCATATGTTATATTTGTAACACATGGGTCTGATCAGACCCACTATGTTCAAATATGTTTAAATATTTTTTGTTGTTTTTCTTTTAGTTTTATCATTTGAAATTTTATTATGTGATCATAATGTCCTAATTATTATTTTCATGCTAAGTATCTTCTGTAATTTTATTGCTTTGTGAGTTATTTTTTCTTATATTTTTGCATTTCATACATATTTTATGATAATCTTTATAATTGTCCGAGCTACTGCTCCTATGCCATGTAATTTTTCTTTTGTAAATTTATTGCTTTATGAGTGATACTTTCTGATTTTTTACATTTCATATTTTATGATGTGATACTAATGACCTGACTATATACAGCTTGCTTTTATGTTTTGGTATTTATTGAAAATTTATTGTTTTATGATTTGTTCTTACATTTTAATCCTTCTCATATTTCCCATAATGAAATATTAAAAAATATCTCAGTTCAATAAAAATGCAGCAGATAAAAAATATACACATGTGTATATGAAACCATACAAAATAGTTAAATTTCATAATTATTTATTAACAAATAAGAGTGCTCTATTCGGCCTTGACGCGAATATAGTGATGTTAGATGATGCCTTACGCAAACTTATGGTTTTCAACTTCATTTGTAAAATTATAATATAAACAAGTAAGAGTGCCGAACCTTCTATACCCAGCGTAGTGTAGCCGCTGCTAAATGAAAACAAATTCTGTTGGCTACAATTGTCGCCGTGTTGTCAGCTACTTAATGATATTAAAGAAGACAGCTACATCGTAAACGCTGACATTGTCGTAGAAATACTTATTTTGCTTTTATAAAATTAAAGAACTTTTTCAAAAAATAATATTTTCGAAAATTTGATAAGGTGGTAAACATTATAGTAAAAATATTCAACAAGAGGGAAGCTTAAGGTAGTGGTAGACTTCGTTCTCACCAACTGACGCGTAATTGAATACAGTTTTCTCGTATTCCTTTATCTGAGTTTGGTTGGTTAAATGGATGATGCTTACAACTAAACACTACCCCAAGTAGATAGATACGAAGAGTGCTGAGGACGGACGTAGCTGTCTGCAAAATGTGCATTCCGCTCTGCTGGTGTCTAAAAATTTAATTTTCCCAATTTTTCTTTACTATCATCACCTTATTTGTAATTTAATTAATTCTTTCTTTGAGAGAATAAAAACGAACTTAAGCTTGACGAACTTAAATTTCAATAAATATTTTCTCCAAAATTATTATTTGTATATGAATTTGTAATTTATAATTTTCTTTTGTTGAACAACATAAAATTGTCGCATACAAAAATAGAAATTAGCCTAAGTTGACTACAGCCACAACGGTGGTCGTATAGCCCTGTAGCTTTGCGTTCTTCAAAATAACCGTTTACCTATAAACGTGTGTATTTTATTTTTGACAGTTTGTAGTCGGTATCCTGATACTGCCTGTGTGTTTAATGCATTTAGGTTTTAAAACAGAGATCTCATCCATTTAAGAATCAAACGCATTTAAGAAAATATGTTACTGTATAAACATACATGCATATATTCTTACTATTACAAATATGTTATGTTACACTCATGATTTTAATTTTCAAAGAAATATTGAAAATATTTTTAATATCTTTCAAAAATTGTTTCTAAAATTTTTTGCAAAAATAGTTTTTGGAAAATTTTTTGTAAAATTTAAAATTTTTTTTTTCAAACAATTTTCTGTAAAATATCTTTTTGAAATTGTTTTGTAAATATTTTGAAGAATTTTTTTTTTAATTTTTTTAAAAGAATTTTTTTTTTAATTTTTTAACAAAATTTTTTTTTAAAAATTTGATTTAATATTTTTTAAATTTAGGGCCTTCCTGTAATCTATATTGACTTAGTATGGTCAAACTAAAGCAAAAAAAAAAAACCCTTAAAAAAATTCCTCATATTGACCCCCATGTTCCATTTAACTGCTCCTAGTTACCAGTAGGCACCTTGTGGGCCCATTGGCTACCTCTATGTGTATTGGTTTTCATAAAAGCCTTTAAAACAAATTAAAGCGGAAAAACCTTACGAACCCAAAAATAAACACAAAATCGGCCCTCGGAGGGGGTTACAGATCCCCCGAGATCTGTATGCACTCGTTGCGATCCATCGGTCTGGGTCTAATATTTATTTAAAAAAATAAAGGCAAAAAAGAATCACTAAAACCGAAAAAAATGGAAACAATGTGGAAATATATAGGTGGGCGTGGTATATCGTGTGGTCTTTTCCTAGCTTAGGTATCATAGTTTTCAAATAAATCTTCCGCTCTGTAGGAAAGTACTCAAGACGTAAAATGGCATTCAAAACATAAAGAATATTTTTTTTTTTGGCTACAAGGGGCAATTCGAATAACATCTTGTTAGTAGTATTATCAATGCCAGCAGCTTTCTTGGTTTTTAAATCAGTTATTGCTTTTCCAATATCTCTAAGCTCAAGCCTTAGGGTAACTACCGGACTAACATCAACAGGTAACTGCTCAACAATATATCAGTGGAGACATTGGGAGTAAAAACATTTTTTAAATGACCATACAATAGATTACCTTTTTCGGTATCATTTCTTGCCCAACCTCCACAAGAAGTTCGTAAGGGAGGCTTACGTACGACTGGTCTTTTAAGGTTTCTTCAAGGACGCCATAATGAATAATCTAATTGTGGAGTTGTGTCCAGATCTTCCAGGTAATTTTTAAGAGATGCTACTCTTCGAGATACTAGTAGCTCTCTTAGCCGCTTCGTGCAATCTTTATGTCTGGTTTTGAGTTGAGGAGATCTATGTGATTGCCACTCCCTCCGAAGTTTTCTTTTTTCTGTCAATAGCCGCTCGACATCTCCAGAATATATGTGATTACATCTGCCTAGTTGTCGGGTTACTTTTGCATGTTGAAATTTTAATGAAAATATCTTATTTTGGCGAAATTGCGATTTTTTTAGTGAAACTCCGACTGTTTCCTAGTCTAGAATTTTTTATTCTGAATTTTAAGTTTTCAATAAAATAAACCAAACATAAAGTAGGGGCGCTCACTTTTTTTAACTATACGTTTTTAGTGTACGTTTTTTTTTCGAAATTATGATTTTTTGGTCAAATTTTTTTTTGTGAAATTCTGGTGAAATTTCGATTTTGTTATTTAGTCTGAATTTTTGGTTTTCAATACAACAAAGCAAAAAAAAAAAAAATAATAACACAGAAAACAACAACAACATGGAAAAAACGTAGTTGTTATCATGTACCCACCATTCATGTATTTCAATATTAAATCTTTCGATACTAAGCCTGATTGAGTGGTGTTCTTAATTTGTATGTGGCTTTTTAGGGCCTTTGGCAAAAATGATTTCAATCCGATTACCGGATTTTTAGTGACTCATAAAACAGTTGTGATGCCTTTATAAACTGATTAGTAGCGCACTAGTCTGTCAGCTTTGGGGTGGCAGGTTCGATTCCCGCCAAAGACTTTCTGCAGACAAGCCAGAAGCTTCACAGGTTGTGTTGGCTTTAAAAAAAAATAAAAAAAAGTAGTTGCACTAAGTCCATTACATATTGATCAATAATTATTTCAGCCTTTTAATTTTGTGGTTATAACATTTTCTAAGCTGCTTAAAAAGTGCTAATTATACCTACAAACACTTGTGTAGCAGCCAGCAAACATGCAAGATTTATGCAACAGCTTCTGTTGCTTGTTATTGTTGTTTTATTAACACTTCAGTGATTTTATTGTTGGCAAAGAAGAAAAAAAAAAAAGGAAGAAACAAAGAGTTTAAATATATGCTTGTAACAACAACAACAATAAAAAGTACAACAAACCAACAACATGTGTTAAAGTGTTTTACTTTTGTTGGCCGAGTATTTTATGTGCGAAATTTGTATTTCATTGGAACTACAACCATCCATTTAACCATGTCTGTCCGTCTGTCTGTCCGTCTGTCTGTCTATATGTTGCTATACTGGCATATAAATTAATTTTTTGGGGGGAGGATGCAACTTTTAAGTTAATGATGCAACATGTGTTTTCGCATATTATTATTGCTGCTGTTGCCGTCTTGTTTTATTTTGTTTTTCGAAAAGAAACTCTTGTATTACATGGCCTGGCCGACAAATAACAATTGCAATTGCGGTACGTTTGGCTTGTTATAGATCTCTGATTTTATTCATTTACATTTATTTCTTTTTCGTGTTATTTCAAATTAAGTCAATAATCGGCCTTAAGCCCTATTAACCATATTTTTGCCGTATGTTTAATGTTTAAGTGTAAAATTGCATTGCATTTGTATCATTGGCAAAGACGCGTTTTGTAATCGAAGAATTATGAAAACAACAATAACAGGTTTATTGTATTCTGTTCGTGTTCTTAGAGTGTTTCTGTAAGAAAAAGAACTTAACAGCAACAAATGGCAATGGCAACACCTACAGCTAAACAAATGTACGAGGGTTGGGTTTTTGTTGACATTGATAAAAGTGATAATTTTTTATTGAACATTTTTATTACTTCCTTTTATCAGCCAATAGCTGTGTGACTAAATTCCGTCCGGAAGTGGAATTGCTTCCGCATTTGGCTTCTATGGAATCGTAGAACGAAATAATTTTTCGAAATAAAACCACTTGCAATTTGATATGTGGAATTGATATTTTTAGCATTTTTCGAACTATAAATCCATTCCAATTGGAATCCATTGGAATGGATTCCAATTGGAATCCAATGGATTTAGCTACTTTATTTTAGATTGATGAGCAATATCACAGTTATAGTAGTAGCGTACACTAACAGAAAAACCATGATAATCCTGATGTAATTTGACTTTACTACTATGACAAGTGTCTTCGTTTCTGCCCCGAGACACCTGTCATTCTTGTGATGTTAACTTTTACATCAGTTGGTCATTTTGTCAACGATTACAATGATGTTATTAATATAACAACACAATCAATTTAATGACAAGTTGTCATCGATTTTAAAGAGAAATAACACTCAGACAATTATTGCCCGCTGATAGAGTTGAGAAGACTAGTGTTGGAAAGGCATTACTGTTTATAATAAACTCTGCTATGTTTATTTTTAGAACAGGACAGCAGCGCATCTGTAGCAGAATTTATTTGAACCTGCAATAGACATTTTAGATACCGATGAAGGGAGCCGACGATTTGTAGATACCGATGAAGGGAGCGATGTAATATAAGTTTGAGTAGATATGGTTCCATGAACCGGAAGGCCAGTAAGGTGCTCTGATATAAAAGAAGTACTTTAAGCTGGATAACTGCATTGGTGACAGATCAGGGAAGCTTCAAGTATCATCTAGCCAAGATGAAAATCGAAGATGATACAGGCTGTGTATAGAGGAGTCTAAGATGGTAGCGCACATTGTGTGTGAATGTCCAGCACTGGCTAGCATAAGAGTCAGGATCACTAGTAGAAACTTGTTAAATGTAGATACCATGGAAGACCTGAGACTTGAAGATATGCTAGCAATTACTAGAGACTGATGAGAAAGAAGGCCGAAGTCATGATTAAAGGGCTGGTTATAGCATGTGACTCTATGAGGGTAAGGTTGCCGTTATTACATTTCGGTCGAAGGGGGTCGAAAAGGGACCTGTTAGGGAAGTGGTCCGTTTCGATATTCCCTACATTGAAAAAAAAAAACGGCTGGGATACGAACCCATTTCCGTCAAATCAACATCATGCTAAGTAGCCAACGTGTAAACCAACTGAGCATTAGCAGCCGCATTTATTGGGCAGTTTGTCTCCTATTTTTGTACGTTGACACCATATATGATGACTAAGTGTCATCAATAACACGACGAGGTGTCATGATCTCGTTTGCTCATGTGGCTCGTGAGTGCATTAAGACTGTGGCTACTTTGTTTTTATAAAGTCGTTTAGACTTAACTTTGTCTCAATAATAATGATGAAGAAGAAAATTATGTATAAAACAATCAAACTTAAATTAAAATGCTAATGGAAATAGAAATAGAACTTTATGTTTTCTTGTATACATATTTCATCAATTAATAATTAATAAGATGACAGCTAAAATATGACAAAATTCTATGATGACTGTTGTTATTACATTGATGGTAGGTTTCATCTTATTGATGACATTTGTCATAACATTGATGACATTTGTCATAACATTTATGACATTTGTCATAACATTGATGACATTTGTCATAACATTGATGACATTTGTCATAAAATTGATGACATGTGTCATAACAACGATGCTATAATTCTAATGCTACGGCGTCTTTAATCCGACGATGAATTTTTCTATCAGTCTTCAAGAATTTCAAAATCTAGACAGTATTAGACTTTTCAAAAGCGTTTGTATTAATGCCAGGGCAGTATTGGCGATTAACGAACAAATAGTTTGGAAGTTTATACAAGAACTACAAGAAGTAAGCTCACTTAATGTGAATAGTTTTAAGGCCACGGAAAGTAAAATAAAAACGGAAAATAAATTACACAGTACAACAGTGAAAAAAAAAATACACAGAGTTGATATTATAGGTTCGATTCTACGAATTTTATGACCAAATTTTATTTATGGTGCTCGAAAGATAATGAAAATCATCAATAGTTTGTATCAATTTTTTGCGTGCAAGGAGAAAACTAAAATGATTGCCAAGGTATTTCATCACCTAGGGATGAGGTATCATTTGGTTATTTATTCGAATAGGAGGACATGACTCTGTACGCAGTGCAAAAGTAATGTGGGTAATTTTGCACCCAATCATAATTATTCACCATTTCTTCAACCATTTTTTCAAATTGAGCATTTTTTATCTGGAAAAGGTGGAAAGCAACCTAAATTTCTAAAAATACTTAAAATAAGATCCTTAAAATGATAAAATTTTCTGTTGGTTTTTAGGTAGTTAACAACACTTATTTTCGTACCCATAAAAAATTATTATTATTAGTTTTTATATAAAAATTTCAAGTATCTACCAATAAGGGCTTAATAGTCAAACCTGCAGACGTCGAATTAGTATTGATTTTTATAAGCATCTGGCTTGGTGCTTTTATCTTTTTAGTAGAATATACGTATCCCACATTTACGAGTTGGAGACAACCTAAACTCTCTTCTTCTTTTAAAGTGAAATAGAGCAGAGGGTACGACAAAAAAATATCATGGGTTTTACACTGAGGGAAAAACGACGTTGCAAAATCGACAACGATTGTGGTCACTTTGACACCTTTATGTGTTCAGTTTTGTTTGACAACGTGCCTTGTCAACTTGTTAACGAACGTGGGCGAAATCACAATGACTGCCTTCAACGTGGTCGAATGTCAACTGAAGTGCTCGAATTAGCAACGCACGTTGACAATTTGTCAACGAACGTGCTCAAAAGCTCAATGTTGTCAAACTCCACAAGTTCTATTGAATAGTTTTCATTATCATAAATTCATTTATTTTATAAATAAGGAATTGTAGCGATCTACAAATTGGCGATTGGCTCCAAGCCACTGGAGACGTTTTGATGGCAAGAGTTTTTACTTTATAGCCAATGATGAAAGTGACGATGAAAAATGAGAAAAAAAATTAGAAACCATCAACTTCAACCAGTTAAAATGTAAGTTTACCAGTTTGAAAGAACAAAGTGTAATATTTACTTTGGTTTTTCTAGCAGCACAAATAACCTTTAAGAGTTTGCGGTTTTTAAAAAGACAGTGGAGTTTAGACAGATCTTTTACTGGAAAAAACAGAGGTAATATGGTGTTGTAATTATAATGATCACTTCGGCAACAATACGGTGTCAAAGTGTACACGTTCGTTGTCATTTCAACAACTCTTCGTTGTTAATATTTCGTTGTCAAATTGAAAACGTTCGTTTACAGTTTCAGCACAAATGTGGTAGATACACTTTCGACACTGCATGTGATCATTTTGTACACGGATGGTGTAAATGCTATGTATACCGAAAAAATTCTATGGCATAAAATATGAAATATTTTTGCATTGTGCTATTTCTATGCTCCCAGCTGTTCCTTAAAAAATTTTTTCCCTTTTGTTTTTAAAAATTGGCACTATCGTAAATTCTGTTTTATTTTTTTATAGTTTTAACACAAAATTTTTTTATTAGCCTTTTGTTGGTGTCGTTGTTGTTGGCTGTTAAAGAGCAACAAACAAATTCTTATCAATTTTTGTAATCAATAAAGAAAGATAAACTTTATTTTACAAGGACGGCTTATATCAGACGATATAGTCATAATGCTGTAAGAGGAAAAAATTCTACTAAATATAAATTAAATTATAATGTAGGAAGGCTGAATAAATAAAAATAATTAAAAAGTTTGTTGTTAAGTTTTCAAAAGAATCACAAAAACAAAAATGATACGAGAGGTGGAACATTAATTTGCGAAATTTTTCCCTATCTTTTTTTCCTACCACTTCGTTAATGTAAATACTAAATTATAGATATTTTTACACAATTAATTAAGTTTATATTTGTTGCAATACTTATTTAAGTAAGATCTCGAAAAACGTTATTATATTTATATTTTAAATATTTTAAATGTATTGATGATAGTTAAAATAAAATAAAAAAAAAAAAATTTGCGAAATCAAACAGTTTAAGTTACACCTGACATTTTTTTTTGCTCTCAATGAGTTTTATATTAAGAGCCTTACGATCCTTTAGTAGTAAGTTGAAATATTACTTTTGTTAAATCCTTAATGTTTGTAAATTTTATAAAAATGGTGATACCTCAACGGCTTATTGTTTCAAATTTTTTTTTTGATGATTGGCACGGGTTGTAATTCTTACTTTATAGGCAGGAGGAAACGATCGCTTCTGGACATCGAAGTGTTGACGCTGATCCTGATTGGTTATTACGCCGCAGTGATGCACCTATTTTGAAAAATCGATTTTTTATAGTTACCGATTTTAAAGTTATAGATACCAGTGAACGTCAGGAGCCAAAAAACTACATCTCTGTTTTAACTATATCTTAGCGAACAGGGGGATCCAAAGAGGACTTTTCCCTATTTTACTAAATTTAAAAAATTCTTTTAAATTTGAAATGACTACAACTTTTTTGCTTTAAAATATTTTAATGCAAAATAAATTTTGTAAAATGATGTAAAAAAGCCTGTGTCTTTTAGAAATTTTAAAACTTTTTCGTTAAAAAATGTCAAAATTGCTGAAAAATCTCCTACAAAATACAGCACCTTGCCGTTAAAACACTAGCAGCATTTCGTCGACCAAACCCTCCCGTACTCTTCCATATATCCATCATGTTCGTCCCTTTGCTTCAGAACAATTTTTCTGACCCAAGTTCATATATTTTGTGCAAAATTTATGAATACAAAAGTTTTAAAATTTCTTTTGTTTAGGTTTGCAATGTCCCTTCTTGAAGTATTTAGACCTACTTAACACAAATCTAAAGACAAAAACTTTTTATCAACTTATCTCTCACTTGCCGATAAAAACAATATGTGATTCAATATTAGAGTAACTAAAGCCTGGTATTCTGTTCGAATTGGTGAAAAATGTTGCGCAACATTTATTATTTCACAAGAAAAATTTGACATTTAAAATGTGGTGTTTATCTGGCGATTTGAAAGAATTTAACGATTTTATTGCTTTTTAATATAACACATTGTTTTACAAATTTTCCACAAAAAAGTTAACAAAAAAATCCACATCATATAATGCCCACAGCTTTGGTAAAATGTTGCCAGAAACATTTCAATGTTTTTCCACAGTAAAAACAGAGTAAAACTTCAGTAAATACAATCCAATTGAAAATAACGGATTTTTGTTCGCCTTCTACTGAAATGGTGCTCTGTGCTCCGCCGTTCTCAGCAACTTGGGCTTTGACCATCCCCCACATTTACAACTTTACGTAGAAAACTTGAATGCTTGTCTGAATTTTCGTTTTAACAAAATAATTCTTGCAAAAAAAAAACCGACTTCAAAACAGATAGAAGGGCACCAATTCTAAACTAAAAATGTAAGAAGTAATCTGTAAGAATTAGATTTAAACCAAATAAAAGATGCACCAAAATTAGAGGGAAAAAACTAAAGACTATGTGAATGTCAAGCCTCTTCCTATTACTGTTCAAAAGTTAAGCTATTTTAACCATTTAAGTCATTTTGAAATTTCCGTCTTGTATGGGGACACCATTCAAGCCTCTGTGTATAACGGTTTCAAGATAGGGTTACATAGACCAAATAACATCTCCTATTGGGACACCCTTTAATTTACAATTTTAAATTAAAGACCTGTTGTTATAAAAGACTTGGTCACAGAGATTCTTTGTAAATTTCAACTGTCTGTCTATAACGGCTCAAAAGTTTGGCCATATATATCAAATTACATGAACTATTGCGACACCCTTTACATTATAATTCCAAATATTTATACTTGTTATTATACCAGAGAAAGTAGTGGACATTCTGCCTAATTTTCAAGTTTTTGTGTTTAACGGTTGAAGAGATAGGGCCATGTAGATCAAATTACATAATTTATGGGGACACCCTTTAATTTCTAAATTCAAATTGTATATTTGCTATAGACGACTCTGAAATACAGGTTTCCTGAAAATTTCAGCTGTCTGTCTACAACAATTCAAAAGTTTGGCCACATACATACAATTACATTAACTATTGGGACACCCTTTTATTTCCAAATTAAAATTTTATACTTTTTGTTATAGCTGACTTAGCAAATTTCAGCGGTCTGTGTACAACTGTTCAAATGTAAGGTCATGTACATCAAATTAAATGAACTCTTGGAGCACCCTTTAATTTAAAATTTTGAATATTTATATATTTTATTATAACGGTCATAGTAAGCGACATTCTGTCAAATTTTCAAGGTTTTGTCTATAACATTTCAACAGATAGGCACATATAGGTCAAATTACGGCACCTACGGGGACACCCTTTAAATTTTAAATTAATTTTTTTATTGATTTCTGCCGTAGGGATCTATAGCGACACGCAATTTTTTAAAAATTTAATTTGGTGCCCTTTACGGTTCTTAATACACGTAAAAAACATGTATGTTGTATGAGGACACCCTTTAATTTTTAATATAATGAACTGTTTTTAAAACGGGACCAACCTGAAAGCATAACCTTTCAAATAAAGAAAAAAATTTTAAAATCGGTTCAGAAATGGCTTAGTTCTGCGGTTACATACATAAAAAAAGCAACATTCAGACGAATTGATAACCTCCTTCTTTTTTGAAGTCGGTTAATATATATATATATATATATATATATATATATATATATATATATATATATATATTTGTTATTATATATATATATATATATATATATATATATATATATATATATATATATATATATATATATATATATATATATATATATATATTTGTTATTAAGGTTTTCTCATACAAATAGAACATGTGAAGTAATAAACAGTTACATGAGCTTATGAGCACACTCATTAGATGAGTGCTCATGATAAGCTCATGAACAAGTGGTCATACTCTAACACAAACTAGTTTATTGAACACATACCTACTCATACCATTCTACTGTTAGTGAGCAAACTTCTCTTCGTATAATAAACGCAATGAGATCGCCGAGTGAAATGAACTTCATGTACTAGTGAGAGACGTGTTTACTAATCTCTTGTTCGAAACACTCAGTGGATTACTTTCCCTAGTAGTTGAGGAGAACTTTTGGATAACACCTAGTGCGTTTTGCTTGTACTAGTGGATTTTGGTTTTTTGTATTTCTTCAGAAAAGAATAATTTAAAATTTTTGTTGTTCACTCAAAGCATAAAAGTGCTTGAACTCGCCCAAGATCTTTGTTATTATGTTCAACATTTACTCATACAAGTTTGAATAACTTGGCTATGGAACTCTGCAATTTCCTTGTATTTAGCTCGCTGTTTGTTAGTGTCCACTCATCGTTACTCGTGTACAATGAACAGACATGAATTCAATATGAAATATCATAATGAGCGTCTTATGAGCTTCGTTTTTTCTTACCATGCAGTGGTTTATTAGATAATGTATTGAGATTGAGTTATAGAGTCTTATAAGTGAAAGATTATGATCATTTAGAAAAAAAATCCCTTTAATACCTAATTTCCAGTTTTAGGATCATTAAGTCTTTGCTGAAAAATTGTTTCTTATTGTTTTTTCTCTTGATTTTTTAAAACGTTTCTAAAATAAATTTTGCTGAAAGTGTATTTTATGAACCTTTAATATATCGATTTTAATCATTTAAGTTTTAAAGGTTAAACCCATTTAAATCATTTTTTGATTGGCTTCAATCGAAAAGGTCACGTTCTATAAATTGACATTGTAGTTCTTGGGATCGCGAAGGGTACCACAAAATTACAAACTAAAATTGAGATTTTATTTTACAACTTAACAGCTTTTTGTGCGGTTATTTTTCAAAAATTAACCATATTCTTAACGAATACTGCTGACTTACTTTTGTTTAATACAAAAGACAAGAAAAAAAAACAAAAAATTAATCCAAAATACCGCAAAAATTTTCAATTATATTTTATATCTTTTTGTAAAAAAAAAAAAATACAAAAATCAAATTATCATTTATTTTTTGTTATTTTCTAAAAGAACCTCTTTAGAAACATAGAATCTTTAAATTGTTCTCATCGTTCACTTGGTTATTTAGTGTACGTGTACACGAATAAACAAAAGACTTAAGACACAAAATTTATTTTGAAGCCACTTTTCTGATCTGATTGTTCTATTATGGCTAAAGCTCTTCTCTGACTTAGTGCTTTATAATATTGATAATAATGATGATTATTATTATGATTATACCCTTTCAACACAATCATCAATATTTGCTTGTGTTTGTAAAATTCTATAAAAAATAATAATAAAAAAACAACAGAACAGAAAAGAACAGAACAGAAAAAAAATGCAGACACACTAAAAATTCACTTTCAATATAAAATAAAGTTAAAGAAAATTACCCATAATTTGGCTGGTAAAATAAACAATTTACTCATTCTTTAAGTGTTAAATTGTTTACAATAAAACCTTTTAACTTCTTGTAAAATACATAAAAATAAATCAATACAAGACAATAAAAAAAAAAGAAAAAAATAAATAAAAAAAGTGGTTACGCTGAACATTACAAATGGGAACAATGGAACACAGTGGTCTAAAAATAAACAGCAGTCAAATTGCTTTTTAAAACCATAAATATTTACATGAACTTGAACCAATTTTGTGGGTTTTAGCTTAAGGTTTTCTTTGTTGCCTTACGTGTGTGTTTGTTATATTTTGCAGCAGAGATGGGATAATAGATTTTGAAAGAAAAAATTATAAATAAATACATTTTGCATTTTTTTATTAACTTAAAAAATTTGAAAAAATATTTTTTGAGATTCAAGCAAAAATAAAAGAATTGGCAGTTTTAGAAGTTTTACTAAGCAGTAGATTATAAAAAATATTTGAACACTTTTAGTATATTCTTCGCTCTTTAAAATCTTTATCGTAATAATTATCGGGATATTTTTAAAGTGTTTTTTTAGTGTTTAAGTGTTAAATATCGGGTGTGTTTAGTATTAAAATCCTAAGTGTTAAATAAGGGCCGATGTTAAAAATGAACCACACCTAAACGTCAGGTTTTTCCACATTTAATGGGTGATTTTTTTGAGGTTAGGATTTTCATGCATTAGTATTTGACAGATCACGTGAGATTTCAGACATGGTGCCAAAGAGAAAGATGCTCAGTATGCTTTGACATTTCATCATGAATAGACTTACTAACGAGCAACGCTTGCAAATCATTGAATTTTATTACCAAAATCAGTGTTCGGTTCGAAATGTTCAAATGTGACAAATTTTGTTC
>OX451219.1:33842264-34099789 GCA_949628195.1 Phasia obesa | reverse complement strand
CCTATACTAGTATATACAATTCGTCAGTATCCAGCAATAGCAATGAATTATTGGCGAAGTAAAATGGTTAAAAAAAAAAATCACCTTCAATTAATACTCCTATTTAACACTAGGGGCGGCGTTGAAACACTGTTGTTAAAACAAATTTGCAATTTCATGACGTGACAAATAATTTTTATAAAGTGCAGCTTTCTTAATA
This sequence comes from Phasia obesa, assembly GCA_949628195.1. Taxonomy (NCBI): domain Eukaryota; kingdom Metazoa; phylum Arthropoda; class Insecta; order Diptera; family Tachinidae; genus Phasia; species Phasia obesa. The sequence goes on along the minus strand of OX451219.1, from coordinate 34,099,590 downwards.
TTATCAAAGCTGTCTTCTCTATTCTATCACTTTCACAAAAAAAGTAGGCAATAATTACACTTAATGACTAACCTAAACAAGGGCGTAAGGCGTAACGACGTCAAGCGCCTAGATTTTAAAAATAATAGCGCAACTTTTTGTAATGAAGAGTAATGTTAACATATTTTGTTTAGTAAAATCTAGTAAACTAATGCGCAAAATGGAGATAAAATCGCTAGATAAAGCAGAAGATAGCTAAAATGACATCACTCTTACACTCACTATTTCGGCTGCAGAAAATGCAGATACGCGACTTAATAGCAATATTCACTGGTGATTGCTTATTTGGAACCCATGCAAGCAGAAGTTGCCAGGATGAAGAAGAGAAGGAAACGGTTGAACACCTTCTCTGTCATTGCCCTGCATTAGAATACTGTCGCCTACAATACTTGGGACGACGATGTTTTGAAAGCCTTTCGTGTGTTTCATCTCTAGAACCAATCAGGATTAACTCCTTTTTAAGGAACTGTGGTTGGTTTTCTAACCCTCTTCCAACTGAAGTGACATAGTTGCTCATCAAGATATGTCACGTCCAATAGTGCCTTCACGGCTAACACCTTCCCTGTCTATGACCTTCTACCCACTTCTTTCTCTAATTTCTCAGTCTATAATGATCTTTGTTTTCTATCTTCTCTGTCTATCCCTCCTCTTATCTGCAGTTATCACAAAGGGACCAACATAATGGACCCAAGTGAGCTATTTTATTCCACTTCTCTTTCCTCTTTCCTCCTCTATACAAGCTGCCTGCTTAACCTAACCTAACCTACACAAAAAAAAAAACAATAACATTTTGTTTGCACCCAACTTCACTATCTAACGCTCTGTCAAAATTGCGTTGATGACGATATTTAGGTTTTTGCTTCATACTTTTTGTATGGACATGAGAATTTTTGACAGTTACTTTACGCCTTACGATCTTGTTTAGATTTAGCAGTTAGGCTCGTTACTTGTATTTTAAGTTAAGCTAAATGGAGCAATGAAGGGACCTATAGTTATTAATTATGATTACAACTTATCGGCCACTATTCGTTAAAAGAGTATTTATAATGACGAAAAACTACGTATCACTCCCATACCATCCCAACAGCTGTTGGCAAGTTATAATATTGGGCCTTAGTCTTACTTCTCTTAGAACAAAAAAAAATCAAACCAAATTCTTTCATTGGATATCAAATATTTATTAACCGATGACAAGTTGTCATTAATTAATTTGTATTTGTCTTTTATATAATGTCTGTCATTGCATTGATGACAGAATAGTGATCATGGTCACTGATGAAAAAAATTATCAGATTATATAGAGATTAATATCACAACGGTGGCAAGTGACACGGGGTCAAAAAGGAAGGCACTGGTCATGGTATAGATGCCATTTTATATCAGCCGTCTAATGGTTTTTATCGGTGCAGTGTTTTAGCTTTAAGCAAAATTATATTTTTTTTTGAAACCTTAATATTGAATAATTTAAGCATTCAAATGCATTAAATTAAACTTTTAAATTTACAAAAATCTAAATTATATTTATTCTTATTATCCAAAACCACCAACTTCACTTATACTTTTATTTAAAAAAAAAAAAAACAAAAAATAATTACCGTTCGTATGTGTAGGTATAGATGACAAGGTACTCACTCGATTTATGTTGAAGAGTGATGTCAGCAGTATGATGGGAAACCTGCCGCCACCGACGCCACTAAAGCACTTCTTAAGTTGGTTTGTCAGTCAGTCAGTCACCATTATAGTCACAGTCATTGAAGCACGTACACGTGCATACAATTTAGTTTAAAGCTGTACGCGCCAGTCTTGTTTAAATATTCCCTGTATTTAACTCAACATATTCTTCGACTGCTCATCATACTCTCCAAGTTGTTGGGATTTTCAGAAATTCCTTTTGCTCGCGCGTTTGATGCCATGCGTATGATATTCGTAGTTTTCGCAGTTTGTTTACAAGGGTCAGTTTTTTTGTTGTTTAACTTGCGCGTATTTTGTTTGCGTTAATTCTGGAAACTGAGAATAAATAAATGGTTAAGAGTGTGTTTCTTCCACTTCAAAATTTCATATCTTTTTGAAACCACGTTCGTAGTTTCTAAACACACGTTATTAAGGGTGGGGTGTAATAAAAATAAAATTCTTAGCGCGTTTCGTGTCTGTTGCCTTTTACGTTTGGTTGGCTGTTTCTAATCATCGTCTTTATTAACATTTTAAGTTGTTATTGCTGTGTGTGTGTGTGTATGTGTCTGGCTATTTTATGGCAGATTGCAATTTTTGATTTAATATTTTTTTTCCTTTTAGTTTTTTTGTTTTTGTTAGTTCTTGCCACAGAAAGCGATAATTTTCACATCTGATTGCTCACGCTTTTTATCGGTGAAATGAATAAATAAAAAGTTATAAACAATGACTAGATTTAGCCGTTTGTAGATGGAATTGTAGTAAAATATCAAACGACTCTTTTGCACACAAGAGTCGCATAGTAAAATGTCAATTAAAATATTGAGTTTTATTTATTTAAATGGACAACTTATTGATTTTATAGGTTTTTATATCGTGGCAATTAAATTAATTTGAAAACATTTTCGTTGCACCTTATATGAATAGAGAACGCATCATGTAACAGATTTACAAATGGTAAAAAGTAGACAATATACCTAGAGATCTGTTAGTATTATAGCGACTGGTACTTAACAAGCTCGTTGAGGTGGGGTATAACTTCTATCAGAGAGCGCCGTATTGGTGCAAAGTCACCCGCTCCTTCCATGAACATCACCATGTTGAAGTGACAGTATCTTTCAAAGAAAGTGTTAGATCTCGAACCGGTCCCTATCAATTAAGCACTAGTCGTGTGACAAGTCATGTATTAGACCCCTATTCCTTAGGGGTGCAATACGTTTCATAGGCTTTAAGATAGTCAGTTGTTTTGACACACAATGTGCGCCACCGTCACAGCTTGTTTTAAACACAGTCTGCAAGTATTACCCACGCCTCGTTAGACTGATTTGTAGAGGGTTGCGGGTTCGACTCTGGGTGTTTTTTACAGACAAGCAAAGAATAGGTTGTATTGTCTTTTGAAAAAAAAGATATCCAGCTCAAGCTATTTTGATTATATTCAAGCAACTTTTTGGACTTCGAATCGAGAGACTATTGCCTTAGCCATTCGATTCTGCCCAATAAAGTGACCTCTTCAACTCTTGTTAGGCTTTCTTGTCTATCACTATCGAATCTAGAGTTCGGTTGATTTAATTTAGACATCATCCTAGTAAAGATAAGGCTAGTTTGGCCTGTTACTCATCGCCTCCACGAGTAAGTATAGCTCGAACTACTTCCAGCTGATGGCCTTTTTTTCAATTTAAGTATTTTTTTCAACTTAAACCATTTTTTGTTGTATCTGAAACTAATTAAAACTGTTCATAGGAGCAAAAAATTTGTTCTGTGTACGTATTAACACGATAACAATTTTTTACTTTTAAAGGGATATGCCACTCCCAGTATTCTTATCCAGTCTGTATTTTGCTAGACTATGCACATTAGTATGAGGGTTACTTGTGCAAAGTTGCAAGACTATACCTAATGTAGTTCTCTAGATACGCGATAATAATTTTTCACTTTGTGTGGGGCGTGGTACCTCCCTCCATTCAAATTCGGTCTGTGTTTCTCTACACCATGTATCTTAATATGGGGATTACTGATGCAAAATTCCAAGGCGCTACCTCTTGCAGTTCTCTAGATACAGAATAATAATAGTTTACTTTGTATGGGGGGTACCACGCTCACTGTCCTAATTTAGCCTATGTTTTTCTAGAGTATCCGCATAGGTATGGGGTTTACTTGTACCCACTTTGCAGTTCGCCAGGATAATTTTTTACTTTGTATGGGCGGTACCACGCCAACTATTCCGGCTATGACTCATGGCCCAATACACATACAGAGACCGTTTGTACATAAAAACCTTGGTATTGACGTCACCTTCCATATAAACTTTGCAGAAACAAAGTCGGTTCACGCATTCCAGAGAACATCAATTTCTAACATAATGCAACTTTTTTTTATATATATAGATTAGAAAATAAATATGTCAGTTCGTAATTATAGAGCTGTACTCAGATGTGTACAATGGGCGTATTCAGGAATAAAATTCTCTGAAGCAACGTATATCCTGAAAAAGCTCACAATACCAGTCAACTCTACTATGACAAATGTCCAAAAATATCAACCACCAATGGTGCATCGAAATCTTCGTCTAAACCCCATTAAGCACGTTCAGTTGATAATTCGAAGTAAACAGACAGTACCAAATATCTCTTTAAATCTGACCTACTGAGTTCTAAGTCGTGTATATTATTTTGATCCACGCGTATTTCACGTCATTTTCATAAGTGAATACCGACCGATTCACGGACTTCCTCTATTCCTGAAAAATTATTTTGACTTGTAAAAATGCGCCTATTCGCCATTATGAAATCGGCCCTACTGAGTTCCAAGTCGTGTATATTATTTTGATCCACGCGTATTTCACGTCATTTTCATTAGTGAATACCGACCGATTCACGGACTTCCTCTATCCCTGAAAAATTATTTTGACTTATAAAAATGCGCCTATTCGCCATTATGAAAACTTCGTACACCTGTAGGAAAAATAAAAGTGTGATATAAAACCGCCAATTGTACCTGCATGTATACAGTACAAGAAAATGGGGCCTAGTATATGATCTATCACATAAATTAACACATTTGGTGTGTAAAACATAAGAATACAATAATGTCATACTTAAAAAAAAAGAAGTCCATATAATGTATTATTTGTACGAATAATAAAATCAAATAGCTTATCTCAGTAATCTTGTTTTGACTCCGACTAACAATGTATAAAATTTACACTAGTTTTCACGCCATCACCAAAATTAGCTTTTACTTAAATTAGTAGAGTCGTCTATCGTCACTTTATGTAACTACTTAATAATAAGCATTAAAATGTATCAAATTGCACCTTCATTATATGTACCCAAGCGGGTAAAGAGGGCGTTAATGAGTCAATATGTACTATTGTAAATAGCATTAATACATATCAGAAAAATCGATATTTCCAAGGCTGGGTATACAACTCGAAACTATGCTTAAGTGGTCAACGTGCTAACCGCATGAGATACAGGTTTTAGACAATTATATGAGATTTTAAAGCTTTTGTTAATTTTTCTAAATTTTAGGTTTATTATTAAGTACTAGCTGTGCCCACACAAGTTGTGTGCGACCTGACAATATAGTATTTGATTTTGCTTTGAAAGTATTTCACACCAATTGAAAGAGTCTTACTTTTAAAGTGTTTCAGTTATGGTTTATGTATTTACTTTATACAAAGGTACCCATCCCTGTATAAAATTCTAAAATTAAAAAAATTGTTGTAAACTTCTATAAGAGTTGTTTAAATTATTTTAATAACAATGTAATTCCACAAAGTAAAAATATAAATTAAATACAAATTTCATTCAAATGGCGCCATCTGTTGCGCAGTAGTTTCTTAAAGTATCCCACTTTCAAAGAAGGTGAGTTAAAAAATAACCGTGTTGAGAAAAAATCCATGTTGAAAAATCCTAGTTTTAAACCGAAAATATCAGTACCTTTAAACCGGAAGTTGCGTTTTTCACAGCTTTTTCTCCACCCTCTCTTGGAAATAAAGTATTTTTGCGGATAAAAATTATCCTATATTGGGATCAGAATACTAAGGTACCTCCTCACAAAATTTTGTTAAAATCCATCCAGTAGTTTTTACGTGATGCGAACACAAACGAAAAGCAGACAGACAGACGGAAGTAAGTTACTATTTTATTATATATATTATATTATATAGACTAGCTGTGCCCGATTTGCTCAATTTTACTATAAAAGTGTTCCATACAAATTATAAGACTCTTACTTTTATAGAGTAGCACCTATAAGAGAACAATGCAACTAAACTAAGAAGAAACTAACAATAATAGATTTTTATAGCCACATTCAAGTCGTAGTATTCTTACCAAATTTTAAAAATTAACGCCAAATAACAAAAATAATGTAATCACATAATTGCCTAAGAATGTATTTCACAAAATTACCGAATTATACAACAGGTACTCAATTTAAAACAACTACAAATTTTATTCATTTGGCTATTTGACATATGTTTTTAGCGCCATCTGCGTTTAAATATCAAAATTAAAGGTGCCGTGCCGTGCCGTACTAAGTAGTTGAAACGATTTGTGTTTTAAAATATACAACTTTCAAAAATTAAACGTACCGTGCTGTACTAAGCAGTACTTAGTTCATCCTTAAGATATGCTACATATCAGTTTGTGTATTTTTTTACTTTATAAAAAATAAAGTATTCATATCCGGTTAGTTCAACTGCATACTTTCATTGCTTTTTCTCCACTTTCTCTTGGAAATGAGATATTTTTGCGGAAAAAAGTATCCTATATTGGAATCAGGATGCCATAGTACCTCCTCACAAAATTTTGTTAAAATCCATCCAGTAGTTTTTACGTGATATGAACGTAAATGAAAAGCAGACAGACAGACGGAAATGAGTTACTGCTTTATTATATGTATAGATATAGATGTACAGATTTATCTTTGTTCTGCTCGATCTCGTATCCTGAGTATTTGGAAACAAAATTTTATTTGAGATACAAGCACACTGTAGAATCTCTACATCCCTCTTTCGCATTCTTTGTATGTATTTATGTGAGGTAGAGCTGAGTTCCATACAACATCCTTATGAAGAACTAAACTGAAATAAAGAAAAACAGGAACTAATTCAATGTACTTTTCAATAAATTGTTCCTTTTCGTGTGTAAATTTTTTTTTATTTTTTTTTTTTTTTTTAATTGCAATTTAAGCAACTGTTCAGTTATTGAAGCTTTTTAACCGACTTCAAAAAAAGAAGGAGGTTATCAATTCGTCTGAATGTTGCTTTTTTTTATGATTGTGCCCGCAGAACTCAGTCATTAGAAAGAAGATGCTTACAGCTTGGTCCCATTTTAAAAGAAGTTCAGAATTTTGAAAATTAAAGGGTGTCACCATACAACATACGTGTTTTTACGTGTATTATGAACCGTAAAGGGCACCCTTTTACAATTTTAAAAAACTGCATATCACTATAGCTGCCAATAACAGAAATTAATAAAAAAAATAAACTTAAAAATTAAAGGGTGTTCCCATATGTGACGTCAATTTAAATATATGAACTATTTGAACCATTGTAGACAATCACTTGAAAATTGGACAGAATGTCCAATATATATAATCAGAAATTAAATATTTATAATTAGAAGTTAAAGGGTGTCCCAATAGTTGATGTAATTTGATGTATATTGCAAAACTTTTGAAACGTAACAGAGAGACGGTTGAAATTTACAAAGAACCTATAATTCTAAGTCCGTTATAACATCAAGTATATAATTTAAATTTGGAAACTAAAGGGTGTCCCCATGTTTAATAAAATTTTATCTATCTAGCCCTATCTTTTGAACCGTTATAGACAAACACTTAAAAATTAGACAGAATCTCCACTACTATGTCCCGTATAATAACATTTATAAATATTTAAAGTTATAAAGGGTGTCTCAATAGTTGATGTAAATTGATGAATATGGCCAAACTTTTGAACCGTTTTAGATAGACATTTGAAATTTACAAAGAATCTGTCCTTTAAAATAAGTGCTTAATTTAAAATTTTACATTAAAGAGTGTCCCCTAGGTGATATTGTTTAACCCATATGGCCATATCTTTGGAACTGTTACTTTTTATTACTGTGTCACTAATAATAAGTGTAAAAAAATAAAGGCTGTCCTCATACCTGAGGTAATTTGTCGTATATGGCTTTATCTGCTTAACCGTTACGGATAGACATTTGAATGAACAGAACGTATATTACTATGTCCGTTAGAGCAACAAGTATAAAAGAATTTGATTTGAGTACTATTTCTTACAGATTACTTCCTTTTAAATTTTTAGTTAAGAATTGATGCACATATATTTGTTTTGTAGGCGGTTTTTTTTGCAAGAATTATTTACGATTAAAATTGTTAAAGCTTTTTTTGCACACAGCGACTATCTTAAAGAGCTTTTGCTATTGGGGTCCCTTTAACTACTAATAAAATAAGTAATCGTTAATATAATTACTTTAATCGAATGTTACATAAATAATATTGATATTAAGATAAAATTTATTGCCATTTAATAAATGTATTAAAAAAATTTGAGTTAATTTGCCTCTAGTCTAACCGATTGGGCCACACACATAGCGCCAAAGTGCCAACATAATTTATCATTTTATAGCCCCAATAATTGTTTATTACCGCCACCCCTTGAAAGAATAAATAAATAAAAAAAAAAATTCAAATCATTCAAACAAATCGCCAAAATGCGAAAAAATTTAAAATCTCTGTGTGAGGTTTGTTCTGAATTAGAATTTTTTCAAATCGAATTTTTCTGTTCAACATACCCGCCACACACCGATACTCTTACATCTTCTTAAAGCTAAACATCTAAATATCTACACACAAACATAAATATCAAGGCGTGTGGCTACTTAATAATGACCTTAAAGGTCACAGACAAAACTAAATAAATAAACAAATATAAAAACAAAAATCTAAAACTTCACATCAAAAACTAAAAACAAAAGAATTATAAAGGTGGGCGCTCATAAAAAAGCCGCCATAAGGCCTTTTTTATTTTTACTTAAAAAAAAAGTTGTTGCATTTAGTTGTCGTTGTTGTCGCTGTTGCTGTTGCTGGTGGTTTAATGTTCAAATGAAAATGAAAACAACATTAAATAGTTACAACAACAACCACAATCAAACATAAAACAAGAAGGTGTATTAAACGTGTAATACAATGAAGCTCAATTTGTTAAAATCGACACAAAACGAAGACAAACCAAAAAAAATAAAAAATAAAAAAAAAACTGAACTAAACGGAGTGACCACCATGACAACCATTAAATTGTGTATGAAAGAAAAAATTCTGCAAAAAAAAAACTGCTAAGAAAAATTACAATTTGTTTTAAATGGCATTTTGTACAGGTTTTTTTGGTTACCACTTCAACAGAAGTTTAAACGAATGAAGAAATTTAATACAAAACAATAATGAGCTCTGCTGTATTTTTGGATATTATGTCTCATATAGAATTTGCTGTGCTTAAGAGGACTTAAAGTCAAACGAAAGAAGGTAAAAGAGGAAATTATGGCCCTTCAAATAACAATAACAATGTGCCGAGGGATACTAAACAAAGTCATTACTGTTTGCCTCTTTTTTTGAACCCGCCTTTGTTCCTCAGAGAATTTCTTTTCGCTGACTTGTCAGACCTTATAACGAATCATTAACTCCTGAGTAATTACCAGAAGCTGAATCTGTCTTTTAAAGATTCTGGTTCCATCACTGAGCTTAAAGTACTCGTTATGATGTCTAAAGGCTAAGAACCCCAATGGCCACCTCATGTGATATATGTCTGCATATAGTTCTCAGTATACTGTTACCTAAGGAGCGCTGCCACTCTTTCTAAAGAGTCTTTTTGTACAGATGCGAAGGAATTTAAATTAAAAAAAAAAAATCAGAGAAAAAAATTTTTAGTAACCAACCAATTGGCTTTAATATTTAAAAATGTTTTTGGATACGACGCGTCGGTGTCGCGCGTAAATGTCGTAACCTGAATGTACAATCAGGCTGTATGGTTTTATACATTATGTGTGTAATTTTTACAATATTCATTTCTGATCCCATAAAGTATATATTGTCTGAATCCTTCTACATAGAGGAGTTGATTAAGCGATGTCCGTCTGTCCATCCGTCCGTGTTGACGTTGAAATGTCATTTGCCAAGACGAGGTACAGAAAATTTAAGCCCAACAATCTGCCAGGTATATTTTCGAAAATTTTGGAATTGCAATTCAGCGACATTTCACCATCCTATTAGAGGCTGCGGGCAAAAAACCACGCCCACCTATTCAACAAGAGGGAAGCTTAAGGTAGTGGTAGACTTCGTTCTCACCAATTGACGATTGATAATTGAATACAAGTGTTCTCGTATTCCTTTATCTGGGTTTGGTTGGTTAAATAGATGATGCTTACAACTAAAACACTACCCTAAGTAGATTAGATACAAGAGTGCTGATGACGGAAGTGGCTGTCTAGAAAATGTGCATTCCGCTCGTGCTGGTGTCTAAAAAATTAAATTTTCTCAATTTTTCTTTAATATTATCACCTAATTTGTAATTTAATTAATTTTTCTTAGAGAGAATAAAAACGAACTTAAGCTTGATTATAAAATTTTAACAATAAAATTTTTACAAAAAATTTTTAAAAAAATTACAAAAAAGTAAAAAAAAATTTTCCAAAAAATTTTTACAAAAAAATTAAAAATTTTTTTTTTTAGAAACATAAGGGGGAAACACAAAATCAAGCATTACTAAGGTAAAGGGTATATAAGGTTCGGCAGGGCCGAATATAGCACTCTTACTTATGGAGTCAAAAGGTCGTCAAATATAAGCTCCTAAATGCTTGTTCGTTTTTAGTTTATCTGCATGGACCTAAAACTTTACATATCCGCCGAGAAAATAAACTAAGGACGTAAAATCATATCAATGAGGTGGCTAGTGAACAGTGCGTCAAATGTTTCTTTTAGTATATTAATTGCATCGGGCTGTGAGTGATGTAAGGAACCATCCTGTTTAATCCCCATGTCTGCAATACTAATGTCTTCCAATTGAGGCACAAAAGAGTGAGTAAGCATGTCTCTATAACGTTTACCGTGGACTGTAATACTCTGATTATCGTTATTTGTTAAGACATGTGGATCTATGATTCCACCGGCTATTCTGTTTTTTTAAACAAAAGTATACTTCATTACTGAAAAAAATTTTCAAATGAAATTGTGGATTTACTATGTCCATGTTTTCTTCGCTCTTTTCACTCTTTTACCGCGTAAACGAAGATTATGTTACATGTATTATAAGTTTCTAGCAGTACCTTGGTTATCAGGGGTCTCTGTTTAGGGGGATTTATGTCTTAAAACTTATGGCCCCCTGACTAATAGCCATCAGTTTGATATCGGGACAGAGGTCTCAGAAGCCTTAGTAAAGTCTCTGAAACTAGAATAGAAGGACTTTCGCGGTTCGTTCAGTAAATGAATACCGTGGATCCACAGAAACTGATACCAAGTTAAGATGAATGGTTATTACGAGACCGAAGTGTTGTAATTCAGCAGGAAAGATAATGGAGATAGAGTTTGGGTATAATCTTTTGTCTTAGAAAGACTAGAGAAACCATTTTTTTTTTTAAGAGAAGTAACACTCAGGCGATTAATGCATATTTAACTGTGTTACTTCCTTCGGATAGGGATAGTAGTAAATAAGACAGAATGTTAGTGTGATAGTAAAGCTACGCTTTTGGCAACACTGCAATTGCACGTTGTGATTATTTTTAGAACAGTATTGCAAGCGCCTCTGGTGTTATTTAGGCGAATTAATTTGAAGCAAGCAGAGCAAATTTATAATTATTTTACTTCGCCGGCGATTTAGTGCTATGTGGTAATACCGTCGAAGGAGGGCACTGTGATATGCATTATTGTAAAGAGAGATTAATACATATCAGAATAATTGATCAGATAATTGCTTTTGAACTCGTGACCATTTCACCTCACCACTTGTGTGTCAAAAAAACTTTTTGAATTTTTAACGGTGGTAAAAACAATAATTAGGACAATCTTCATGGTTGGTACTAATATAATATTTACTACAATTATTAGGTAGGCGGGTCATCAGCATACAGTACCATCCGATATAGATACATCCGATATACGGATATTATATTTACTGACTAAAAAGCATCAATGTGTTTTTTGCAACCAATTTGTCCTGGTTGATAAATTTTTTTCTTCTTCTCTATATTAAATAATAAAATTAATTCTTTTAAATGCCTGTCTTTTTCTCTGCAAACGACAAGCCCTTCTTAGTTCTCCTAAAAGTCAGTATAACTGAAAGGAAAACTTTTGAAAGGAAAATTCATAGTAAAACACACAAAAAACGACAGAATAGAAGCAGTTGTTCTTCTTAATTCTTTTTACTTCTCTCTGCGGTTGTTACTGTTGTAAGAGAGTGTCTTTAGCGCCGTCTGCATATCTACAAAAGCTTTCGTTTTCAAATAGTTTTTGTTTTTTTTTTCGTTGCTGAATGTTTGTCTGTCGTTTTGTGTGAATATTTTGCTTTATTTTTTGTATAAAATAATTTTGTTCTAGCAGTCATTAAAAAAGAAAAAGAAAAAATGTGAAGTTATTTAGGTTCAGGCATGTACTGCAATCAGCAACCCAGTGAGAATTTTGATGTAAGAATTTGAAGAAAAGATACAAAAATGAAAAATGTATTGTCTTAACTAAAATGGAAAGTTTTCAGATATCAGATTTCCCTATTGATACCAATAAATCAGCGATACTTCGGGTTGATCGCTATATCGCTTTCGGCGATATTTAATTGTTTATAACACGATGAATTAGAAATTTCGAAGTTTTAACGAACCTACACTGTAACACTAAATGCATTGAACCATTTATTACAAAATTATCTGCAACATATAATTCACAACTGTGGTAAGTTATCTTTCGTCGCTCCGTTAGGAAACATGAAATATTCGTAGTCAGTTCATGTATATTAGAAACTTTTATAAAAAAAAATTGGTTAACTCAAATACTTGACCTTTATATCGCTCTGCATTCCGAAATTATTATTCTATTATTTTGAGGGGGGTTACCAAAGCAGACCACTATCTTCATGGGTCCCATTTCAACCCCCTTCGTTCCTCAATGATTTCTGGTATCCGACTGGAAATTTACAACTACCTTACTTTCTTTGAGTCTCGTGCTGTCACTAGCCTTTCACTCTTGACTGTAGTGATTTTACTGATACATGTCGACATTCTTCCTCATTACAGTGTCTATTAAAATTGCTAACATTTACTTAAGACTAGGTATCTACAGCATCTCCATATAATATGTTTATGCCGTGGTCCAAACCCTTTTTTATGTTAGCCTTTTTTAAAGCACAGCCTGTAAATTTCGTCTTACCACAATCGCGACCTGTACTAACGCAGTTAACCAATTGTAGGCACCCAGACTATATCCAAGCTCATTCTTGGTCTTCCTGCCAATTTGGTCTTCCTGCCAATTTGGGTGGGAATCAAACCCACAACCCCGTATTGATAGATTAGCACACTACCTACATAGGCACCCGCCCGCATATTTACTCCTACACAATATACAAGATTTCACAAACCTAAGAGCAGTCGGCTTGGATCATTTATGAAAAAATATTAGCGGTATGCTTGATTATGAGATGAGCTTCTTTCCATTCTAAGATTTAAATCTAGGGTTCGCCGGTGGTCTAGTAAGTAGTATACTAGTCTATCAGTCCGAGGTTACAGGTTCGATTTTGTTATTTTTCACTCTAAAATAAGGCAGGAAACTTCAACTTTAATCTGTCCAAGATAAAAGTCGAGATGTGTCTGGAAAAGACTTCGAAGATAGCGTAATGACAAGCACATACTTTTACATAGAAAATGACAAAAAAAAATCATTAATAGGGGAAGTTTGTGGAGCTCCTACAGCTTAAGTATATACAAGTAATAAGTATCAGAGAAAAGTGTATGACTTCTAGATTAATGCTTCATAAAAAATTTTTTTCGCGCTTCATTCTTTAATTCTTATCTAGCATTCAAACTGGAAATTTCACGATAAACAGATTTTTTGAGAAATAAAGTATAGAATTGCAATTGATACAACTTCTCTGATCGGACTTCGTCAGCCTTACAAAATTTTGAATTTACATAGATAAGAGAGTTTTTAATGAAACGGTAATAAAAAATTTTAATTTTTAAAAATTTCAATTTTTTATTACCGTTTTTATTTTAAGACTTGAATTCCTAAAACGGGAATGATTAGTTCCAAAAAATGGGGTTTTTTTTTACAAAAGTGGCTACCCTTACTTTAATAACAACAAGGTTATCAAATCCTTTTTGGAGTATGTATCCAACAGTTAAAGCTTTAAAATCTGCTTACTTTTTTTCAATCGGTGCTTTGCATTAAGAGAAATTTTACATTAAATCATAAATTTTGTTTTAACATTGGCTATGTTTGGATAGGGTAACGGTTCTCCTGTTACATTTATTACCGAATTTTTTTTGTATTTCCATTTATTATAGGTTGTCTTTAAAATAGTTCACAATAATTTTACTAGTACCGAAGTAAGTTAAAAAAAAACACTTTTATGGGGAAAATCCTGAAAAAACGGTAGCTTTTACATTTTCCCAATTACATACAGGCTTGTTACGTTTTAACGAAATGCGTTATCAGAATAAAGCTTACTACTATTTTATTCTAAATTTTATTAAGAGCCGATATCTTCAAATAATAATAATCAGATCATAAATAAGTCCACCACGTATAAGTACTCAGTTAAGGTAGGCCATAAATTAAAAAAAAAAATCTCTCAAAATTATTCTAAACTAAAAAAAGACATCCCAGGTATGACACCTGGACGATCTGGCCCTCGCTGGACCAAAAAAAAACGGTCTCTCTATTTCGGCTGCAGAAAATGCAGCTATGTGATTTAGTAGCAACAGTCACTGGTCATTGTTTATCTGGAACCCATGCAAGAAGGATGAGTATCCCTTATAATGACTTCTGAGGAAGAGGAGGAAACGGTTTAACACCTTCTTTGTCGTTGCCCTGCACTAAAACATCGGCGCCTACAATACTTGGGATGACGATGTTTTAAGAGCCTTTCTGGTGTTTCATCTCAGGATTAATTCCTATTTAAGGAACTCTGCTTGGTTTTCTAATCCTCTTCCAACTGGAGTGACAGAGTTGCCCACCAATGCATGTCACGTTTAGTAAAGCCTACACGGCCAACACTCTCTTCTCCTTAGTCTATGTCCGTCTATCCACTTTTGTCTCTATGATTTTTTCACAGTCTATATAACTCATAACCAATAACTAATACAATGGACCCAAGTGAGCTATTTTCCTCTCCAGTTCTGATAGTTTTCTTTTCCTTCTTTAAGAAGCTGTCTGCTTAACCTAAGCTAACTTTTTGTTGATATTTTCAAGGTCTGTCTAAGCTTTATATTAAATCTTAATATTTGAGTTATAAATAAACTTTTTATGTCATTCCAAAAAAAAAAAAAAAAAAATTGTATGCCCGAAGTACCCAATTTTGGGGTTTTACCCACAAGCTCCCCTTTAACTCAATGGTGGTGATTGTCCGCAACTCTACTCAAAACCCTTTCTTATGATAAATTTGGTGGTTCATGAGCTACCGAATTATTTCCAAAATAAAACGTTTTAAAAAGCTGTGGGCTCTGTAGTTTTATATAATAAAACAGTTCAGTGCTAGTCAGACTTGCACAAGTGGGGCTCCGTACTATGATCCATATACAACTTTGAATTTTTAAGTGTTTTTATGGAGCCTCCTTTAGGTTTTAACTTTGTTGTTTTCATTACTTACTTTTAAACATTTTAATTCTCTAACATCATTTATTACTAAAAAACGCATAATTCCTTCAAAATTTTTAAATAAATATTTTATAAAAGAATCAATATAAAAATAAATATTTATTTAAAAAAAAAATAATCCAAGCAGATTATGCGTTCTTAAGAAATAAATATATAAAATACAATTTCGAATAAAATTTTTTGAAATTTTAAGTGTCTGCTTGTTCAAAAGATAAGCACATATGCTGAATTCCTTCTATGGGGGCACCCTTTAACTTTGAATTATTATATATACTTACTAGCTGTGCCCGCCACTTCGTCAGCGTCCTTGCAATATTTTGTTTGATTTTACTTTGAAAGCAATTCACACCAAAGACCCTTACTTTTTAAGTGCTTCACTTATGGTTTATGTATTTACTTTATATAATGTTCCTCATCCCTACTAAAATAACACAGTGCAACACGGAAAAAAATAACCATACACGGACACCACTACGTGATAAAAGACCAAAAAAAAAAGACCCCTGTCTCCCAGTTTTGCCCAAAGTCCTCCAGGTTTTTTTTTTATGGGCCCTCAAAGATGTGGGGCCTCGATGTCATTTTTGCAAAAAAATTATCATTTACTCAAGCTCATATTTTGCAAACCGTTTGGAATTTTGATATACTCTCTGAGGCAAACTTGTAGCTCTTGTCATAAAGAACAAAAAAATGATTCTTAACACCGTATAGGTAGCGCTTAGGTAGCTAAAACATTTTCGGGAAATTTTTCACTTTTGCGGCTACCTAAGCGCTACCTAAACGGTGTTAAGAATCATTCCTAGGAAGTTCATATGTTGAAGAAAGTTGTTTATTGAGATCTTAGGTTCATTTTTGTAGTTGATTGTTTCCTTGAATTTTGAACGGTTTGCTACCTATGGACCTGAACAGGGGAAAAAAGGTAAAAAAAATTTTATTTTTTAAAGTTTTTTGCGATTTTGACCTTGAAGATGAAGTTTTTTTTTTATATGTTCACAGTTTTTGTTCTTTATGACAAGAGCTACAACTTTGCCTCAGAGAGTATATCAAAATTCCAAATGGTTTGCAAAATATGAGCTTGAGTAAATGATCATTTTTTTTGCAAAAATGACATCGAGGCCCCACATCTTTGAGGGCCCATAAAAAAACCTGGAGGACTTTGGGCAAAACTGGGAGACAGTGGTCTTTTTTTTGGTCTTTTATGACGTAGTGGTGTCCGTATATGGTTATTTTGCCATGACTTAAAAAATTACACAGTGTGTAAGTAAATACACATACCATAACTGAAGCACTAATAGATATGCATAGTTTAAGCATATCGGTTATTGCTTCAGTTATGGTTTCTGTATTTACTAATTAAAGGGTCTCATTATAATTGAAATAACTGCGTACTATAACTGCTTTTTCTCTACATTCTCTTGGAAGTAAGATAGTTTTGGAATCAGGATACTGAGGTACCTCCTCACAACATTTTATTAAAATCCATTCAGTAGTTTTTACGTGATGCGAACACAAAAAAAGAAAGACAGACGGACAGACATGAAATGAGTTACTATTTTATTATATGTATAGATTATTCCAGCGAGCATAAGACTACATACTCTGCCTGTATTGCCAAATTTCGATTACAAGACAAGGCTAAATTTGTAAAAATCGCTACTTCTAGGAAGCACCCCTTCGTTGTGTAATAGAGATTGTAATACGAGCACTGTGTAAATGCCTTCCAATTACACTACAAAAATCCATTTACTTATAAATTCCCTTTATAATTAATATATTTAAAGAAAATGAAATGAATGGAATAATTAAAAATATTTACTTGCTTTGAATATAAAATGCTCACTGGGAAATTGTTTAATAAAACCCTTTTTCAAAGCACATACATATACTCGTACTACATCTATTCATTTTATTAATGCTTGATGATGTTGTTATTGTTACTATATGTTGTTGTTTTTGTTTTTGTTGGTGTTATTGTTATTGTTATTGTTTTTGTTTTTTGCTTTTTTTATTGTTGTTGTTCTTATTATTCTTTTGGTGGTTTAAAATGTGCTTAATTGCATTTCGATATCTATGCTTAGGCATCACACATCTATAAGTCTGCCACATTTCTTCCAGCTAAAAAATGCGGGAAAAACTTGTCCATTAATCTGTAAGTGTCTGTCCGTAATTCCGTCCGTCCATCAGTCCGTCCATCAGTCCGTCCATCCACCGCTCAATACATTTGGCCATTATTTTTAAGTTGGTTGATTTGGTTGCATTGTTGCTCTATTCGTTCTATTTATTTGTTTTTGTAATGCCAATACCCAATATTATAATACAATAATGTAATAATGTAAGAGTGTAACAATGTAACAGTGTAACAACATATAAATACACAAAATATCAAACATCCATTCCCACTTGCCATCCTCCATCCCTGAACATCGCAGCCAGCATTTTACATCCCAGGAATGAATACCAGAAAACTACCGACTAGAATTCAAGAAATATTTGCAGTAGGCGGCATTGTTAGAGGGACAAGAAAATCGATTTTTTTTTGTTGTGTTGCCCTTTAAATAACAACAACAACGACAACAACATAGCAATTGATGCTGTAAGAAAACAAAACGTCTTGTTGCTGTTTACAGAGCAAAAGACTAATTGTTGCCACAAAACAAAAGCTCTAGGTGGGAATTTTGTAAAATGTTTTTAGTTTTTGTTTACCAAGTTTGTGTGTATGTGTGTGAGTGTGTTTGATATAACATAAATATGACAACAAAATGTTGCTCATAGTTTGTGCAGCATAGGATGTTGATGATGATCATCATTATCATCCAACAATTTTTGTCTGCGACTTTTAATTCACATTAACAATTAAGTTTAATATAAAGTTGAAGGTTTTGTAATTGTTGCTACTCAGATGTCGGAAAACATGACGAAGAATTCCTGGCAAATAAATACATTTTACAAGAATTTTTCCTAAGAAAATCTTAAACGTTTTTCATTTTATATTTGGAATAATGAAGAAAACAAATCAATTTGTTGGAGTTTGTTTTTTTTCTATTTATATGGTTCAACGATTATTTAAATTCTGTTTTCAGTTTTATTTCACATACATGCGGCACATTTGAAAAGGAATGTTGAATTCTAGATCACAGACAATAAGGTAAAGTGGACTTTGGGTCTTTAGGACAACACGCACCCATAAATCACTTAACCTCAGATGATAAATTAAATGTCTGAGAAGAAAAGGCTTAAGAAATGATATCGTCTACCTTTTTTTGTGCTTTGATCCTAATTGGCAAACTTAAGTCGGTGGCCATAGTGCCCATTGTGAGGCCTAGATAACCATGAAACTTTAATCTTCTTTTTCTTAGGTGACTTATACCGACCATTTATTCCTGTAGCCGAATGCTTCTTCTCCAATTCCTGATACCAAGTTTCGAATTGTCTTCCTCAACTTGATCTTTTCATCGAAGTTTTGATCTTCCCCTTCTGCGTGAACCGTCACCAGGTTTTCATAGTGAAATGGCTTTCTAGCTGAATCATCTTTATCGATTCTCACAACATGACCTAGCTAACGCAATCGTTATAATATGATACGTTTGGATATGTCAATATCGGCATACAGCAGCATAGTTCATACAGCTCGTGGTTCATACGACACCGATATTCTCCACCCACGCAGATTGGTCCATAGATTTTACGAAGAATTTTTTTCTCAAACCCATGCTTCGGAACCACGGGTAGTATCAGTGTCTTGTAGAGAGTGTTTTTGTCTGTGGCCTTGCTTTTAAACCTAGTCCAAAGTAGCATCTATTGGCCAGCATTATTCTTCTCTTTATCTCAAAATGATGTTTGTTTTGTTAATGGCAATACCGAAGTAGATAAAATCGCGAACTACCTCAATGTTGTAATTTTCAACTTCCACTGTCTACCTGAGTCCACTGCACGTCTTGTGCGTTGATACCATCAACATGGTTTTATCGCCGTTTACTGCCACAACCACTTTGGCAGATTCTTTTTCAATTTTTCAAAGGTTGCAATTACCGATCGCAATGTTCGCCACATGATGTCTATATCGTCAGCGTAAGGGAGTAACATGTGTTGTTTAGTGTATAGCGTGCCGGTTCTATTCACATTCGCATCTCGTATAACCTTCTCCAGCAGGATGTTAAAAAGATCACACGATAGACTATCGCCTTGTCTGAAACCTCGTTTGGCACTAAATAGTTCGGAGAGGTTTTTTCCTATTTGTACTGAAGATCGCGTATCAGTTAGGGTCATCCTGCACAGCCGTGTTAGTTTTGAAGACATGGCTTGAAACAGCTTTGAGCGTATGGGGCTGGGGCTTTTCCAGGATTTGACGTAAGGTGAATATCTGGTCGGTGGTGGATTTGCCTGGTCTATAGCCACATTGATATGGCCCAATTATATCGCCAACTTTAGATTTTAATCTTTTACACAGTAGGATGGAAAGTATTTTATATGCGATGGGAAGGAGACTTATTCCTCTTTGGTTGGCGCGTACTTTCTTGGCTCTTTTTGACAACCCATCAGCTTATTATTCTTCAGCCGAGTAACTGCTACTTGGACGTCATTCTCCCTAGATGGTATACTCTCAATACCTTCATCCGGGATTGGCTCTGTGGTATCTTCGTCGCCGCTACTACGTGATACCAATAGCAGTTGCAAGGTACCCAACATTGAGGATACGTAGCGTCACCCTTTTCAAGTGGATGGTACCTACCGTCAAAACTTAAGCTCAGATACTCCTATGCTATATCCATGTCAAATTTCCAAAATATTTTGACTCTGCCCCAATGTGTGCTGATCGTGCAATAATATTCCACGTGTTGTATGCTTTTGATAGCTGTTGCTTAAAACTTGTGCTTAGTTTAGGTATTGGTGAGAGTAAACGGGGGGATGTATTTCATTGAAAGTGAATGCAATATAAATACAAAAAGTCAATGAATAATAGGAACTGCCGTCGCATTAAACATCGTTAAAATCTTTAAAAAAAATGTATTTAACTAAAAGAATAATTTCTAAAGAGAGCGATTTTTTCCAAGATAAAAGATATCATTTTTTAATCATTTTATTTATTTATTTATTGTAGTCAATGGATGTTATCCTTACAGACTATTACAAAAAAACTTAAATTAGTAGAGATTTTATTATATTAGACAGTATTTAAAATTACAATTAAATTTCTTTTAATTATATTTAAATTTAAAGAGAAATCAATATTTTTATAAAAATTATTGAATTGATTGCATAATCGCACAAGAGGATCAGCCATAGCGTAATTCGTACTACAATTTTGGACAAAAAGAGGCATAAAGTTACGCATATTACGACATGGAACATTAAATTTAATATTGGCCAACAGAAATTCACAACAAGTATTACCATTGATAGTACTTAACATAAAAGAAACATTTAACATAATACGACGACTTTATAGAGTAGGAAGTTTAATTAAAGCAAGCCTACTAGTATATGAAGGAAACCTCACATCATCACGCCAATTTAAACCACGTAAGCAGAACAGCAAAAATTGTTTTTGAACAGATTCAAGAAGTTGGCAATGTACGTTATAATAAGGATCCCATATTACTGTCCCATATTCCAGGATAGGTCTAACCAGAGCTACAAAAAACTGTTTTGTGATGTAAGGGTCGGAAAATTCTTTTGACCAGCGCTTAATAAATGCAAGAACACCTCGAGCCTTGTTGACAGTCATTGTAATATGAGATATAAAATTAAGTTTAGGATCCAGCAAAATTCCAAGGTCCAAAAATGAATCAACTACCTCCAACTCATGTTCTCCTAAGAAGTAGTTAACAGTGATAAAATCACTCCTTGAAAATCTTATGCATTTACATTTTTTAATATTTAAAACCATCATGATGTGTCTACACCATAAAACAAGATTGTTGAGGTCACTCTGCAAATTTATATGATCTGCATAATGCTTAAAGCTATAAAAGATTTTGACATCATCAGCATACATTAATACATGTGAGGAGTTTATAACACTGGGAAGATCATTAATAAAAATGGAAAAAAGAAGAGGTCCCAGGTGACTTCCCTGGGGAACACCGGACAAAACAGCAATACATTTTGATGAACGATTATTAAAACGAACAGTTTGACTACGACATGTTAAATACGACTGCAACCAATTAAGGCTAATATCTGCCATAAAAATCATATCTCAATCACACTTTAGCAAATACTTGAAAATAAAAGCGAATTATTTTTATAAAACAAAACAATCGAACTTTTTTCACCTCTCTTTGGATTTATTTTTCAGGTTATTTAAATTTCCATTTCATTAAAATTTCAAAAGCTTAAGCCGCTTATTTAACTCCATTATTGAAATTATAGACATGACTTTTTATAAACCCCAAATTTTGTGGATTAAAAACTAAACATGACTACTGTCGTGATTTGAATATTTTTGTTTAGTTTTTTTTGTGTTTTTGTCTTTTTGTATTTTTGTTTGTTTGTTAGTTTTAAGTTCTTATTAATTATTTGCTGAGACACTTGAAATTGTTTTTGTATTGCGAATTCTATGCTATGAACCTCTAGTATGTGTGTTGAGATGTGTTGTAACACTTTGAAGCGGCTTTTGTTTGCACGCTTAAACTTTTAATCTCACAAAACTAAATAAATATTTTTTTTTCTTAAATTATCATATTATAATTTATATTTGCTAGCGTTCTATCTACTTGTCGGCAAGAAGATAATAAATAGTTTTGTTCTCTTCTTTAGACAATTATTTAAATATGCTTAAATATTAACAATTTGTTGAAAGTTTGAAAGATTTTCGAATGGTTTTAAACACTGTTCTATATGAAGTGTGTGGATTTAAAATATTTCAAATTTTCATTAGAAATTAATTGAGATAAATTCTTAGCTATATTTCGAAGTAAAAAGAAGGCGTATTCTTAAATTATTCCTCAAAATATTATTTTAAGTTAATAAATGACGTGCATTTGTTTAATCCTCTTAATTTGCTTTTAAAAATGTATTCAATATTTAATTAAAGCTTTCATATTAAGTAGGCCTACAAGTTTGTAATCTATTGAATGAAATAAATAAATAAATAAAAATTAAATAACATAATTAAAGAAATGTATATTATTATCACCTAATAACTCTGTTTTTTACAACCATTTTATAAGAAAAGTTTTAACCAAAATGCCCCATCATACTTTATCTTCCTCGCTAAAAGGCAGTCAGCATACCTAGCTGAAAGGCAGCTCTATGGAAACGGATCTTTAAGAATAAAATTAAAGTCTAGAGTGATAACACAGTGCAACACGGAAAAAAATATCCATATACGGATACCACTACGTGATAAAAGACCAAAAAAAAAGACCCCTGTCTCCCAGTTTTGCCCAAAGTCCTCCAGGTTTTTTTTTATGGGCCCTCAAAGATGTGGGGCCTCGATGTCATTTTTGCAAAAAATGATCATTTACTCAAGCTCATATTTTGCAAACCGTTTGAAATTTTGATATACTCTCTGAGGCAAAGTTGTAGCTCTTGTCATAAAGAACAAAAATTGTTAACATATAAAATCAAAAAAACTTCATCTTCAAGGTCAAAATCGCAAAAAACTTTAAAAAATTATTTTTTTTTTACCTTTTTACCCTGTTCAGGTCCATAGGTAGCAAACCGTTCAAAATTCAAGGAAACAATCAACTACAAAAATGAACCTAAGGTCTCAATAAATAACTTTCTAGAACATATGGACTTCCTAGGAATGATTAAATTCATTTCGGCTATATATGCGCTACCTAAACGGTGTTAAGAATCATTCCTAGGAAGTTCATATGTTCTAGAAAGTTGTTTATTGAGACCTTAGGTTCATTTTTGTAGTTGATTGTTTCCTTGAATTTTGAACGGAACAATTTTTGTTCTTTATGACAAGAGGTAAACTGGAGGACTTTGGCAAAACTGGGAGACAGGGGTCTTTTTTTTGGTCTTTTATCACGTAGTGGTGTCCGTATATGGTTATTTTGCCATGACTTGAAAAATTACACAGTGTGTAATCTATTAAGAATAAACAGGTTCTGCTGCTTTTTGGTTTTAAGAAATACATAAAAAACTAAATAATAATTCTATTAGTTTCTTTAAAAAATAAATGAGTTTAGCTGTAAGTTTTATATAAAATAAATTAACCAAATTTTATAAAACTTTTATTATTATTTTTTTTTAATGTGGGAGACAAATAACCTACCCGCAAAACGAAATTAAAATTTCATTAATTTTCATTACACAAAAATTATTAAAATTATAAAATAATATTTGTACATCAATAAAGTTCCCTTAAACTGGGTTAATACTATTAAATGGCCTTATTTAAAAAAATACTTTATTTTCTAAATGCTTCGCTTTTGTTTGTTTTTATTTTTTATGCAGCCGAATTTTTAAGAGAATCTCAAACTAGTTAAAGACAAAAGCAAAATAGAACGCAGATCATTAAAAGCTTTATGTTTTATAATCAATTTAATTGTTCGCTTTTTGAAAAATATAAAATTATAATACCCAAACGCAATTTATTTGGTTCAATTTAGGTCAAAAGAGTAAACATTAGAAAGCTGCTTGGTGAAATTGTAAAATTTTTTTTGTTAAAAATTACAAATTCCTAGCTGTGCCCGCCACGTCGTTGACGCCCTGACAATATTTTGCTCAATTGCACACTAATTGTAAGACTCTTACTTTTATAGTGCTTCAGTTATGGTTTATGTATTCACTTTCTATCTATCTATCTATCTTTCTATCTATCTATCTATCTATCTATCTATCTATCTATCTATCTATCTTAAATTATAGCGGATATTATTATATTTTAACTGATCAAACTTATATAAAAATTGTTTAATTGATCTTTTCTATTATTGATGGAAAATTATATGAACAGATCTTTATTTTGATAAGAAAATATTAATTTAGTACTTTGAGCTGCATTAGTGGTTGGCATTATTTTCGACTACCCTTGGTCCTCAATAATTTCACGCAGCCGATAGATAATTTAAGACTACTTCACCTTCGTTGAGTCTCATGCTAATACTAGCCTTTACACTCGACTATAGTGAGCATATAGTGACTCTCTAAACACGTATTAGCTTTGTAGACACCAGCTGGTGGTCAAATGCATTTTACCTAGTAGAAGTCGTTTTACTAATCTTTCAGTATTTCAAATATAGAAGGGAAATAAATCAAATAATAAAATAAAATTTTTGAGGTATTGAAATGTCATACAGTAAATAGAACTTGAATCAGTAAAAAATACGGTATTGCCAATATCCAACTTTATGCCCCTTAATATCGTAAACCTTTCATAAATATTTTTAATTAAATACCAGCGTACGCATATAAGTCCACTTAATTGAAATAGCTGACTTATTGTGCTACTTGAGCAGCATACTCGACAAATCAAGAGAGTCTAGAACAGAACATTTGATCATTCGAAACCAGTAAGGAAATCGAGCAGTATATCTCGATAAAAGAAACTGATTCATCCCTACTTAACGGATGTGAATCATGGAACGCAGCAAAATAAGAATTACAGTCAATTCAAACATACAAGAATAAAAAAACTCTCTGCGCAAATACATATAGGCCAAGGACTATCACAACTAACCGGTTGTGGTCAATAAGGAAACAGCAATGATTCCACCTTAAAATCAGAAAAATGTGGAAGCCTTCTGAGCCAGTTGCAGACTGGAACCCACCTAATTGCAGACGAAGAGGATGGTCTTCAGACACTTGGAACGACAAGTAGAGATTGATTTACAACAAATTTAAGTTAAAATGAATTGAAATATCTGGCAATAAATTAAATTAAAGTAATTGAAATTAAATTTTTTTATTCTCAGAAGCCAAACATTGGCTAAACTTAACACCATAAAAATAATCTAGGGTGTTAAATTGCATGAATTTCTCAAAATGTTTCCTTCAGTAAGGAGCACAACAAAATTTTTTTGTATGGTCCTATTCTCCACATACAAGTAAAATAAATATATATTAAAAATTATTTATATTTTCCAAACTAACAAAGCTGAAAATCAACTCAAATATTTGCATATGCTTTTATGGAAGACATTATAATTTGCATGCAACAACATGTTTCAAATAAGGTTGTAGTTGCCGCCTGAACAACACCAAAAATCAAAACACAAACAATACTATTAATAATAAAAACATAAATTAATGGAACAAGTGAAAAATATAAAGTTTGTGTGCAAACGAATTTTAACTAAGTGTGGGTGGGGTTCTGTATTTAAATAAAATAAAATAAAATAAAATAAAAATAAAAAAATAAAAATTAAATAAAATAAAATAAAATAAGAAAAGACACATAAAATTTTAGAAAATTACAAACTCATCAGCAACTATGACACGTACATACGTAAGAGCAACAACAACAACACCGCCAACATCATCATCATCATATAAGGAGCAAATTAACGATTAGATAAATGAATATAAAATATAAAATGAATAAGTTATAAATTTAAAATTATATTGTCATGCGAAAAATGTACACTAATTGTAACAAGTTCATTTCTTAAGTCTTTTGTTTTTAGTCTTAATAAAATCAGTGCAATAGACTTCTGTGCGACAAGTTTTTTGCTTAAGTCTTTTGTTATATTTTAAAAGCAATCAACTACAAAAGCACACGAATTCTCCAGCACACTTCAATTTATTTTATGTTCTACATTCATTTTTATAAATAAATTTAATAAATAAATGATAAAACTAGAAATAATGTTTTAATTATCAAACATGATATTTTTAAATAACTACAACAAATATAACAACTTTTAATCAATTTTTCATAGTTTGCTTTAATTTATTTTAAATTTTGTATTTAAATTTCAGCTTTGTTGCCCATTTATTTGCAAAACAAACTCAAAAAAAATAAAAAACATAAACACGACTTAAAACGTGTCTGTGTTATTTAGAATTTTTTTCCATTTTTTTTTTGTCTACACAAATTCGGCAACTTTATCACAATTCTGAAATAAGAAAAATCATGCTTGACCATTAAACTTTCAAAATATTTATTACTTAAATACAAATAAATGAAAGAAATATAGCAAAGTATAAGAAAATAAACTCTTGAAAAAATCTAACTTTTTTTTAGTCCAAAAAGTGGCGTTCAATATTCTAAAGCCGCACCCAAGGAATGTCAACTGTTTTTTAAACACTTTGTTTTATTTTGCTTTATGGTAGTGTACATTATTATGGCATAAAAGCTGAGACAGGTTTATGGACAGTCAATCAAAACAATTTTAAGTTACAAAACCCCTTAACAGTTTTTGCAGGCCGGTGAAACAAAAAAAAAAAAAAAAAAAAAAAATTAATAAAAAAAAAAATTTAAAAAAATTGAAGCATTTTTTGGGAAACTTGAATACCAAAGGCTTAAGTTCGATATAACTTAAATGTTAAAAATTAAAAAAAAACATATTTTTTGTTTGATCTCTTAAAGGACTGTTGTTATGCCTGTCAGCAATAATATTCAAGTTATTATTTCTTAATATTTTTTTTTAACAAATCGCCAGAAAGATTTAACTTGACAAAGAAAACAATTAAATAAAATGTTTTTAAAATTAAAAAATATTTGTCATATATATAGATTTTTCATTATACGAGGGAAAGTCAATAAGTCTTTATTGAAAGAGTGCCTCGATAGACTGATTGATAGTGCTCTAGTCTATTAGTCTGTGGGGTTGCGTGTTCGATTCCTGCAAAAGACTCTGGATGTTTTCTGCAGACAAGCAAAAAGCTTGGCAGGTAGTGTCGTCTTTAAAAAAAAGAAGAAAAAACAAAGAAAAAATGCATTTCTGCTAAATCCCAAAAGACGTCTGGATTTTTATAGAAAAGTCCATCAATCAGTTTTTAACAGCTAAAAACTAAAAGTGAATTCTTTTCCATATAAAAGGCGAAATACTTAAGACAAAATTTAAAATCACTCAAAATAAAAAAGGGACTCTACAATATGATCCTAAGTATTCCAGCCTAAATCAGTGTAAAGCCTAAATCAGTCTAAATTTCCGGCAACGTAACCTAATTAGTTTTAGCAACTTCATTTCATATAATTCTTGCAAAAAAAACCGACTTCAAAACAGATAGAAGGGCACCAATTCTAAACTAAAAATGTAAGCAGTAATCTGTAAGAATTAGATTTAAACCAAATAAAAGATGCGCCAAAATTAGAGGGAAAAAAGTAAAGACTATGTGAATGTCAAGCCTCTCCCTGTTACTGTTCAAAAGTAAAGCTATTTTCACCAGCATTCGTCTTTTATGGGGACACCATTCAAGCCTCTGTCTATAACGGTTTCAAAGATAGGGTCACATAAATCAACTAATATCACATATTCGGACACCCTTTAATTTACAATTTTAAATTAAAGACCTGGTTTTATAGAGGACTTGGCCACAAATATTCTTTGTAAATTTCTACTATCTGTTTATAACGGCTAAAAAGTTTAACCATATATATCAAATTACATGAACTATTGGGGCACTCTTTACATTTTAATTCCAAATATTTATTCTTGCTATTATACCAGAGAAAGTAGTGGATATTCTGCCTAATTTTCAAGTGTTTGTGTTTAACGGTTCAAAAGATACGGCCATATAGATCAAATTACATAATTTATGGGGACACCCTTTAGTTTCTAAATTAAAATTGTATACTTGCTATAGTGGACTATAACAGTTCAAAAGTTTGGCCACATACATACAATTATGTACATTAACTATTGGGACACCCTTTTATTTCCAAATTCAAATTTTATACTTTTTGTTATAGCGGACTTAGCACTACAGGTTCTTTGTAAATTTCAGCGGCCTGTGTACAACTGTTCAAAAGTATGGCCATATACGTCAAATTAAATGAACTATTGGGGCACCCTTTAAAATTTTGATTATTTAAACATTTAATTATAACGGTTATAGTAATCGACATTCTGTCAAATGTTCAAGGTTTTGTCTATAATGGTTCAAAAGATAGGCCCAAATAGGTAAAATTACGTCACCTATGGGGACACCCTTTAAATTTTAAATTAATTTTTTTTATTAATTTCTGCTATTGGTAGCTATAGCGACACGCAATTTTTTCAAATTTTAATTTGGTGCCCTTTACGGTTCTTAATACCCGTAAAAAACATGTATGTTGTATGGGGACACCCTTTAATTTTTAATATAATGAACTGTTTTTAAAATGGGACCAACCTGAAGGTATAACCTTTCAAATAAAGAAAAAAAATTTAAAATCGGTTCAGAAATGGCTGAGTTCTGCGGTTACATACATAAAAAAAGAGCAACATTCAGACGAATTGATAACCTCCTTCTTTTTTGAAGTCGGTTAATAACATGCAACGACCTTCTTAATGCTACACATAAAAAACACTTCCCTATTTTAACAAACTAAATTGAGAGATAAAACTTTGCTTCTGTTTAATACAATAGAGACATTAATCATGAAATTAATTTTTCACACAATAAAAATGATTCACATTTGAACGTGTCGGAATAAATAAAAAAAAACTGTCTACAAATGATATTTAAATTCATTAGATTTGTAGATTTTGAATTTTTGAATTTTTGTATTTTGCAATTCAATTGTTTTGCTGTCATTAGTTTCCTTATGTAAAATCACTCTCTCACCTCGCATCTCACGGGGGAAGCCGTTGAAAACTAAAATATAAATACGGAACCTTTGAATGACTGCTGAAGATTTGCAGCTTCAGAATTAAAATAAAAATAAAAAATAATAAATTGCAACAACATAAAATATATTTATTGCAGGAAATTTATAAATGTTGATACAATTCGGGCTTCAACATGAAATGATTGAGAGAAACGTAGATTTTTTTACAAAAAAAAAAAAAATGGTTAATTTTAACCAAAATTGGTTATTTTTTCTTCTGATGTGTAGATGTGTACTTTTCTTTCATTTTGGTTTTAATCTCTCAAAACTGTGTGTATATACATTATGTATCTTATATGCAAATTTTTTAAATCGTGCTTTAATATATCCATGTCCAACATTGCAATGTACTCGTTTTTATTTCATCGTCTTGACAACACCAAGTATAATAAGTAATCAGCTGGGAAGTACAAGTTTTTTTTGTATTAAAATATGAAATAAAAAAAAACAAATTTAAATTAAATAAATCAAAATAGTTTTTAGTTTTGGTTATTTTGTTTTTTGCTCATTGGGTTACATTTTTAAGAAATTTTGGTTATAAATTTTTTTTGGTCATACTGATCATAAATTAAATCGGCTGTCCCCACTGAGGTAACCCAATCCAATGCGATATCAGTAATTTTTAATAACGTTTCTGCAAAGTGAGGGACTGATGTGGGTTATTTTTATTCTACCTCCTGTTTCTGTTTTGCAGTCCGGTTCAGATCGTCTGCAAACCATAAGTACGAAAGCAAAGGTTTTTAAAGTCTTAGAGAAAGTACTTTATCAAGTACAAAAAAAATCTCCAAAAATTCTAAAAATACCAGACGTTTCATATAATCTTTAGACTTCAGTTCTTAACCCATTTTGCGCCAACCGGTTTTATAATCACCGTCACTTTTACTATTCATAACAGGCAAAAGCTGTTTACCATGGACAAAGAATATAAAGTGGCTTATACAGCTGTATATATGTATAAAAAATGCATGTATGCTCTTTTGATTGATAGAATAATGTATAAGAATTTAAAAATATGCGAAAAATTCGTAAAGGCCATCTCCAGTTTTTTGTATCGTCTTTTTGAGATCAGTCAGCATATGGCTTCCACAAAGTATATCCGTCTTACACGATTTGTTGCAGTTGCTTTCGCGTTGATTTAGTCTATTGTTACTTTGCCTTGTGTCAGTTGCGTTAATCGGTTGTCTACTGTAGTAGGTCGTAGAATAATGATGTGGTCATCTGTCGTTGCCTAGAAACAATGCCCTCCATATGTTTGGTGTAGTGAAGGGAAACCTTGCTAATCTTTGATTTATACTATTTTCCCAGGGGGCTGTCTTTTCTTTTGCCATTAATTTTTCCTCTGTTTTTTACGGAGGTAGGTCTGGGGACTTCTTTGAGCCACTTTATTTTTAAAACTCGAAAAAACCATGGTGCAATTTTTTTCATACTCTACCATAGATCGAACCTGGGATGCATGGTTTTGGATTTAAGCCAAAGCAATTATTAATGTTTCTAAAAGGTCTTACAGTAGGAACTTCCGAAATTTGACATTATGGTGGAAACCACATCTGTGCAATTTACTATCATTTATTGTTTTATAAAAAAGTTCTAAACTTACCCTAATTTTTATCGAAAAACTATCTTCACCGACGAGGTCGATTTCTCGATAATGGGTAGGCCAACAAATAAAAGTACCGAAATGGGGACGATATGTTTAGCGTGGATTATAGGCTGGCGGCTGTAATTTTTTGTAAACATCGTTGGTGTCTATATCATCTAATTCAGGTCAACGGCCTGTCACACACCTCATGCCACATTGAACATTCTGCTCGAGTGATTTGAGTGATGGTGATGTGAACTGACCATTGAGATCGTGGGATTTAACCTCTTTAGCCTTTTACTTGTGGATCTTTCTTAAGTCGCAGTTGTATACAAATAAGCCAATAATATCAGCGTTTCTCAAAGCCAACATCGGTTAAATTCAGTCTGGTTTATGTGAAAGCGCTATGGAAAATTGGACTTTTCGGATGATTAGAAAGCTTTTGTTTTGGAAATAATTCGGTACCTTATAAACCACTAGAGCTATCTTAAGGTAATATTACATAGGCAAAGCAAAGGAGCCTTTTAGGGGCTATTGGTAAGACCTCAACATTGGGTAACTCGGGCGTAAATTTGTTGTACATGTCATAAAAAGTTTAATTTTGAAAATTTGAAATATTATTAGACGAACTATTTATGTATTACATACAATGAAATTTATAGTCAAGCTTAAGTTAGTTTTTATTCTCTCTTAGAAAGAATTAATTAAATTACAAATTAGGTGATAATATTAAAGAAAAATTGGGAAAATTTAATTTTTAGACACCAGCAGAGCGGAATGCACATTTTCTAGACAACTACGTCAGTCAGCAGCACTGTTCGTATCTATCTACTTAAGGCCGGGGCACATAGAATCCGTCATACGTTATACTTTAACGTTCTCAACTGAAAACAAAGTAGCAGCGAAAGAGGTTTTCACAATGAGTACATTGTTGACGGATATTAAATCAGAAAAGAAAACACGAGAAAAGCTTCTTTCTCCATTTTACTCTATTAAATTAAATTATTTTGTTGTATTTTGTTTTATTTTTGCTTCCACTCAACACAAAAATTTAATTTTGAGAGAGAGAAACCAATTTATAGCTTTCAACGTACCTCAAAAGTTAAAAGTTGCCCAACTTTCGTACTTTGCGTTGACGGGGACGTACTGATTGTGACAACACTCATTAGAAAAGCTGTATTTTAACTTTCTTGGGCGTTGAAAAAGACGACGCATAACGTATGACGGATTTTATGTGCCCCGGCCTATAGGGTAGTATTTAGTTGTAAGCTGTAAAACAAGCTGTAAGTTGTAAAACAAGTTTTCTTGTATTCCTTTATCTGACTTTGGTTGGTTAAATAGATGAGGCTTACAATTAAACACCAAAGTAGTTAGATACGAAGAGTGCTGATAACGGATGTAGCTGTCTAGAAAATGTGCATTCCGCTCTACTGGTGTCTAAAAATTAAATTTTCCCAATTTTTCTTTAATATTATCACTCAATTTGTAATTTAATTAATTTTTTCTTAGAGACTATAAATTCATTGCATAAAAATTTTATTTTTAACTGTTGAGATTTTTTAAATTCAGTTAAGTCAGTCTTTAAAAATATCTACAAAAAAAATTTCTTTTATGTCTGAGTTTTCACTTTTAGTTGGGAGAAAATTGGCTTTGAATTTTTTTATTCAAATTTTGTGCTGACCTTAACTTAATATTGTTGATATGGTGCACTTATTTATGTTCGAATTATTATTTTAAGATTTTATTAAGAATTCATCCCATATTCTTAATAAAATTTTGAATTAAATAATTCTTCGTCAATATTTGTTCTGATGCCGAGATTCGTTAAAAAAATACAAGCCCCTGAATTGGGAAAATATAAAAACTACCGTTTTTTCAGAATTTTTTCCAAAAAGGTTGTATGACTTTTTTAATTATATAAATTAAACTTACGTCAGCACTAGTAAATTTATTTGAACAGCCCTACATAAACATAGCCAATTTTGAATCATAAATTATAATTTATTGTAAAATTCCTTGGATACTTGAAGTATCATCTCTTAAAGCCAGGATTCACTATCCTACACAATCGTACGATTTAATCACAAAAAAATCTAATAGAATTCTGTCCACTTAAAAAATCGTTTCAAAATGGCGTTGTAGATGCCACACTATCATACAAAACAAGATTTTGCAACTCTGATCGCATAGAAAAATACTATTTTATGAGTTTTTTCGAAAGATTATCAAATCGTACAGACTGTCAAAAAGTCTGACATACACATACATTTTTAATCTACACTATCATACTTTTTGAGCACACATGCAATTTTTGACAAATCGTACGACTGAGTATGATAGTGAATCATGGCCTTTAGCTATATACTTCAAAAAGGTTTTGACAGCTCCGTGGTTAACAAAGGCTGGGTAGCCAATTTTTTTTAAAAGAACCCAATCTTTTGGAATATATCTTGCTCGTTATAGGAATTCAGGTTTTAAAATATAAAATATTTAAAAATTGTATTACCACTTGCTTATAAGCTCGCATATAGTTTAAAATTTGGTAAGGATATCTCGGTCCATTCAGAAGCTACATATGTCAATTGAAATTCTGTATCACTTTATCGTAAATTTTCGAATATTTTTTCGAAACGTTATTCTTGAAACCATACACTTTTCCGTGAGATCAATTAATTGTATAAAAAATATATATTAAGGCTGTAGGAGATCCGCAAACCTTGTGTATTAATTTTTTTCTGTCATTTTCTTTATAAAAATGCAAAATGTACCTAAAAGAAATACGCAACAATGTGTATAAACATATAAAGAGTATAAACACATTTTGAATTTTTACACTAAAGCCTAGTACTCTGTTCGAATTTGTGAAAAATGATGAGCATCATTTATTATTTCACAAGGAAAATTTTACATTTAAATTGTGGTGTATATCTCACGATTTGAAAGAATTTTGCGATTTCATTGCGTGTAAATATACCACATTGTTTTAGAAAATTTTCTACAAAAAATTTTTCAAAAAATTCCACATGAAATAATGCCCATTTGATTTATTTCACAGCTTTGATAAAATGTTGCCAGAAACATTTCAATGTTTTTCCGTACTAAAAACAGAGTACTACTCAAGGTATATTTATCTTCCTAGGTAGTGTCGTCCGCCCAGCTGATTTAGTAGTTCGACATGTCAAAAGTTGTATGTGTTCAGAAATTTTATAGTATAGAAGTGAGAAAGCAATAAAACACATACAGGCCTTCTCAATTTTCTTCTATGGTTTTTGACATTTCGAACTACAAAGCAACAACAAAATGCCAAGTTGTTCTTGTATTGTTGTATTTGTTGTAGGGATGCCACTACTTAGTAAAATAAATATACCTTGGTACTTCTGCAACATTTCTTCATAACTTTTTGATACAAATTTTTTATATAATGTAATTGACAGCATGTAATTTGACAGCATTCCGCATGAAAAACTGAGCAGAGTACCAGGCTTAAGTCTAAAGCCTAGGAATTTTCTTAATTAACAGTTAAACAAATAAACAATAAAATTTTATTCAGATCGGTTAAGTAATTTATATCTTTTCTGATATGCTTTTTACTGATAGACTAGCTACTAGAATACCGTGGCATTCTATTTAATAAAAATTTTAAAAAAGAAAAGACATTCAATTAAAACGAATATTAAACCAATTCATTTTAAATTAATAAGTAGCAATTATGATTTTTAAAAATTGTTTAAATTTGTTGAAGCAACACTTTAAGCTGCCAAATTTCTTACTCCTCAAGTATTCACTTCTAATTGCCATAGATGGGGGTAGTGCACTAAATTTTGATTGAAATCAGCATTGCACTACCACTAAATCATATTGCAAAAGAAATTATTGCACTATTTTTTTTGCAGCTTAGTGATAAACTGCAAATCTTCACTAGCAATCAAAAGAATCTAGTGGTAGTGCAAATGTTTGCACTACCACTCAACGGTGATATAGTGCAAAAATTCTTCACTCACTCAATTGATTGCAAAATTTTTACTTGCAATCAATAAAAAGCTGCATTTGTTCATACCTTCAATCAACTTTCAAAATCAAAATTTTGAAATAAATTTAATTTTTATCATTTAATATTAAAACTTTCTCTTGTTTTACATCAAAATATAAAAAAGTCATGTATCGGATTGAATTTTTAACCGACTTCAAAAAAAGAAGGAGGTTATCAATTCGTTTGTGTGTTGCTTTTTTTTGCCTTCAAACTCGGTCATTTCTGAACCGATTTTAAAATTTTCTTTTTTACAAAGGTTATGCTTACAGATTGGTCCCATTTTAAAAGAAGTTTAAAATTTGAATTCCGAAATTATAGGGTGTCGCAATAGTTAGTGTAATTTTATGTATATAGCCAAACTTTTGAACCGCTATATACAGACAGTCGTTTGGCATTGGGTAAACCTGAAAAAGATCAGAACCCCGAGGTCTTGTGCCCCTATACACTCCGGAAGCACTGCTCCCCCGGTAGAAAATCGACTGATATTTGCTTTAAATTATTGAATTCCAAAATTAGTTTTTTTTTATCTGAATTAACATTTTGTGCTACGACATTTAAAATATCCCGCTACAATCTTCCTCGAATATAATATAAATAATTATTGCATAATTACCGTCATAAAGAAACATGATTTTAAGTTTGTTTGTTTTTAAGTCGGTTTTTTTGCATGAATTATTTATTTACTGCACCAGTGCAGCCTTTATTTTTCTTTAGTGGAATGGTAGACACTCATAAAATAAATAATCATAAATAATTTTTTGAATTTTACTTTTTTTATGTATCCATTTTGTTTATTGAAATAATTTTTTTTTAAACTAAAAATTAATTAAATTAATTTTTGAAAGCTATTTGCTCATACTCGTATATTTATGTTACATATATAAATTAAATTACTGTTTTCTATAATCATTAATAAATATAAAATAAATTGAATTATATTTTTAATGAAGTATTAGTCTTCACTTTTGATTTAGTGCACAAAAATATCAATAAATCAAATTGACCCTCAAATTGAATGCAAAATTTCTTCTTGCAATCAACTTGAGTGAAGAAAAAAAAGTTGCAATATATTGCTGATTGCATTTTTTGAAATCAAAATAATTAAATTTTAGTGCAAAGAGTTTTTAACTCACTATCACTAATGTTGATTGAGACTGCAAATTTTGAAATCATCATTAGAAATCAAAAAAATGAATGCAATAAATTTGCAATATCATTCAGTGTGAGTGAAGATTGCAGAATTAGTGCACTACCCCCAACTATGCTAATTGCTAATAAAGGGTCCGCCATCTAACGTTTTTTTTTTTTTTTTTTTTTTAATTAGTGCTTATTTCGTGAATGGTAACACTTATCTCATGTCTGATTTGACAGATAATTAGTTTTATCCTTCCGCTGAACTAATATGGTTGTGTGTACACTTGAACAACGCTGGGAAATATTGCGACATTACTTTGAAAATCATGGTAATGTTGCAGAATGTGAAAATTGCGTAAGGATTTTGGAAGAAGAAAAGTACCGTCAGCTCCGTATGTTCGTTGTGAAAAAAGTGAAAGAAACTGGCATCCTCATCGATAAACCAAAGCGTGAAATACCAAAAACAGTCCGTACACCCGAGAATATTGCTGCTGTGGCAGAAAGTATGCGTGAAGCGCCATCAACATCAATTCACGGTCGTTCTCAACAATTGAACATTCCGGAGACATCATTGAGACGAATTTTGCATAAAGACCTTGGTATGACGCCATACAAAGTCCAATTGGTTCAGAAGTTGAAGCCAACTGACCATCCAATGCGTTTTCACTTCGCTAAGTGGGTCTGCGATCGGCTTACAGAAGATGCCGATTTTGGCAAAAAAAATCATCTTTTCAGATGAAGCTCATTTTGATCTTGGCGGGTATGTAAACAAGCAAAATTGTCGCATTTGGGGCACAGAAAACCCGCACGCATACATTGAAAAGCCGATGCACCCAAAACGAGTCACTGTTTGGTGCGGATTTTGGTCCAGAGGCATAATTGGGCCAATTTTCTTCGTAAATGAGCAAGGAGTGGCCATTACAGTCAATGGCGATCGTTATCGGGCCATGTTGAAAGAATTTTTGTTCACAAAAATTGAAGAGGAGGATATTGCCGAAGCTACGTTCGATGTTTTGCGGCCTGCAAATTGCAGCTCGGAGCTGCGATTTGACAGCGTTGAATTATTATTTGTGGGGTGCCGTCAAAGATAAGTTATGATAAATATGACGACAAGCCAGAGACAATTGTGCTTTAAAGGTCAATATTCGTGAAGCCATTGGTGAAATACAGCTGCACACAATCGATAATGTGCTTAAAAATTGGACCGATCGTGTAGGCTACTGCATGACCAACCGAGTCAGCCATTTGAATGAAATTATTTTCCATTATGAACCGGAAGGATTGTACTTTCAATTAAAAAAAAGAAATTTGAGAAAATATTCAGTAGTTTTTTTTTTGTTATTTGGCGGACCCGTTATATGGTTTAGACCCTCTATGTTATCCACATTTAACCCAAATTTGCCGTTGGTTATTAGCCTGATGCTAGCCAGTGTACATGCACACAAAATCTGTCTTAGCCTCCGCCATCCACAGCCTGCAAGAATTATTTTCTTCGAAATCCATTTTAACCAGATCATACTTGAAGTTTCCATGACCTGTCACTAATGTAGTTATCCAGCTTAGGCATCTTTGATTTCATCCAAGCAACTTTCGTGACAAGAGGTTTTTTTCTTCGGAGTTCTCTTACGGCCAATAAAAAGCAGAGTTCCTTTAGTGAAAGTCCTCTTTAACTATTGTGAGGTTCAGGAGGCCCACTTGAATTTCTCAGGAATAGAAAAATAAGATGTCCAGCAACACAGAGCTTCATATTTTATGCGATTGTAAGTCAATATAGAAAAAAATACAAAAATAACTGGAGATCGACAGGTATACAGAGTTCACTCGACTTATTTTACGAAGCTTCCTAGCAGAAACAAGATTTAACTAGGAGCCGGTTACTGGCAACCAACACCAGGAGTTGTACATACGATTACAGCAAGCTCTACCACTGTGCCTGCTAGTCAACGGCCTTATTATTTTTTAACGGTGTATCTCAATATCCTTCATGGGAACAGTAGGAGGTAATGGAGTAAATTTAGTTTAGTTTGAAATAAATGAAAATAATTTGATATAATTTGTTCAGCTATCTATGATCATAAAAAATCGGTTCATTTGTTTTCGACAAATTGCTTGTGTGAATAACTCGATCGAACTCGACAATGGGATAATTCATCTAGGTTTTTAATGAAACCGAGTATGTAGTTTTGTTTATTTATTAATGTTTATATAAAAAAACATCATTGTGATTAAGATAAACATATTACTTCGTCGGTGGTCTACAATAAAACTGTCCGTTCTGATGCGTCTTTTAATTTTTTATTCAAATCTTGCGTAGCTGTCTCATCACTCGTCGTCAGTATGTAACAGAGTTGCATTTTAATAAGTGTTGCCACTTACCGATGAAACTGAGTCAATGCCTGTGGATATTGAAGTAGCAGTCTCTATAAACTTTAACTTTTATGTTACATTTGAAACTGGTTTAAACTTCAAGAAATCCCTATGATTTTGATAAAACTAAGAAGCAGATATAATTGGAGTTACTTACTTGACACTTACAATGCTGTTATATGCCCGCAGCGCTTTGGACCAGAGTGGAAGGTTTCTTTGATATCCAGCATTAGTTGTAATCCATTGTAATTGAAGATACGATAACAGGGTAGTAATTCAGTGTATTTTTGTTTCTCCAGCATAGTAACTTTTAATGCAACTCTACTCCCATTAAGTCTGTAACTCAATAACGGTCGCCTTGTCAAATTGTGAGCAAGCTGTGTCTATTAGTTTTGTTTTCGACAAAGATTGGAAGTAGACAACCTCGTTAATTTTTACAAAAATTGAAAGTGGTTAACTAAGTTTCGTTGTAATCCTACAAATAACTTCCAGGTGAATGATATTGGGAGATCATAGAATGAACGTTGTTTAATGAGATGTTGACCCTAATTTTGGTAATTTTAGATTAACTTATTAACAATATTTAAATTTCATCAAGCCACACTCTCCATCAGATGATTAAAACCACTTATTTATTTTTTTTTTCACATCTACAATTTTGCTACCATCATTCCAAGAAATGAAAACATCAATATTTTTCCGATCATATGATTATACATTTTGATTGGTTTACTGCGGTCGTGATAGTGACGCCTAGAGGAATGCAATTGTTAATTTCATTATCAGAAATCAAAAATCAGGAGGTATTTTTAAATAGTCATAACAGCAGAAAAGATGGCACCATGTGTAGTAAGGTATAACAGAATTTATTTAAAACCAAAATGTTCGTCTTTTTAATTAACCATCCTATTCTTGTGAACGCAATATAATTGAAGATGTTTGTGATTGGGTTTCCTACAAATAAGTAAGCGTTGATCGAAACCATTTCCTTGGTTAATTTGAAGTGATCTTAAAAATCAATTATAAGGAGACTCTCTTTCAGAAAAAGGGTTTTCAAAATACTGTTGAAACAAATTTTAATTTTAATTTAATTTAACCCAACCCATAACATTATAAGTCCAAAAGTTTATTGTTGTGGGCTACTTATCCTTTTGAAATTTCTTCAAACCTATTAATAGACTTTCCAGAAATTGATTCTGCTGAAATAGAGTTTGAATTAAGAAGACTTAAAATAACTTTTAACCATGGACCGGATGGTATATCAAACTGTTTAATGAGGTACTGTACAGCTAATTTATCGAAAACTTTATCTTTCATCTTCAACTCATCTATCAGATGTGGCTATGTTCCTAGTCAATGGAAAAGCTCGTATATCATTCCTTTATTCAAATCTGGCAGTAAGTCACATGCAAAAAACTATAGAGGTATTGCAAAACTAAGTTCGATACCAAAGCTTCTTGAAAAATTCATCTGCAACTTTCTATGCCACAACATATCGCATTTAATATCGCCTCATCAACATGGGTTTAGAAAAGGATGCTCAACCATTACCAACCTGTTACAGTTAACGACGTTAGTCAATAAAGGATTCGTGAAAAATCAACAAACTGATGCCATTTATACGGGTTTCAGCAAGCTTTCGACAAAGTCAATCACAAACTTCTCCTTAGTAAGCTATATATGCTGGGATTTTCTGCAAATAGTCTAAATTGGATTAAATCTTATCTAAATGATAGAAAACAAAAAGAACTTTTCAAAAACCACATATCTAAATCTATAAATGTTTGTTCTGGAGTACCGCAAGGCAGCCATCTTGGTCCAAACCTGTTCTCTTTGTTTATAAATGATCTGCCAAATGTTATAAAATATTGCAACATACTTATGTTTGCTGATGATGTAAAAATTTTTCTTACATACAAAAAAAATTCGGATCATTTTTACCTACAACATGATATTGATAACTTTTATACTTGGTGCAATGTAAACCTAATGGAACTAAACTCTAACAAATGCAAGCACATGATATTTAACAGGGGCAACTTCGTCAGTGTCAACTTTTTGTTGGGCAAACAACCTTTGGAATTAGTTTGTTCCATCCTGGATTTGGGTATAATTCTTGACGTTTATTTATTTAGTTTTATTCCACACATTAATATGATGGTCAATAAAGCGAGAGACGTTCTTGCTTTTGTTAAAAGGTGGGCAAAGGAATTTATCGATCCATATGTAACTAAGCTTTTATACACATCCTTAGTTAGACCTATTCTTGAATATGGCTCAGTTGTTTGGGATCCGTTGTATAATGTTCATAGTGATCATATTGGGTCTAATTATTGATTCCGCACGGAACGGAAAATTCAACGGAAAGAAATACCGATCGATATGTACATTGCAATTATTCATTCCTGCGGTATAAGCTTTCCGCAAAATCGATTTAACATCTCTGTTTTGATTAAATCTGAGTTGATTTTGTGTCAGC
This sequence comes from Phasia obesa, assembly GCA_949628195.1. Classification (NCBI taxonomy): domain Eukaryota; kingdom Metazoa; phylum Arthropoda; class Insecta; order Diptera; family Tachinidae; genus Phasia; species Phasia obesa. Next base: position 34,058,720 of record OX451219.1, on the reverse strand, counting down.
TGTTAGTAAAAAAAGACATTTGAAATTTTTTCAACACAAAAACACTCTTTTAAAAGTAAAATATAAAAAAATACCAGGCGCGGAAAAATATGGATACAATAGCCTTTTTTGAGAATAGTAGTGACGATGATTGCTTAGACATTCGGGTGGAAAGAGAGTTTTGCGGTATAAATCTGAAGATGTGTTACAGATGAATGATACGGAGTAAGTTGAAATAGAGAAATTTAAATAAGTATATGTTTAATGAAATATTTATGATTAATACTAGAGCTTTCAAAAAAAATTTCGTTTAAATAAGGCAGCATTTAAATATATTTTGTCTGAGCTTGTGTCTATGAGTTAAGGAAGCGATCGGCAAGGAGCACTTTCCTCAAAAGATAAACTTTTGGCTTGTTTAAGGTTTTTTGCAGAAGGCAGCTATCAGCATAGTGTTGGTAAGAATTTTAATGTTTATATAAAATCAACGTTTGGCAAAGTGCTGGCTGAAGTATTAAACAAGTTAGAGAATTTATTGTGCAGCAAATTAATATCAATAATCAGAAATGCAGATGAGGAAAGAATGGCGAAAATGGCTTTCTATGAAAAATGTCTTATTCCAAATTTTCTTACATTTTTTGTCTTTCCGTCAGCTTTTCGTTACAAAATTTTAACGTAAGCAAAATGAAGAAAAATATCTACATTGCGGAATCAATAATTGCCATATTACCGTCATTGTAGAGATGATACCGCACCAACGGAAAAATACGGCAGCAACGGAACCAATAATTGCAAATTTTACTTCCGCACAAAAAATGCTTTCCGCAATCGCGGAACGGAATCAATAATGAGACCCATTGAGTCTATTCAAAAACAGTTTTTGCTATTTAGCCTACGAAGCTTAAGATGGAATTAAACATTAAATTTGCCTCCTTATCATCAAAGATTATCGCTAATTAAGTTGCCTTCTCTTAAAAGCCGAAGGAATATGCTAAACGTTACGTTTTTGTTAAGTATTCTTAATGGCGATATACACTCTGAATTCATACTAAGAAGTATATCATTTAATGTTCCACAAAAAAAAAAAGATAGTCGCTATGGTCATTTCGCTAAGTTCTTAATTTAGCTCATCAGGAAACTTTTACCCAAATTTTAAATTAATTGCTTTGACTTAATAAAAATTAAGTCAAAGCAATTTAGCACAAAGCATCAAAGATTAACCTTATTTTGTTGTTGTTGTTATTTTTGTAAACGAAAAAAATGACCTTTCTAAATTTTAGTAAAATTTTGTCAATAGACAAACTATAAATTAAAAATTCAAGTGTTTCTAATCATCTGGCCGAGAGTGTATATTTCTCATAACAAAAAGTGGTGTAAAGAAAAATAAGCCATTAAAACATTTTTTTGTTTATTTATTAAAAGTAATAAGTCGTAAAAAACGAATTTTATTTTATGAACTAAACTTTTGGCAATTAAAATGTGGGTGAGTTGCAAAACATCATGCAATGCTGCAAAGCAAAACAAGCAAACTTTTAGTAGACATTGTAACAAAAAAAATTACATAATTTACATGTTTTGGAACGTTTTTCGGCAAACGCTTGTTTAACAAGTGTTATAAAAGGCTTCAAATATTTTGATAGGCTTAAAACATTGTTCAGCTCATAAAAATATTATATACTTTGAAAGGGTGGGCCATGCAACATTTGAAAATTTGAATTGCACGAATTGAAAATTTTAAAACCCCGAACTGAATTTTAAAAACACCTTGTCAACAAAAAAAAAAAAAAAAATTGTGTGAAACCAAATTCTTTTCGAAAGTTTAAACCATGGTTCAGATAGGAATCGACACTTTTTTCCTCATTGAAATATTAAATTTTTGAGAGAAAGTAGTTATAATTTCTAAGTACGCAATTCTACCGACCTAAATAATATTGAAAACTTGGCAGCACCTTTTATTTGTATAAATGGGAAATATATTAGACTCTATGTACAGAACTCTACTTTATAATAATAGAATTTTGTATAAAACCTATCTTGCAACATACTGAGTAATTATCCGGGGATGGTTACCTCTGTACAAACTCAATATCCATACAATAAACATATCTGTAGCACTGTAAAAATAAGAGCCCTAAATTTGGGTACCTCTAGCTTTTAATATTTTAAGAACATAAGCTATTAAGCAGCCTACCGTTAATCTATACATATTTAAAAAAGGAAAAAAGCCCATTTTTAGGGTTCCGTACACAAAGTGTAAAAACGTAACCCTATTGATTTCGCTACAATGTCTATCCGTCTGATCGACTGTCGGCGCCTTTTATCTCTGGAACCGTAATAGGTAGACTCTTAAAATTTTCACAGATGATGTAAAGCTGTTGCCGCTATAGCAACAAATACTAAAACTTATAGGGTGTTCCGATAGAGAGGTGTTATTCACAAATATGTGACTATTTCTTGAACTTTAGGAGGCATAGACTCAAGATTTAAAAAAGTAATTAAAACTTAGTTCGCTATATAAACAAGTATAGAAAAATAAACCTAAAAATTAAAGGGTTTTCCGATAGTGGCGTGATTTGCATGTATAAGGCATAAGTTTTGAACCATAATAGGTAGACTCTTGAAATTTTCACAGACGGTGTATAACTGTGGCCGCTATAGTAGCAAATTCTAAAACGTATAGGGTGTTCCGATAGAGAGGTGTTATTTGCCTTTATGTCTTTAGCTAAAGGAGGCAACCACTTAAAATTTACAGACAGTAATTAACTCTATGTTCGCTTTCTATTAAATTAAACCTTAAAATTAAAGGGTGTTCTGAAAGTGACGTGCTTTGCGTGTATATGGCCTAAGTTTTGAACGATAAAAAGTAGACTCTCGAAGTTTTTACAGGAGGTTTATTACTATGGTAACTATAACAAATAATAAAAGTTAAAGGGTGTTCCGACAGAGACATGATTTTTACTTAAATAGCCTTATTTTTTGAACCGTAATAGGTAGACTCTTGAATTGTTTACAGTAGTTGTTGTACTTCGGCCACTGTAGCAATTACTAATTACTAAAGGGTGACATTTTTTTTCACGTATATTACCTTATTTTTTTAACCGCAATAGGTAGGTCTGATATTTTTATAGAAAGTGTATTACCATGGCCGTTATAACAACAGTTCCTAAGTTTTAAAGGGTGTTCCAATAGCGATGCAATTTTCACGAATATGACTTTGATTTTAAAAAGAAAAGGGTGCCCCATAAGACATGAAAAAATTAACAACTTGAGTTTTTAAACGCGTACTAAACATAGTACGGAACCCTACGTGTGTGAGATTAACTCGCACTTGACTGATTTATTATACATGAAATATACTTCGTTGCTGGTGCAACAATCAAAATGGAGTAGAATTTTCAAGGTTTTTGCCTGACATTTGTCGTTTTCGGTCGCTGTTAACATAAGAAAAGATGAGTAAATCGCATACGTTTGCAATATATTTTTTTCTGGCTAAACGAATAAATATTTTGTACTGATTTTTTTTTTTTGATTAGCAGCTGCTTATTTTAGAAAAATTAAAAAAAAAGTGAGGGCCATGGCGATCCAAAAATATTGTATATCACTATAAATTTTTTTTAAAAATTCACATGCACGTTTCAAATGGTGTGATTGGAGGGATACCACCCCCCGGCCATAAAAACTTAAATATTTTATTTTATGGTATTTTGGCATATGTAATCCATTTCTTTTACTAATTACATTAAGTTTCCAAATCCTATGCCGTGTGAAAACAATCAACGGCTGTTAACTATTGGCGGTAGCATCAGCCGGTTGAAGGTAATATTATTAAATTATTAACAATTTGATAGCAATTATGTAAACCGTGTATCATCATTCAATGTAAATTTAATTGCTTCACATTTAGAGTAAAAAAAAACTAAAAACTGGTTTAATCTTCAGTAATTTTGTAGCGCTCACAATTATATTTTAAGGCGGCCACAAGCCATTTTGCAAACCAAAGGTTGGTTATCTGTATAATGAAAAAGGCTAACAAGGATTATATCAGATGTAATTTTACATGTACGATTGTGACTAAATATAAAAAAGTCATCTGTAACATTACAATTTTGATAGACATACAGAATTACATTTGACTCACACAGTTAAAAAGTCATACGTAAAAAATATGTCGTGTATATGGGATTTAAGAGAGAAGCTTTAAACACATAGACAACAGCGGCTACACTGCTACACAACTACAAATGCCGTTGGCTACAATCATCGCCGTGTAGTCAGCTACTGAATTATGTTGAAGACGACAGATACATATACGTAACTTACACCATGAAATCGTTTCATGAAATTTCTTCAATTCTCTTTTGAACTTTCTTGTTTTTCTTTGCCTCTCTACACCTCTTGCCACCACAAAACCGGTTTCATGCAACTGATTTCATGAAAAATGTCATCGTGTAATTTAGCTAATACTTCAAAACTATGAATATATTGTAGAAATACATACTTAACTTATAAAAAAAATTACTTTTTCAAAAAATACTTTTATCATATCAAAACAAATAAATATACGTATTTGCTCAAAACATTTTAATTGTTAATGAACTTGTATTTTTTAATTTTGTGACATTTTCTTCTGTTAAATAAAATAAAATTGTCGCAAACAAAAATAGAAATCAACCTAAGTTGGCTACAGCCACAAAGGTGGTCGTGTTGCTATGATGTCTTCAAAATAATCGTCTTCGTATAAACGTGTGTATTTTAATTTTGACTGGTTGTAGTTGGTATCTTGCTGTCGTCTATATGTTTAATGCTAGAGTGTTAAACAGTGTCCTTAATAAAAGCTATACAAAGCTGTATAAACTAAACGATTTACAGTAAAATTAGTATCCGTGTGTTTTTATTTTGCAATTAAAAGAACCCAACGAAAAAGTAAAACGTAACAATAACTTGTAGCCAAATGCAATTTATTCATTTTTTTTAAACTCAGATCACATTAACAAAAACAGTAATTTGCAGCTTACGAGGTGTATTTTTTCCAAAATTTTCTTAAACTATTTTTGCAATAAATTCATCAAATTTTAGGCATTTGTCTATATGTTAGGAATTTTTAAGTAAAAAACTACAGTAGAAATATTTATTTTTGAAAATTTTAATTATTATTAGTCGAACTGTTTATGTATTACATACAATGAAATTTATAATCAAGCTTAAGTTCGTTTTTATTCTCTCTAAGAAAGAATTAATTAAATTACAAATTAGGTGATAATATTAAAGAAAAATTGGGAAAATTTAATTTTTAGACACCAGCAGGAGCGGAAATATTTTTAAAATATTTTTTTAATTGTTCCAAAAACTTGGAGTTTTTGAAATAAATATTGATTTTCAAAGACTTATCGGTTAGGATCGAAGCAAAATTTTATGCAGTGATAAAGAACAAGACCTCAGCTTTTGTCTTAAAAAAAATGTTGTGAAAACAGGAAGGAGCCTTTGCTAAAAATCTTTACCATTTTAAGCAAAGGCTCCTTTTTTATAGCATTTTTATTATTTTATTTTTAATTAAAAAATATAAAACGATTTTTCTCGCATTCTATCAAGTTTGGTTGGTTAAATAGCTGATGTTTACATCTAAACATCACAAAGAGTACATAGATGCGAAGAATTATGAAAAGGATGTAGCGATTTAAAAAATGCATTACATTCTTCTAGTGTCTAAAATTAAATTTTCCCATTTTTTCTTTAAAATGGGCAAATCATCTAATTTGTAAAAAATATTCTTTCAACTTAGAAAATTTTTTAAATATTTTTTGAAGTGAAAACTTCTTTTTGGTTGATGAAAAATTATTGAACTCGCATCATCGTCACCATCGCCAACTTAATGTTGGTTTTTATATATGGGTCTACTGGTTTCTATAGATAGATAGACTGAGCAACTGTGTGACTGATTGTCTGAGTAACTGATTGTCTGACTGACTGATTGTCTGACTGACTGATTGTCTGACTGACTGATTGTCTGACTGAAATAACGGTCTGACGGTCTGACTCACTGTCTGACGGTTTTATTTGTCTGACAGTCTGACTGGTTATTTAACGGTCTGTCTGTTTGACAAACTGACGGTCTGGCTCACCGTCTGACGGTCTGACAATCTGACTTTATGACCGTATGACTGTCTGACAATCTGACGGTCTGACTCACTATGTGACGGTCTGACGGTCTGACTGTCTGACGAACTAACGGTCTGACGGTCTGACTGTCTGACGAACTAACGGTCTGACGGTCTGTCTGTCTGACGAACTAACGGTCTGACTGTCTTACGAACTAACGGTCTGAGTCACTATTTGACGGTCTGACTGTCTGACTATATAACGGTATGAATATTTGACGGTCTGACTGTATGACTGATTGTTTGACGGACTGAGTGACTGTCTGACGGACTGTGTGACGATCTAACGGACTGTCTAATGGTCTCACTGGTTTGTCTTACTGACGGTCGGACTATCAGATGATCCGTCTGAGTGTATGTCTGACTATTCTGTCCATTGGTGTTCCTGTCATTCAGTATGTCTTTATCAAACAAATGAAAGGCTTGATTTCATTCATTCTATTGGCACAATGATATTTTTAACACACAACCGTTAGCAACATTGCAATGTTTTAGTTAAAAAAAAAAAACGAAACGAAACATGTTTTGATTCTCTCTGATACAGATTTTGTGCTGATTCACTCAACATGTTTATATTGCTCAAGGCATATTAAACAAGGTGATAGCGTAAGGGAGAGGAAATTTGAGAAAAAAATATTTTGAATTTTTTTTATATGGATTTTGACAGTAAAATAGATATTATTCTCTCATAAAAAATCTGATTAATGTCAAACTCCATATAAAAAAAATTGAAAAAATTTCTCTTTAATATTAGCACCGCCTTGTGCAGTCACCTGGTTTAATATGCCTTGATATTGCTCACTATATTCACTCTAACAGATATTTTCACAAAGGAGTTTATGCGTGTGCGTGGAATGACTTAATCTATATAATTAATAGGCAAACACGTTTTTTGTAATCCCTTTTACGTCCGTAATACTGCACCGATTTTGGAAAGACTTATATGCTTTTTAATCTTATTTAAATCGGTTCAGTACTTTAGGAGTAATACGACTATAAAGTTCTTACTAACACCAATAAACAAATATGGATGTACATACATGTTGTTCTCTTAGCTGCAAGTCGAAAACACAAGTAAATTTTAAGAGAAACACGTGCACATTTTCGTGTTTAAGCATGGTCAAGTGTTTATTTTATTAAATAGGGGCAGCGAAGCGCACAAATAATATCTAGTATGATTTAAAAAACAAATGAACTAATGTAGATATCTAGTATTTACGAAACTAAACTTGTAGAGCTGAAAACTAGTAAAACTGTCAACTGTAACAATAAAAATCTTTTTATCAAAATTCGTATTTAATTATTCTGTGAAAACTTAAATGATATTTTTACTTTGTATTTCATAAAAAAAATCGTGGGATAAAGTAATCACAAGTTAATTAGTTTTCACTTCTATTGGCAATCCCAACGACTGTCCTGCATTTTTTTTATTCGAAATAGTGGAATTTTGTCTGCTTGTTAAAATTGAAAGCTGCAGTGAATAAATCCCTGTTTTGGCTATCGTTAAAAACAGTATCAGTCAGTCAAAAATAAACAAAATAATTTTTCGAAAAAAAATTATCCTTTTTAAATATAAATATTTTTGATACTTTTAATTTTTTTTTATTTGTAAAATTAAAATAAATTTATTTAACATTATTATAAATATTAATTAATAACTTTATAACAAATTCATTCATTATTAATAATAAAGAGGGAATAAAAGAATGGCATCAGAGCAATACAAAATTTTCAATGATAAAATAGTAAATAAAATTTAAACCAAATGACTTTAATTCATAATATAACAAACACTGTTCTTTTTGTAAAAAATATGGCAACTATTAATCAGATTATGTAGTTTTAAACTAATTAAATAATTTCTGACAATAACTTCATTTTCTTAATAAAAAACATTTCTTTTAACAACGTAACCGAATGCCATAACTCAAATTCAATTAACTAAATTTTTAATAAAAACTCGTTTTAAAAAGCTTTCAACTAAAAAGTAACCCTTTAACCACTCTCACTTAATTCATATTTTTTTGTTTTTCAAAAATTAATTCCTCTTAAATAAAACACAAAAACAAATTTCTAAAGTGAAATTTTTCTTTTCTAAAATTTTCAGCTTCCTACTGCAAAAAGCTTACTTCCTCCCCCATCCCAAACAAGATAAAAAAAGCCAAGCGAATTGATATTTTTGTAACGAAATGAATTTGAAATGAGTGAGAGTGAAAATTAGCAAAATAAATTCATATTGCAAAATGTAAACGACTCTTAAGTCAACATAATGCCAATTAATTATTGCCTTAAAAAGAACTTAACGAAAAGACAAAATTAGAAGCACCACATACGGGTATTTGAATTCCATATTTGGCTGATTGTTACCCAAAAAAAAAAAACAACGCAATTTTAATTTACATATTTTTAAATTTTTAAGTCATACAAAATTTTGAAATTTTGCAAAACAATGGCTGTACAAAACCAAAGATTACCAAAAGATACTAAAAAAACTGATATATCAGCGCCAGCACAAGCCAGCTTAACGTCACCAACATCAACGTCTACAGCAGTAGCACTGCCAGCTAATACATCTACGACAGCACAAAAACCTTCAACAACAACACTAACATCATTAACAGCAGCAGCAGCAGATGGAGGAGCAGAAAAATCACCTACGCAACAGCAACAACCTCAAGTGTCATCATCAGCACAACCCAGAGTGTCATTTAATCGGGATGTTCATGTAAAACGAATTGGTTAGTGATCTTTTTTGATAGTGTTTTTTCAGATCTTTAACAGAAATCAAACATCATCTAATTCAGCAAATATTTTCATTTATCTATGCATAATTATAATAACAATTTTTTTGATGATTTGTTAAGTCTGGTTTAAAAAAGTAATATTTGTTAACATGCACTGCACAGTGAGGCAGAATCAAAATATTTTGGAAATAATAATTTACGAAATAAACTAAACGGTTTTTGAATAAATTATTTATTTAGGCTTAAGTTCTTAATTATAAAGAGATAAAGAAAAATTAAACACCAGCAGAGCAGAATGCCTTAATAGCAATTGAAACTACCTTGTAGGTAGATACGGAGAGTACTGATGACGAACGTAGCTGTCTAGAAAATGCATTCTGCTCTGCTGGTGTCTAATTTTTCTTTATCTCCTTATAATTAAGAACTTAAGCCTAAATAAATAATTTATTCATTTAAAAATAGTTCAAATAAAATTCATATGACTAAACGATTTTTATAAAAAAAAGGTTAAAAAAGGCAGCCTTAAAAATATTTTATTTACTTATTATGAAAAGTAAAAGTGCTGGAGATTATAAACGCCAGTTGGCATAAAAGAGATGCAATAACTAGTGATTGCAATAGTGTATACACGGAACAAATTTCTTCATTAATTAAATGTTTTAATTAGTTTTAGATACAAATTTAATTAATTCTTTAATTGATTCAATTATTTATTTAATTAGGATGTTATTTTGCTTATTTACTTAAGTATACAAACGTATCAATAAAAATTATTTAAATTTATATCCGAAACTTATTAAACCTTTGATTGCCTGCGTGTAAAAATTCAACAGTTTCTAATAAAATTTTACATAATTATTTTTATAAGAAACTGTAGTAAAAAAATAATCTTCACTTTTATTTTTTACTGCAGTTTCTTATAAAATAATTATTTAGATTTTTTTAATTGATACATGCTTTTTTTAATTGATATGCTTAAGTAAAAGGAAAGCAAAATAATATTCTAATTGAATAAATAATTGAGTTAATTAAAAAATTATTAAAAGGTATACCATGAAGAAAAAATTAAAATATTATCGTTATTATAATATCGTTATATTAAAAAAAAAAAACAACGAAGAAAATATCAACAAGTTTTATAACTCAAATGCAGAGGAAAGAATTTTATGAATTTTTTCAAATGATTATTGTACAGACTTGTGTCTCACAAACATACACTTTTAATCCTCAAATTTCGAACACCGGTTAGATCAGAGTGACATTTTATTCAAGAGGTATTAATACTTCTATTAAAGTGTGAAACGGTATTTTTTTTAGAACACATGCCATTTTTGAAAAATCGAACTACTGACTATGATAGTGAAGCATCGCAGTTCCTATCATACTAGATTTTAAACCGATATACATATTTGTATCTGTTTTCAAGATGAGAAGCAAAAATATTTTTAATTAACTGACTCGTATTTCGAAAAAGAATTTTCAAAATTCAATATAAAACAAGTAAAAGTGCTATATTCGGCCGTGCCGAATCTTCTACACCCTTCACCACGGTGACTTGATTTATACAGACATGTACAGCATTATCCATATTGTTGACTCTTTACTTAAATAAATTCGTATGAGAAAAAATCATTATTCATGAGTTAAAAAAATAGAAGACAAATGAAAACAAATTCCGTTTGCTACAATTGTCGCCGTGTTGTCAGCTACTTAATGATATTGAAGCCGACAGCTACATCGTAAAAACTGACATTGTTGTAGAAATACTTATTTTGCTTTTATAAAATTAAAAAGCTTTTTCAAAAAATTATAAATATTTCCTCCCAAACTTTTTTTTTGCATATGAATTTTTAATTTGCAATTTTGTGACATTTTCTTTTGTTGAATAAAATAGAAATTAGCCTAAGTTGACGACAGCCACAACGTTTAATTTTTGACAGTTTGTAGTCGGTATTCTGATGATGTCTATGTGTTTAACGCACCTAGGTTTTAAAACAGAGATATCATCTATTTAAAAATCAAACGCATTTAAAAAAATATGTTACTCTATATACACACATACATACATATGTATATTCTTAATATTAAATATATGTAATGTTACAGTCATGATTTTCATTTTCAAAGAAATATTGAAATTTTTGTTTTCATTTTTCAAAAATTGTGTGTAAAAATTTTTTGTAAAAATATTTTTTTAAAAATTTTTTGTAAAATTTTATTCGAAAATTTTTTGGAAAATTTTTAAAAAAAATTTTTTTTCGAATATTTTTCTATAAAATATCTTTTCGAAAATGCTTTGTAAATTTTTTTGTAAATATTTTTAAAAAAAAATTTTTTAATTTTTTTTTAAAAATTTAAAAAAAATTTTTTTTTAAAAATTTGATTGAAATTTTTTTGTTAAATTTTGAACCTTTCTCCAATCTATATTGAGTATGAATGGTCAGACTAAATCAAAAGGAAATCCTTAAAATAAAAAAAAAATTTCATCATAATGACACATGGGGGGTCCTTTTAACTGCTCCTATTTGTCAGTGGGTACCCTGTGGGTCCATTGGCTACCTCTATGCGTATTGCTTTCTATTAAGGTCTCTAATACAAATCAAAGCAGATAAACCCTACCAATCTAAAAACAAACAAAAAGCGCCCCTCGCAGGGGGTTATTCATCCCCCGAGATCTGTATGCACTCCTTGCAATCTACCTGTCGCAGTCTAATATTTATTTGACAAAAAAAGGCAAAACAGAATCATTAAAGCCGAAAAAAATTTTAAAAAACGTAAAAAAATAGTGGTGGGCGTGGTTTTTGGCCCGTAGCCTCCAAAGGAATGATCCGATGTTGCTGAATTGCAATACCAAAATTTTCGAAACTATGCCTGACAGATTGGTGTGCTTAAATTTTTTGTATCTCTTCTGGTGCCTTGACAAATGACATTACCACACTAACACGGACAGACGGACAGACGGACATCGCTTAATCAACTTCTCTATGTATAAGGATCCAGAATATATATACTTTATGGGGTCGGAAATGAATATTGTAGAAATTACACACGGAATGACAAACTTAAGTATACCCTTTCCACCTGTGGTGAAGGGTATAATAAGTTGAGCAAAATTGGTTTTGCAAAAAAACTAAAACATTAAAAAGTAAAAAGTAAAAGACACAATTTTATGTTTGAGTTTTTTATTTCCAAGTTACATATAAATAAAATAAATTAGTCAAGTGCGAGTTAGTCTCATACATTTAGGGTTCCGTACTATGTTTAGTACAACTTTAAAAATTCAAGTTGTTAATTTTTTCATGTCTTATGTGTCAGCCTTTAATTTTAAAATTAAAGTCATAATACCTTCACTGTTGGAACACCCTTAAAATTTTAGCAATTTCTGTTATTGCGGCCATGGTAATACAGTACCTATAGTAATATACATGCGCCTACCTATTGCGGTTCAAAAGGTATAAGGTAATATACGTGAAAAACATGTCACTAATGGAACACACTTTAGATATTAGTAATTGTTACAGCGGCCGAAGTATAACATCTACTGTAAACATTTAAAGAGTCTACCTATTGCGGTTCAAAAATTAAGGCTATGTAAGTACAAATAATGTCTCTGTCGGAACACCCTTTAATTTTGTTATTTGCTACGGCGGCCATGGCAATTCTCTTTCTATGAATATATCAAGAGTCTACCTATCACTATTAAAAAAATAAGTTACTATACGTGAAAAACATGTCACTGTCAGAATACCCATTAATTTTTAGTAATTGTCATAACGGTCACGGCAAAACAGCTTCTATATAAACTGGAAGAGTCTACTTATTACGGTTTAAAAAATATGTCGTTGTATATGCAAAACAAGTCACTGTCGAAAACCCCTTTAAATTTGTATTGTTTCTATAGGGGTCATAGTAATACACCATTTGTGAAAATTTCAAGAATCTATCTGTTATGGTTAAAACATTAGTCAATGTGCATGCAAATCACGTTACTGTCGGCATACCCTTTAATTTTTACTATTTGTTATAGTGGCCATAGTAATACTCATCCTGTTAAAAATTTCAAGATTCTACCTATTATCGTTCAAAACTTATGCCTTATACATACAAATCACGTCACTAACGGAACACAGGTTAATTTTTAGGTTTAATATTGTATACTTGCTTATAACGCGAACATAGTTAAAATCATTGCAAATATTAAGTGGTTGCTTCCTATAGCTCAAGAAATAAAGATATAAAGGCAAATAACACGTCACTTTTGGAGCACCCTATAAATTTTAGTATTTGTTGCTATAGCAGCCACAGCTATACGCCTTCTGTGAAAATTTCAATAGTCTTCCTATTATGGATCAAAACTTAGGCCTTATACATGCAAATCACACCACTATCGGAACACCCTTTAATTTTTAGTTTTATTTGTTTATAGTTGTTTATATAGTGAACTAAGTTTTTATTACTGTTTGTAAATTTCAAGTGCATCCCTCCTACAGTTCAAGAAATAAACACATATTCGTGAATAACACCTCCCTATTGGAACACCCTATAAGTTTAAGTATTTGTTGCTATAGCGGCAACAGCTGTGAAAATTTCATGAGTCTATCTATTACGGTTCCAGAGATAAAAGGCGGTGACAGACGGAGAGACGGACAGAGCGAGAGACATTGTAGGGTTACGTTTTTACACTTTGTGTACGGAACCCTAAAAACGTTAAAAAATTTAAAGTTGTTAATTAATATACATATACTTGTATTCAAACGAACGAAAACTAGTGGGTTACATAATGCAAAAGACTTAAGCAATAAACGTTCTTAAATAATTATAATTATAAAAATATAATAAAACTATAACTCTAATTTGTATGAAATATTTTTTTTATAATTTTGTTGCAGAAAGTAATCGAAAGAGAATTCAAAACACCAATTTTATACATTTTTTTGTTTTCTGTCTGTCTGTTTGCTGTGTTCGCATCACGTAAAACGACTGGATGAATTTGTATAAGATTTTTTGAAAATGTACCCTAGTATCTCATTTCCAACAGAAAATCGAGGAAAAGTATTGGAAGTACGCAATTTAACCGATACAATGGTACTACAAACTCTTCAGCGCCTTTTATTTTCCCAGCAGGATATTTTTAACACTATTTACAGAACTCTACAATAATTTTAGAATTTTATATAAAGCACATATATGCTCTTGAGTAAATAAACCATAACTGAAGCACTATAAAAGTAAGAGTCTGAAAATTTGCTGTGAATTACTTTCAAGGCAAAATCGAACAAAATAATGTTGGGACGCACAACGGTGCACAGAGGGATTTGTTCATACAATGTTTCGCAAAAAATATAAGGAGTGCCCATAGAATGTTGAAATTTTACTCTGAGCCTTTGGTTAGCTCAATTAAGAAATATATAAAGTTTTATCAAAATTGGCCACGCCCACTACCTACCGCCCGTAGAACCCAAAATTTATTTTTGGCCCAAAGTTTTTGAAATTTGGCACAGAGCCTTTTATTACCTCAATTAAGAATAAAATAAAGTTTCAAAAAATTTGCCACGCCCACTACTCATCGCTCATAGAACTCAAAATTTATATTTGGTCCAAAGTTTTTAAAATATGGCATGGAGACTTTTATTACCTCAGTGAAGAATAAAATAAAGTTTCATCAAAATTGGCCACGCCCACTACCCATCGCCTATAGAACCCAAAATTTATTTTTGGTCCAAAGTTTTTGAAATTTAGCACAGAGCCGTTTATTATCTCAATTAAGAATAAAATAAAGTTTCATCAAAATTGGCTACATCCACTCCACCCACCGCCCATATAACCCATATTAAAATTTTTTCCCACAACTTTTTGTTTCTTTAACAAAACTAATTATTTTATAAATAAATTTCAATACATGCATTTAAATACAGACTTTTATTCATATCTATCATTTCATCAAGTTGCAGAACCTGTTAACGGGGTTGACATCTAATGCTACTTATAAAAGGATATGAGGATACTAGAAGTCGATGAAAAAAATCTGTATTTGTTGCAACTCTATCACACTTTCTGGAGAACTTTAATCTATAATAATCTTTATTTCTGGCTTCTTCAGAAAGCATTACAATAGGAAGTATTGCCGCATCCGTGTATCAGTATTTTGTGTACTGTTACTGGGATATAATACCAACTATATTTTTCAACAAAAAGTTTTGCTGTATCTTGAGCAAAATTCTTGAACTTCAAGGAATTAACTTTTTTGTCACAAGTTATTATTTTTAGTATAATGCGAAATCGATTAATTAGTTGATCCACTACACCAGTCACATCGCCAAGAAGTGCGGGTTTAGAAAAGAAACGCCTGGACGTACTTCCATCGTTAGTAGACCCAGTTCGTTGTTGAACTGCATTCACTCGTATACCCATTTGTTTCTTTAAGGCCTTCTGAATTCGAAGTTTATTTTCCAGTTTTAGACTTTTGTGTTCGTCCTTGAGCGCTGGCCATCTTTCAAATGGTTTGTTGTATATGAAGTATGCACTTCATAAATTTTATGCGAGCATGTAAGGAGGATACACCCATTTTGGTGCTTCACCATCAATAGCTTTGCTTGAAACTAATTAGTGAGTTCGTAACTCAGTTCACTATATAACACAGAAAATAAACTCATTTTAATAATACCTTTTTCACTTCTCTATTTGCTATTTTCAAATTGTAATTTAATTTTGTAATTTTTTAAAATTAAAAATATCATGTATTTGGAGACAAATGTTATGATTTTATAAAAGATTATTAATCATTTAAACTTTTTTTTTTTAATTGATAGTATGGAGTCTTACCTTTCATTTTATTATAGCGGGAGCACCGAGCACGAGCGAGCAACCTTTTTTTTTTCTTCCAAGGAAGTTTGTAATCACGGCATGTTATAGAACAAATTTTATTCTATCATATCTTTTAAACCATATGCGCGAACTTTATATATTTTTTTAAATACGCAGAAAAGCATATATTTGAAAAAAAAAAATCACTATTTGAATCAGAGCAATAAAATTATCTTACTTACAAACACTATGGAAGTGCGTAAACAGTTTTCAATATTTTGGACCAAAATATACATGTGATTTTACTTCGTTATTTCAAAGACAAATGAACGTTTTTTGGCATACAATTTATGGATTCATCATACTGAATCAATTTTCTACAAAACTGCATCATTACATTTTTTAATTTAATGAGTCGAAAAAATTACTTATTGCACAAAAAATCCCTCTGTGCGGTGTGGTGCACGCTGCTAGTAGTGAAATTAAAATTTTAAAATTATTAAAATTCATTATTACATTTATTTCAATAAGAAAAGTCACCCTTTAATCATAGATCCTTTATATATACAGGGTGGTCTGAATACAAATACCTTTTTTTATCAAGTGTTATTTTGACACAGATGGATTTGAGAATGTAAACTATATTGACTATCAGTTAGCATCATGCCTCCGCGAACTAAAGAACGTTCGAAAATATTGCGAACTTATTTCCAAAGCTAGTGGCATATTGCTCACAACTGTGCGTTTGTTAAAAAGAGTTTTTGGCCGAAATAAAGCAACCACCACAAATGCTATACGCAAGTTTGTGCAAAAGTTTCGTCGCCACATTCGACGTACAGTTCGTACTAAAGTAAATGTGGCTGCTGAGGCCAAAAATCTGCAACTCTATCTAAGAACATCGTCTCGCCATCGATCTTAACATATCGTCATCACCAGCATGACGGGAGAATGTAAACATGTAAGCAAATAATTTGATCTCGGCTGGTGACAGTTTGGTGTGTATTTTGGAGTGGTGCCATCATTATTCCATTGTTTTTTTCTTTTTTTTGAAAATGTTGCTGGAAACGCCATGATAACAGACTTTTTATGACTAGAAATGAAAATATAAACTTGTAATGATTTCTTTGTAGTTGCATGAGAACTATCGATTCCGATAACTATGGTTTGACAGCTGTTCAGTAAGTTTTGACAAGTAATCATGAATCGTTTAACTCCATTACAACACTTCCATATTGTGAAAATTTAATTTGAAAAAACAAATCTGTTCGCAAAGTTCGTAGAGCCCTTTCGTCCATTTTACAGTCAACACAATCGGCTTGTAAGCAAGCAATTCGATCACTTATTGATCGTTTTAGCACTAACTTTACTCTTCTCGATTCGAGATCATCAACAAGACAAAGAAATGTGCGTAACGAAGAGAATATTGCTGCTGCAGCGCGTTTGGGTTACTGAGTGCCATTACTGAGAATGGCAAGCACTATCGATCCAGCTGACTAATTTTTGTTTTCAAAAAATAATCGGCTAAACATCAACGACATTTGGTTTCAACAAGATGGTGCCACTTGCCATACAGCCCTCTTAACAATTTAGTTGAAAATTTAGTTTGGTGACAACTCTCTTTCCGGAAGTGCTCCTGCTCACTTGCCGTATCGTTTATGCGTTCTAACACCTCTGGATTACTTTTTATGAGGCTATGTCGAGTCATTGGTTTATGCCGACAAACCAGCAACTCTTTAATCATTGAAAGCCAATATTTAGGACACCATTGATACCATGCTGCCAGATTTATTGAAAAACTTAGTCAAAAATATGCAATGAATAAATGCCATGAAATTATCGACCAGATTATAATAAAAAAAGATATGGCAGCAAATTCGTTCCAATAATATTTCTGCCTCGTTTTGCTAAAAAACACTCGACATAAACTTTGGTTTCAGCAGGATGCCGCATAAAGTCACACAGCTTATCAAAAATCGATCTTTTGCTCATTTAATTCAGTAATCGTATTATGAGTCGTTTTAGCGGTGCACAGTGGGGTAGAATCAAAATATTATGGAAATAACCTAGTAATTTTTAAACTGCTAAGCAGATTAAAGCGAAAAATTGTAAAAATTGTATTTCCTAAAATGCTTATAACTCAATCATTTTAAATTATTATTTTAAAAATTTAGATACCATTTTATAAGAGCTTTAAGACCATGTATAATTTTCAAAAATCGGAATAAAACTGAAGAAATGACAAGCTTTAAAATAATTTTCAGGTGCGAGGTTCCCAAATTTGAGACCACATAGCGCCATCTCTGGAGGGTGTATGGTACCCACCTTTAAAACTTAAATTCAAATACTCCTCTGTTATGCTCTTGTAAAATTTTGGATCAATCGGCCTAGCACTTTATAAATGACTAGGTTATTTCCAAAATATTTTGATTCTGTCCCACTGTGCGATGTTAATTGGCCACCTCGGAGATATGAATTGACCCATTTCGAATTTTTCTGGTGGAGTGCTGTTAAAGACCGATGCTGTGATTAATCTAGAAACGATCCACAGTCTTAAGCAGAAACTATGAACAGAGTCTTGGAATTGCGCTATTTATTGAATGAAATCGTGTTTCATAAAAATTGGGAATATTTGTTATCTCTACATATAATAAAACAGTAACTAATTTCCTGTCTTTGTTTGTGTCACTTTAAAACTACTGGATGGATTTTAAAAAAATTTGTGATTATGATAACTTAGTGTCCTGATTCGAATATAGGGTACCTTTTTTTTCGCAAGAATAATTTATTTCCAAGAGAAAGTGGAGGAAAAGCAGTGAAAGTACGCCGATTTTATTCCGATTTAAAGGTTCAGCATACTTTAAGGCGTCTTGTATATTTGAAAGCGGGATATTTTAAACACGGTTGCCCAACAGATGGCGCTGTTTTAAAATAGTGAAAAAATATATATTGAAAGCGGGGTATTTTAAACATTCATGGCGCTGTTTGAAAATGAATAAAGACAAAATATGAATTACTTACTGCCCAATAGAGAATTGAATAAAATTTGAGTATGATTTTTATTTCTACTTTGTGGAATTACAACGCTGTTAATATATCTTAAACACCACAAATTTTAGAATTTTATCTAGGGATGGGTACCTTTATATAAAGTAAATACGTAAGAGTCTTAAAATATGGT
This sequence comes from Phasia obesa, assembly GCA_949628195.1. Taxonomy (NCBI): domain Eukaryota; kingdom Metazoa; phylum Arthropoda; class Insecta; order Diptera; family Tachinidae; genus Phasia; species Phasia obesa. The sequence goes on along the minus strand of OX451219.1, from coordinate 34,039,863 downwards.
GTGAATTACTTTCAAAGCAAAATTGAACAAAATATTGTCAGGACGCACACAACGTGTGTGGGCACAGCTAGTTTCTAATAAAGCCAAAAGAAATTAAGTTAATATTTTTTAATTAATTTTATTTAAATTTTTAAAAAGATGTTTGTATTTAAACCACCTGAAAAATAATTGAAAATAAAGAAACTACTCACTGAAGCAGTTTTGTGTCAGTTATTTTCCTTATTAGGAAAGTTATTTACAATAAAGTAATATTTAAATGCTTGAAAAGTGGGTTTTTATGACACTTGTTTCAAAAATCTATTTTTTTATGCTGCTGTGACTTAATGGTCACTAATGGTAATTTGCCATTTAACATTAAGTCATACACTTCTGCAGTTATTTTTGCCCAACCAATACAAACTTTAAACTTTTATTAGGCCTCTCGCTTTACAATCGAAAACAAAAAGAAATAAAAGTTTTAATTGAGCTGAATTGTGTTTCGCAAACCAGGAATTAAAGCAGTTTGTCTAGATCTGTGTAGGTGGTGTTGACTAATTGGTCTTTTGAAAATATTTCCATTCAAAGATTTTTGTTATTTTTTGTTGGTTTGTTTAAGCTAAAGGCATATTAAAACTAAAATATAATTAATTCAAACACAACCAATTAAATGTCGACTAGAAGCATCTCAATAAAAAAAAGTAAAGTCCCGTAGGAAATGTGTTTCACTGCAAAAATGTATTAACGGTCTCAATCTAATGATGTTGTTATAAGTTTTTTTACTTAAACTTTTGTTGCTGAAAAATCCGTTAAAAATAATGATTAAATAAATTAGTCAAGTGCGAGTTAGACTCACACACTTAGGGTTCCGTACTATGTTTAGTACAACTTTAAAAATTCAAGTTGTTAATTTTTTCATGTTTTTAATTTTAAAATTAAAGTCATAATTGCATCACTGTTGGAACACCCTTTAAATTTTAGCAATTTTTGTTATAGCGGCCATGGCCATACACTATCTATAAAAATATACATACGCCTACCTATTGCGGTTCAAAAAATAAGGTAATATTCGTGAAAAACAGCCACATGGAACACCCTTTAGATATTAGTAATTGTTACAGTGGCCGAAGTACAACATCTACTGTAAACATTTAAACATTTATGGTTAAAAAAATAAGGCAATTTACGTACAAATCATGTCTCTGTCGGAACACCCTTTTATTTTGTATTTGCTATGGCGGCCATGGCAATTCTCTTTCTATGAATATATCAAGAGTCTATCTATCACTATTAAAAAAATAAGTTACTATACGTGAAATACATGTCACTGTCAGAACACCCTTTAATTTTTAGTAATTGTCATAACGGCCATGGTAGCACATCTTCTATACAAATTGGAAGAGTCTACTTATTACGGTTCAAAAAATATGTCGTTTTACATGCAAAAGTCGTCACTGTCGGAAAATTTTTATTGTTTTTATAGGGGTGATAGTAATACACCATTTGTTAAAATTTCAAGAGTCTATCTATTATGGTTAAAAAATTAGTCAATGTTTATGCAAATCACGTCACTATTGGCACACCCTTTAATTTTTACTATTTGTTATAGTGGCAGTAGTAATACACCTTCTGTAAAAACTTCAAGAGCCTACCTGTTATCGTTCAAAACTTAGGCCATATACATACATGCAAATCACGTCACTATCGGAACACCCTTTAATTTTTAGGTTTAATATTGTATACTTGCTTATAATGCGAACATAGATTAAATTCTGTCGGCAAATTTTAAGTGGTTGCCTCCTATAGCTCAAAAAATAAAGACATAAAGGAAAATAACACGTCACTTTAGGAACACCCTATAAGTTTTAGTATTTGTTGCTATAGTTACATATATTCTGTGAAATTTTCAAGCATCTACCTATCATGGTTCAAAACTTAGGCCTTATACATGCAAATTACACCACTATCGGAACACCCTTTAATTTTTATTTTTATTTTTTTATAGTTGTTTATGTAGTGAACTAAGTTTTAATTACTGTTTGTAAATTTCAAGTGTATCCCAACTATAGTTCACGAAATAGGCACATATTCGTGAATAACACCTCTCTATCGGGACACCCTATAAGTTTAAGTATTTGTTGCTATAGCGGCAACAGCTATACATCATCTGTGAAAATTTCAAGAGTCTACCTATTACGGTTCCAGAGATAAAAGGCGCTGACAGACGGACAGACGGACAGACATTGTAGCGAACGTTTTTACACTTTGTGTACGGAACCCTAAAAACCAGCTGCAGTAGACCAACTTAGCTATAAAAATATAATAAAACTGTAGCAGAGCCATTTCTGTGTATGAAACATTTTTTAATAATTTTGTAACTGTTTGCAGTTATTAATCGAAAAGTAATACAATACGAAACAGCAATTTTTAGAATTTTTGTCTGTCCGTCTGTCTGTGTTCGTATCACGTAAAAATTACTGCATAAAGTTTAATAAAATTTTGTGAAGAGAGAGGTACCTTAGCAGTGTTTGGATTTGTGGTACAATTGTACCAAATTTGTTACCATCGATACAACAGTGGTACACTGATACACGTCATGCTATTTTTATTCAATACATTTTTTTATTTAATCAATACTTTTTTTTTACTTTTTCTTACAATAATAAACATTAATTTAACTATTTTATTTAAGCTTTAGGTCTTTAAATAATTTTAATTTTTATTTTTTCGATATTTCGCTACTCCTTTGTGTAGCATCATCAGGAAAAATTAACAAATTAACGTTATGAAAAAATTACAATTAAAAAAGTATTTAAAAAAAAAAAAAAAAAAAAAAAAAAAAAATTTTTTCAATACTTTTTTAATTGTAATTTTTTCATAACGTTAATTTGTTAATTTTTCCTGATGATGCTACACAAAGGAGTAGCGAAATATCGAAAAAATAAAAATTAAAATTATTTAAAGACCTAAAGCTTAAATAAAATAGTTAAATTAATATTAACAAAAAGGTCAAATAAACTATATAAAATAATAATAAACATTTTTAATTATGTTGTTCTCCGACCTTCTCTAGAACAAACTAAATTGCAACACTGTTGATTTATGTTCAGCATTTTTACTATTTACTTTAATAACCCTTTTATGTATAAGTGATAGGAAATTTGCATAAAGGGCCTTTTTGCTGAAGTATAGTGTTTGAAAGATTTTATCGCAATCAGTATCAATCCGGCAGTATTAGGCTGATATAGTTTTCCAGTCTTTCTAGTGAGAAATCGTAAGTCTTTTTTTGTAATTAATTGAATCTTTAATTATTCATTCAAATAGTTCCATGCATACTCTATCGGATTAAGATCCGGTTACTTTGGTGGTGTTTTAAGCACCTGCTAGTAATTGTAGAGCAACCAGCTCCTTACATTGTAAGCCTTTTGCTTATGAAATGGATAAGTATTTTGGAAAAATATTTGTTAGTAAAGCGCTCGCTTAAAAATGTTTTAGCAGATCTCAACATCAACAAGTCTCTTGGGCCGGAAGGGATTCCAGCACTGGTCTTGAAACAGTGCTCATCGACGCTAGCACGTCCTTTAGCAGTCCTTTTCAACACTTTGTATCATGCTGGTGAATTTCCGATCCCCAAAATAGGAGAGGCTAACAACCCTGATAATTACCGCTCAATAGCAATGTGTTCTTCACTTTCTAAAGTGATGGAAAGTATGATTAACTTTTATCTTGTGAGGTATCTGAAGTCCAATAGCTTACTCAGCGACCGACAGTATGGTTTCCGTAGGGAGCGCTCTACAGGTGTCTTGCTAGATTTCCTTTCGGAAAAATGGTGTCACTCTAGACATCATTTCGGCGAAAGTAAGGTGGTGGCTCTAGATATTTCCAAGGCGTTGCTTTTGGTATCGGTGATAAGTTTTCCCGATTTATATCGAGTTTTCTTAGGTATCGCACGATACGACTTGTTATAGGTGGTATTTCATTAAACGAGTTCAAGATTAATTTAGGGGTACCGCGAGGCTCTCTTCTTTCTCTTACACTAGTTACTATTTTTCTAAATGACCTTCTCTGTCTAACTTTCAACCCTATCTACTCTTTCGCAGATGACAGCACCATTTGCTATTCGTAGGCATTTAGTAATAGACCGAACCAGATGGAGGTGCGGTCGAAAAGGCAAAGCATGAATAATACGCTTAATCACGATCTCATAACAATATCCGAATGGGGTCGTGTGAATGCCCCTAATATTAATGAATCGGAAGCTCTTCATGTTCTTGGCATGAAATCCAGTGTGATGTTCGATGGACTAAACACAATTTTTAAAGTCTCTAAAGAAGCTTTCAAGTGCCTCGGTTTCCTAAAACGGTGTAAAAGATACTTCACTCCAACCGATCTTCTTACTATTTATACCACCTATATCCGGCCGAAATTGGAATACAACTCTCATGTATGCGCCAGCGCGCCAAACTCTATTTTGGAGCATACAAAAGCGGGCCAAGAAGCTCATTGGTGACAGTAGGGTATCCAACACATTGGTGACAGTAGGGTATCCAACTCTATTGATTCAATACAATCAAAAATGCAAGAAATCAATAATACCCTCGTATAATCATTTATCCTACATTAATTTCGAGCCAAATTTAGGTAAAATTGATGTTAATTTTGCAAAATCTGATCACCGGGGCTGTACAATTTAAACATTGTCAGATCCCAACACTGTACCTTAGTATATGAATTTAAAATTAGGATACCGTTTTCCAGTAAAAATATCTCGATTCCAAAAGTGAATGGAGAACAATTACTGTAAGTACGCAATTTTACCGATTTAATGGTACTGCAAAATTGGCAGCACCTTTTATTTTTTGACAGCTGAAAATTTTCAACACTATTTAAAAAACTCTACAATAATTTTAGAATTTTATAAACGTTTTAGAGTTTTATATAAAGTATAAGTTCTTGAGTAATTACCCAGGGATGGGTACCTTTATAGAAAGTAAATACATAAACTGAAGCACTATAAAACTAAGAGCTTTTAAATTTGGTGTGGATTACTTTCAAAGCAAAAGCGACAAAAATATTGTACGAACGCTGAGAAAGTGGCGGCCACAGCAAGTTATTAATACAAATTTAAAAATTTCTGCATTAAAGTAGAAGGCAAAACTAGTTTTAATTTTTACTTGCAAAACCCACTAAAAACCGAATTTAAACATTAAAATAAAAGATTTTAATGTTTAATTTTAATGATTTAATTGTTATTAACAATAAACCGCCTATGCCAAGTTTTGTTTACCAAATAAAAATAAAAATAAAATAAAAAAAACATAACAATTAAACAAAAATGTCAAATTAACATTTTTCGTATGCAGACGATGTAAATGCAACAACAAATCCATACATGCGTACATACACCCAGCCAATTAAATACAAACTATTTAGACTGAATGAGACAAATGACAGAGATGTTCACCTTGAAATGCATTGAAGAAAAAATCTACAAATAAATTAATTGAAGCTTCTCGTACTCGCAGTTCAACCACTACATTCACGTTTATCGACATCTGTGTATGAAATCATATAGAAAAAGCTTACAAAACTTGAAAAAAAATTACAATAACATATTTAATATTTTGATATTAATGCACTCTACATATCGCATATCTTAAGTCGACTTAAGCTCTAGTGTTTTGTTATCGTGCATGTGTTATTTTTATGAGATAAACAACTGATTTGACAGTTGCAAATTTTTAAAATTTATTTTATAAATCATGGTTCGGTTCGACAAAGTGATCGGGCAGGGCATTACGTGCATTTTACGGTGCTTGAAGGTGGACCTCTAGTCCTTCAGTGCGATTACACTGGTTAACAAAGATTTTGTGTTAGAGACATTGTTGAGTGATCTATGCCTAGATTCTTTCTAATACGTCTAGATTTCTTGGGACAGCTGAATCTATGTTTTTGCTATAACGAAATTATTACTTTATTTCGTTTATATGCCGTGGAAACATGATGAAGGGAAAATAAAACTTTTCTGTCAAAACATGTTATGCCTTCCCATTTTGTCAAAACATCTTAGAACTTGCATTAGCCTATCTTTTCATTCAAAGCAGTGCTGAATCAGCTAACACTTCATATCAGTTAGCAACTGATGTTGGCGCATGAAACCGTTTGTTATACCCTTCACCACAGTTGGAAAGTTTGTCATTCCGTGTGTAATTTCTACAATATTCATTTCCGACCCCATAAAGTATATATATTCTGGATCCTTATACATAGAGAAGTTGATTAAGCGATGTCCGTCTGTCCGACTGTCCGTCTATCCGTCTGTCCGCGTTCGGGTCATTTGCCAAGGCACCAGAAGAGATACAAAAAATTTAAGCACACCAATCTGTCAGGCATAGTTTCGAAAATTTTGGGATTTCAATTCAGCAACATCGGATCATTCCTTTGGAGGCTGCGGGCCAAAAACCACGCCCAAATATATTTTTTTCACGTTTTTTTTAAATTTTTTTTCGGCTTAATGATTCTCTTTTGCTTTTTTTTTTTGTCAAATAAATATCAGACCGCAACAGGTAAATCGCAAGGAGTGCATACAGATCTCGGGAGATCAATAACCCCCTGCGAGGGGCGACTTTTGTGTGTTTTAGGTTGGTAGGGGTTTTCTGCTTTGATTTGTATTAAAGACCTTTGGGAGAGTAATACACATATAGGTAGCCAATTGACCCACTGGTAAAAAAATTCAATAAAATTTAAAAAAAAAATTTAAATTTAAAAAAACAAAAATTTAAAATTTTTTTTCAACATTTACAAAAGACTTTACAAGCCTTTATCAAAACAATATTTCCACAGAAAATTTTTTAAAAATTTTCCAAAAAATTTTCAAATAAAATTTTACAAAAAATTTTCAAAAAAATATTTTTACAAACAATTTTCGAAAAATTAAAAACAAAATTTCAATATTTCTGTGAAAATGACTGTGAATCATGACTTTAACTTCCCACCAAACCAAATTTTTCGATTTTTTCTGAAGTCAGACTTGTCGTAGGGAATTCGTTAAGACATTTCGGTAGTTTGTCGGAAATCAGACTTGTCGTAACGAATTCGGTAAGACATTTTGGTAGTTTGTCTGAAAATTCAAAAAATATCGAATTTGTTAAGACATTTCGGTTGTTTGTCTGAACAAACAAAAAAAAAAAAATATGTATATAAAACTGTGATTTATATGTAAGAAAATAAAACTCGAATTTGTATTAAAGAAAAAGAATAATAGTAAATTCGAACAAATTTCATAAATATAACCAAGATGGACAATTGAAATTGAATTGATTACGGAAAAGTATTGCCTTCAATACCAAATCATTAACTAATCGTATTATTCACTTAACTTTCAGAGAACGAACTTCTAGCTTATACTGAAGTACTGACAGAAAACATGTCGTTGCGATTTTGTACCTACATTTCGTTACGATTTCGTAACTATATATCGTAACGATTTGGTTACTACATATTGTTGCGAAGTCGTGTCAACCCCTTCATATAAATGTCGTTACGATTTCGGTAATATTTCGGTTCCGAAATCGGAAGATTTTTTCGAACTGTCGTTACGAATTCTTTACGAAATCGGAACATTTGGTTTGGTGGGATATTATATTTTAATATTAAGAATATACGTATGTATGTATGTACATATATAGAGTAACATATTTTTTTAAATGCGTATGATTTTTAAATAGATGAGATCTCTGTTTTATAACTTGGATACATTTAACACATAGTCAACATCAAGATACCGACTACAAACTGTCAAAAATAAAATACACACGTTTAAAGGTAAACGATTATTTTAAAGCCACAACGGTGGCTACACGACCACCGTTGTTGCTGTCGTAAACTTAGGTTAATTTCTATTTTATTCAACAAAAGAAAATGTCACAAAATTGCAAATTGCAAATTCATATACAAACAAAAAGTTTTGAAGGAAATATTAATATTTTTTTAAAAATTTTATTTAATTTTATAAAAGCAAAATAAGTTTTTCTACAGCAATCTCAGAGTTGACGATGTAGCTGTCGTCTTCAATATCATTAAGTAGCTGACAACACGGCGACAACTGTAGCCAACGGAATTTGTTTTCATTTAGCTGCGTCGCCGCTGTATTCTATTTCTTTAAAGTATAAGTAATACGTTTTTTCTCATATGACTTATTTTAATTTATGCAAAGAGTCAACAATATGGATAATGCTGTACATGTCTCTATAAATAAAATCACCGTGGTGAAGGGTATAGAAAATTCGGCACGGCCGAATATAGCACTTTTACTTGTTTTTATCTAAAGACGGTTTGAGAATGATGTTACGCTTATTACATTGTAATAGTTGTAATGTGGCTTTTAGGGCTAGTCAGTGCGTGAACTAGTTTTACCAGGTTCTCAACTTTGCCGCACGAAATATTGATGCTTCATCTGCAGGTGGGAGAGCAGAGACAGAAAAAATCATTACATTGCACTCGTTCCTGGATCGATCAACAAATGCTCTTTTTCAGCCTTTGATCGATCGGAAAAATCTTCTTTTGGCACCTCTACATATAAAATTATGAATTTTTAAAGTCTTGTGAAAGCCATAGACAAAAATGGTTGTGGTTTTACTTATATTAATCCATAAGATCAGTGAGACAAAGATCAAAGAAGGAATTTTTATTGGGCGTTAGAATAGGGAAATACTGAAGGGATCTGGAATTTCAACAACCATTTAGTTCAACCCCAAAAAAGCACGTGGAGGGCATTTCGAATTGTAGTTGAACCTTTTTAGGAAATATCAAGGCTGAAAATTATCGCGATCTGATGGCTAATCTAATTAAATGGGCAGCAATATGTCTTTATAAATTCACATCCTAGACTTACCCTCTGATTTTTTATTGATCAATAGGTTGAGCAATTTCATCAGTTTATTTTACAGCTGGAAAAATGGTACCAAGGAAAGTTCAGCAACATTTTGGCAGATTTCTTATATGCGTGATGCCAGAACATCCAAGTAACTACCCATTTTTCTACAATTTTTTAATTCATGATTTATTTTCCGAAACCCTCATGAACCCCGAATTAATCCCGTTGTCCCGAGGAAACTAAATGTGATAGAAAAAATTTGAGTCCGGCTTCAATATCAAGACGAAAAATAACTTTAGGATAACCCGACAACAAGTCTAGGGCAGAAAAAAATTTTTATTAACCTTTTTTTTTTGTATTATTCCAGTCAAAGAAGAATTTCTTTTATTTAAGATGACAATACCTGCGAAGCTCTTGGCTTGTCTGCAAAAAACACTCAAAGTCTTTTGGCCGGAATTGGCGCATTATTAATCAGTTTTGGTTTTGTTTTCATTTTCGAAATATGTTTCGACCTTGATTCCTGGTATTACTAATTGATTTTTTATTTATTTTTTTTTATTTATTTATTTATATTTATGCATAATTATAATTAACACACCCAAAAATAATTAACATGGTTCTAGAGCAATCATTGTGAAGTCCATATTGGCAAGCAACCTAAAAAGTTGTAGAAAGCATTAGACACCTGTCTTCGGTTTCGAATACCATAAACAAATCGTACTATTTTTTTTTTAATAAAAAGACAAAGTTTTCTTATGTTATAACCCATAGTACCAGAGTTAACTTCAATGCAGTAATTAACGTACGTCATTAAAAAAGTGCGGGCAAGATTATATTTAATTCTTACAGGCAATTATTACTAACAATGATTTTGTTACAATTCCTGGATCTTAATCCCATAGAGTAATGCCGGATTTATTTTTACGAATAATTGAAGAATTGTCTAATTACCAAAAAAAGACCTTACGATTTTTCACTAGAAAAAAAGGAAAAATATATCGGCCGTATACTGCCGCAAACTAATTGAGGCGATGCAAAAACGTTTAAATGCTGTAGTTCCGGAAAAAGGTCTTGCTAACTGAATTACCTATAACTTATATATAAAAGCGCTATTAATGTGTACAATAAAATCCCGAACATAAATCAAAAATGTTGCAATTATAGATCTAGACAGGTTTAGAGAACTATGAAATTAGATATGTTTGTTATTGTAGGAAAAAGTACAAAAAAAAATATTGAATAAATAATTTTTTTTTTAAATATATTTTATATGAAGTTATACAAAATAAGCATGAAGTGTACCACTCATGTGCAGATTGTACCAAATTTAGTACAATTATACCACAAGTCCCAACACTGATTCAAATGCGTCAATTCATCATTGTGAGAAGAATAGAGACAAGCTTAAATGGAAAAAAATATTTGCACTAATTAATGGTTTTAATTAGTTTCAGATACAAATATAATTCAATTTTTAATTGATTCAATAATATTCTTAATTCAGAAAGAATAATATAAACTTCCAATTAAGTAAATAGTTGAATTAAATAAAAAAAATTGATTGAGAGAAACATTTGGCGAACGAATAATTTGAGAAAAAGAGCCTGTTTACTGGATCTCGTTCATGTGACTTGATAAAATCGAGCAAATTGGGAGTGTCACGTAATTGCCTAAATACTTGCGAAGGTTATATGAAAAATTGGAACTCTACATCTATGTCAGCACCAGAGAATGACAAAAGTATCATTTTTAGTACTTATTAAGTATTTGAGGCAAAACATGTATAAATGTGTATAACTACAGCTCAAACAACATACCATACACACATACTCATATCGATTTCAACTTAAATAACTACAAGTATAAGAAGAGAATAAGTGTTCGAATACTTGTTCATTATTTTTCGCAATACAACTAAGTATAAGTAAAAGTTGGATACAGTATTGGCTATACCCATACTTGTAAATACAGAGTAGGAATAAGTACAAGTATGTAAATACTCTAAGTATACTTAGAGTATTTTATAAATACAGACATAGTCATATCTATTTACACAAATTAAAAATTTTAGTATTTTTAGTTATCAGACAAATTTTGTTTCTATGTGAATAAATTTGCGACAAGAAAACTTCCCAATTGTAATCCTCAAAATGTATAGATTTTGCTGGTTTAAAATTTTTAGCAATAACATTGATAGTTGCTGATTAAACACACAAAAGAAGTCTGCGCCTCATATTTCAAAATTATTTACACAAATTTATTTACATTTAAAAGTATTTACACAATAGAAAAAACATTATAAAACACCAATAAAAAAACAAAAATGATTAGTAGCCAGATAAATTTTCTTCAGCATCTATGACAGCTTGAAGTCTAGCTGGAATAGATGCAATCAAATTGCGTACAAACTCGATATCTAAGCTGTTCCAGATATTTATTATTTCATCAATAGTTTCCTCTCGTTTTCGGCCCATTTGGATAGATCTCTGCCTTTTTATGAATGCCCATACATTCTCTATTATGTTTAGATCTGAACTCTGGGGTGGCAATGAAAGAACATCTTGTCCAACTCGATTTAAAAACGTTGTTGGTAACCATGCTTTGTGGCATGGAGCATTATCATGCTGCAAAATCCAATTTTCATCAAGTAATAATCTCTGAGCTGAAGAAAAAACATGGTCATTCAAAATATGTAGATATCCTGCCTGGTTTAGAGTGCCTTGTATTGGTACTAGGTCTCCAAATCCATTGTATGAGACACATCCCCAAAACATTACTGAACCCCCGCCGAAATGATTAAGAGGTTGTACTGCTTTATGCTATTATGGTTATAAACAAAATATTGCCAGATATCACACACCTTTTGATACCAACAATTCCTAAAAGTAGTTGTTTTACTTATAAGTGTACTTAGAGTATTATAAGTATTTTTCCATACTTGTAAGTATTAGTTAGTTATAAGTATGGGTATGACAGATACCCATCACATTATCTACCTACAACCAGTTGTACTCATACATGCATTACTTATACATTTTTAAGTTCGTTGTGTATAAATAATGTTTGTTATAAGTATTGAGTACATCCATACTTATTTCACTGCAAATGTGTTTTTCGTTACTGTTGTAGTTGTTGCAATTCTTCAAATAAAAAACGCATTATTATGAGCGTTTATTGCTTCAAATCTGTTTAAGCGTTTTTTTGGTTCTTTTTTTTAAATAATGTTTATCTTTTGTTTTGATTTAATAAAGTTTTTGTTTTTGATAACGAGTGTTTAAATTTTGTTAAGCTCGTTTTTACTATTTCTTATGTCTGTCTGGTATTACAGCTTAAAGGCTGCAGTTGTAAGATTTTGTTTATATTGTTTACAAGTAAAAATAATAATACTTAACCAAGTTGTATCTTTATATCTGCCTGTTTGTCTGTCTGTCTGTCTGTCTGTGTGTCGGTATATTATTTGTCTGCTATATGTAGATGTAAGATTGCATTTGTATGCATTTTTCTATGTCTATAGTGAGGCTGTGTGTTTATGTGCAATTTTTATATTTTAAGCCGCTTTTAATTGTGGTGAAAAGATTTATTTCATTGTTGCATTGAATTTATAGTTTTTGTTTCTGCACATACATACATCCGTCTATGTATGTATGAATGTATGCGAGTGTTTATGTCGGTGTATACCTTGGATTTTATTGTTAAATTAAAGCCTACTGTTGCCATGATCATTGTTCTTGTCGATGTCGTTGATGGTGATGTTGCTGTTGATGTTGATGTTGATGTTGCCTACTGCAACAGCAGTCATTCAGTAAGTCCAAGAACATGGACACGGTATCTGGACATTGTGGCAACAAAATAAAGAAATTAAAATCATAAAAGTTTAACGGAAAGAATAAAACAAAAAAAAAAAAAAACACGTTGCAGTAAAATGACAAACGTTTAGCAATAAAAATTATTTAAATTGTTTTTAATGTCAGTCTAGGGTTTTAAGACGTTCGTTTTTCCTTTGCAGATACAGAACAAAAAATTAAAAATTACGTTTTAATTTTTATGAGTTTCTTTCTTTCAATTTTATGCAGTTGTTTTCTAGATTTCACTCAAGAATTTCAAATGATTAAGGCGTTTGTATGTACATATGTATACACACATACACATACATTTGTTTAGACAAACATATGGCTGTATTTCAGTTGCAGCAAAGAATAATTTTACTATGATTACGTTACTTCGTTACCAGGAATGAAAAGATTTTGAAAATGTGATTAAAATTTATTATTAAAAATAGCGAATTTGTATTGTATTTATGTATCCGTGGAATCTAGAAAAAGGATACGAACGCCTGAGATATTAAATTTTGAACAAATTTTTGAAAACTAAAATGCTTTTGTTGCCTGTTTTTATTAGATCGCAATGTTTCAAAAATTGTAAAACCAAATAGACTATTCAAGAAAATTATAAAACTAGATCTTTTATTATTTGTTAAAAAAAAACAGTTTCAGATTGTTGCCTTCGGTAAAAATTTCCAAAAATTAAATTTGATCCACTACAACTCATTGTTTTTCTGATCAAAGCAAATTTGCCATCATTCGTCGATTATTTTGAATAGTCTTTCCAACAAAATATAACTTTTATTTAATTATACCAGCCTTTGGTGCTGGCTACCGCTTTAAGAAGAAGTATACATCGACAAATACAAATGTATCATTATCTGGTCCACGGCCGAAATTAAAAAAATTCTTATACTTATTTTTTTCATGATCAGTCCACCCTAATTAATCTTTTCGCTTGTAAAGCTGTGTAATTCATATTGCGGACCTTTTTGTTTTTAGTATTTTATAATTTAGTATTTTACTCCATATCTACTCGAATGTTAGCGAACAGCTCTCAAATAAATTCTATGAATTTAGAAGATAGACTTTAGTTTTCAGCAGTTACACAAAAAAAAAAAGGATGGGTGTGATATAAGTCGAATTAAAGAGACATCTGAGGTCACCGTTTTTTTTTTCGTTTGAAATGACATGATTTGAAAATTCTTTCCGCTATTAGATAATTGTCATGAGAGGAGAGCGGGTCGTAGCATAATTTTGCTGCTACCGAAATGCAATTTGTTCTACGCTTTTTTAGGTTATGTAAAGTATAATAAATATATGTATATCTTGTGAAGTATTTGGAGTCCAACAATTTACTAAGTGACCGGGAAAATGGTGTCACTCCTTATGCCAATACATCGAAATTAAGGTGGAGGCTCAAGATATTTTCAAGACGTTTGATTGAGTGTTGCACGTTGCGCTTCTGTCAAAACTTATTGCTTTTGGTATCGCTGATTTAAATAGAGCTTCCTTAGGTCTGGTACTATATGAGTCGCTATAGATGAATTTCATCATCAAGCGAGTTCAAGATTAATTTAGGGATATCGCAAGGTCCTGTTCTTTCTTCTGCCCTTTTTTTTCCAAATGACCTTCTTCCTTTTCAACACAGTTTTGTAGGTGGCAGCAGCATTTGCGATCCGTATTCATTAAGCAGAAGGCCGAGACGGTTAGAGATTAGGGCAAAAAAGCAAATGTAAATGATATGCTCAATCGCTATGTCGTTACAATATCCAATTGGGGCCAAGAGATTTTAAATTCATCTGTAGGTATGGGTAGTGTAAGTATTTAGTAATCGGCTCCTGATGTTTTTGGCATTAAAATACAGTGCTATATTCGATGGACTAAACACATTTGTTAAGTGTACAAAGAAGCTTCAAAGAGCCCCAGTTTATTGAAATAGTTTAAAAGATATTTCACACCATCTGATTATTTTCTTATAAAAGTGGAATACTCACGCCATGTATGGTCCGTTGCACCAAAGTCTGTTTCTAAGGCTACTTGGCTGCGTGCAACAAAGGGTAAAATTTTAATTGTAATTGAAAAGTTCTCTTAAACCTACAAGTTTCGCCGACAAAATAAAAAAAAAGATGAAATTATAAACAAATCGTCTCTACTCAAACAAAAAATACTTAGTTCGGCAACCCTAGTTTAAACTCGGGCTACCCCATAAAATTAAAAAAAACTGCATTTCGGTTTTCATTTGTGTTTTTGTGTTTCGATCATTTGTTACATTTATTATCCTCCCTTATGTTGATCTTCGTAATGAAGTATATGATTTCATGATAGGAGGGCATAGGTTAGGTTAAGCAGGCAGCTTATCGAGAAGGATAAAAGAGAAGTGGAATAAAAATAGCTCACTTGGGTCCATTATGTTGGTCCCTTTGTGATACCTGCTGATAAGAGGAGGGATAGACAGAAAAGATAGAGAACAAAGATCATTATAGACTGAGGAAGAAACTTAGAGGCAGAAGTGCGTTTCCTCCTCTTCTTCATCCTAAGCAATGACCAGTGACTATTGCTATTAAGTCGCGTATCTGCATTTTCTGCAGCCGAAATAGCGAGACCGTTTTCTTTTGGTCCATCGACGGCCAGATTGTCCTTGCAATCGAGCAAGTCGACTCATTGGACCATCTGGCCTGAGCTATATTGTGAAGGGCAAAGTTAATGCGGTGTAAACAGGCCAAGAGGGAATGCCACAATAGATGTCTATGGCATCACGTGCAATAGTGTTCCCTTCTTGGCTAGTTGATCGGCAGCACAGTTGCCTTGATTAGTCCCATGTCCCCTCACCCATTTAAGGGTGACTGTCGAATTATCCGCCATCACATTTAAGGATGTCCGGCATTCAAGGACAAGATTTGATGTGCTATACACATCTATAAGGGACATGATAGCGGCCTTACTATCAGTACAAATCCAGATATCTCTGTCTAATATCCTGTGATACTTTAGCCAGTTAGCCGCCTTTTTAATAGCAGATATTTCTGCTTGTATGACATTGCAGTCATTCGGAAGCCTGAAACACATTCTGATTTCAAACTCCTCTATATAGACTTCACCTCCCACTCTCGTTCCACTTTTGGAACCATACGAGTATATAATTTATATGATATATTTCTTGAGAGAATAAAAACGGAAACATTCCTGCTGTATTGATAACATTAACAACTTTGTATTTATTTGCGGTCTAGGTTGAGCATAAAAGCAGACGTTGCGTATATGTTTAGTTGTACCAGTGCTATCTGATACATCAAACTACAACAAAAAAAAAAAAAAAAAAAAACAATCAGCTCGAACTCAAACGATTCTGTTAAAGATGTTGAACAGAAATGTAGTCGTCTAACAGACAACCCTCCCGCACATTATGGGTTTTAAATGGCTAACTTATATAAGATATATTGCCAGGGTCTATCAACATGCAGGAGCCTCCATCAGGAACATCTAGTCGACTTGTACCTTCGCACAAGAAGTAGAAAATTGCAACAGTATTATGATACAAGATTATTATGGTCAACAGATTATTATGGTTTGCACCAGTATCAATCTTAATAATTATTTTCTTGTTCTTCACCACGTCAAAAATGTGAGGTTAAATCTGTCAACTTTTGTAGTTGTTTGTAGAATTATAGCTTTTAACTGTTGCACTTGTAAAGGGTGTTTTTTATGGAGGTATAGAACTTTAAGTTGCAATAAAACAAGGATGGATTATTTGATTGACATGAATTTTATTTATCCGAAAGATAATCTTGTGGCATTACATTTTAAATATGATTTGTGGCATATGACCGCCACGGCTGGCGCGGCTGGTAGTCCAAACTGGACGTCCAATTTTCGATGACTTTTTCAACATTTGTGGCCGCATATCGATAATAACACGGCGAATGTTGTCTTCCAAATGGTCAAGCATTTGTGGCTTATCCGCATCAATCAATGACTTTACATAGCCACACAGAAAATAGTCTAGCGGTGTTAAATCACAAGATCTTGGAGGCCAATTCACAGGTCCAAAACGTGTCTTTCAATAAATCTATTGTGGCACGAGCTGTGTGACATGTTGCGCCGTCTTGTTGAAACTACATCTCCTGGACATCATGGTTATTCAATTCAGGAATGAAAAAGTTAGTAATAATGGCTCTATACCGATCACATTGACTGTAACGTTCTGGCCACCATCGTTTTTGAAAAAGTACGGACCAATGATTCCACCAGCCCATAAAGCGTACCAAACAGTCAGTTTTTCTGGATGTAACGGTGTTTCGACATACACTCCAAATGCGGCAGTTTTGTTTGTTGACGTAGCCATTCAACCAGAAGTGCGCTTCATTGCTAAACAAAATTCGCTTATGAAAATCGGGAACAAGGGTAATCTCGTTTTGGGCCCATTTGCAAGCGTTGTTTAGGCGTGAGTCTATTCACCATAAATTGCCAAACCAAACTGAGAATAAATCACTTGACAGCTGTTAAATCGGTCACCATCTTGAAAAGTAATGCCAACTTAAAGTTCTATACCTCTATAAAAAACACCTTTTATAAGTGCAGATTTTTGCTATTTGGCCAGGTGGCGCTGGTTTAAAATAATGACAAAATGTGAATTTAAAGTGGGATGTTATAAACACGGTTGTGCAACAGATCGCACTGTTTTAAAACAGGGATCGCAAATAATGATTATCCATCATATTTTAAAAGAAAAAAATCATTATGTTAGGGATATGTACATGTACAAGGATAGATAGGATAAATAGTACTTTTTGAAACTTTTTAACTAAAAAACATAGAAATTAGTTTAGTTGGCATTCTTTTGATATAGTAAAAGTATCAAACTAGTGTTTGGTACTTTTTCTTCATTTCAATATTTGGGGGATAAAACGTGTACTTTGGTACTTTTTTGGAACTTTTTTACTGAAACACATAGAAATAATATTAGTATCGTTATTTGAGATAGGGTTTCAGTGAGATATGTGTTTCAGTAAAAAAGTTCCAAAAAGTACTATTTATATACTTACATATGTCCAAATTAACAAAAGAAAGAAATAATTTTTATTTTTAAGTAAAAAATAAAACTCAAGAAATAATTTTTATTTTGTAAGCGAAATATAAAAAATGGAAAATAATCCTTATTTTCTAAGTGAAATATAAAACTCAGAAACTAATTTTTATTATTCAATCAGAGAATAAAACTTAAACATCAATCATTAAATGGCGAGCAAAGAATATAACTCAGACAATAATTTTTATTCTCTGAGCAGAAAATAAAACTCGGAGAATAATTTTTATTCCCAAAGCAGAAAATAAAACTTAATACATAATCGTTATGTTCTAAGCATTAAATAAAGCTCAGAGAATAATTTTTATTCTTTGAGTAGAAAATAAAAATCAAGAAATATTCATTAAAACCCAATTTTTAAAATAAAACGCATAATCATTACAATCTCTGTTTTAAAATAATGACAAGATATGAATTACTTACTGGGGCCAACTAGCCAATCGAACAAAATTTGTTTGTTTGATTTATATTTTTACTTTGTGGAATTACATTGTTATTCAAATATTCTAAACACCGAAGCGAACGAAGCTTTACAATAATTTTTAGAATTATGTATAAATTTTAGAATTTTATCTAGGGATGGGTACCTTTATATAAAGTAAATACGTATACTATAAAAGTAAGAGTCTTAAAATATGGTGTGGATTACTTTCAAAGCAAAATCGAACAGAATATTGTCAGGACGCACACAACGTGTGTGGGTTCAGCTAGTTTTTAATATGAGTAAAAGCGGAAGATATATTGTGAACTTATAAAATCGTAACAGAGTAAGGCAATGTCAAAGGTTATTAAAAGGAAAAGGATATATGTAGAAGCCACGGCATGGTCGTTTTCTCCTCCACATTTATTAAATTATTATTTTTTGAATAAATTATTATGTCACTTGCGATGAGATAAATACGCATTTTATAATTTTTTTTTTAATCAATCCTACACATATCTTGCTACTCTATAGCTAAGCGACCAATGAACCAATTAATATTTTGGTCAAACTGACAAAACTTGTTACTGAAATGTATTTAAAATAATGTTAATTAAACCTACACACAGTTTTTAGTTGAAAAAATGCCAAAATATATATAAAAACAAGCACAAATTAAACTTATTGGAAATAACATCATCAACATGAGTGATGGAATGAATGAAATAAAATTAACTAACTAATGAAACGAAACGAAACCCAATACGAGTATAATAATGCGATTTATCAATGAAACCAATAAATAATTTAAGTGGTCAAAAGCGATGTGGTCACACCGCACTAAGCAACGTGAGACATACTTTAATACAACTAACATAATGAATGTATCATCATGTTGAAGTTATGTTAGCCAAAGCAAATATGTGAGCATTTTGTTTGTTTTCATTTCGAAATACACACATTTTTATTTTATTTTATACCTCTTCACTAATTTGTAATTATATTTAAATGAAGCAAGTCCATATTCGTTGTACTAAAACTCGGTTAGCGAACTCAAGAATTGAATTTTTAATTTTTCAAAATCATACTTCAACCGAAATGGCAATCCAGGTGTCATTACTTGAACAATGTACAAACAATTTGAAAGCCAGTATGGAGACTTTATATTTTAGTTTCTATTACGATTTCAATTCTGTGTTGATTTTCGTTGTTATGCCAATTCAAACTGAGTGTGTACAAACAAACAACCTTGGTAGTGCCACAAAAAGTCTGTTATTTTAGAACAACTTTTATTTGTGTACTCGTATGAGTTAATTTGTTTTTTTTTTTTTTTTGCCTTAAATAAAACAAATAATGAAACAAAAGATCTTGAAATGATGACTTTTATGTATGTAGGTTGTTGAAATTGTTTGAAACTTACTCGCAATTATCTCAAATGATTTTCTTTAACAACAAAAAAAAAAAACAAAACGAAATTGTTTTTATAATTGATGTTGGACAATAACAAACAAAAAAAAATAGAATTATTAAAGCAGAGCAATGAGTTTTAAATTGAATTTTGCTTTGTTGTTCGTTGTGAATAGATTATAATTTGAATAGATTAGCGAATTAGAAAGACGATTTTAATAAAAGTAATTTGTTCTACTATATGAGGTTTGTTGCTTAAGTCTTTTGTTTTACCATGAACAATATATTTGGTACAAGAGCGCTATAACTGGGTAGTTTAACACAAATTCGTTTAACATCTAGTATCATAAGTGTTTAGCAAAATACCTTCGACTATAATTTAAATAAACCTGAATGAATTAATATTAGCTGGCATAATTTCGAATCCTTCTCTTCTATTGAAATTTGGGACAGTTGTATGTATGTAGACTACTTCAAAAATAAGCTTTCAAATAGCTTCTTGTATGCAAAATAAGAAAGACAAATCTCTTCGTACAATTCCGGCAGTATCAAATTTGCAAAAAGAACAACAATAAAATCGGGTAAATTTAGCAAAGAACAACCATTGACACCAAGTAATTTTTAATAAAGCAACTTACTTTCAACTGCCAATCAAATCTACATACATATAATAAAATAGTAGGCTGTCCTTCATTGTTTGTGTTCACATCACGTAAAAACTACTAGATGGATTTTAACAAAATTTTGTGAGGAGATACCTTAGTATCCTGATCCCAATATAGGATACCTTTTGCCGCAAAAATATTTTATTTTCAAGAGAAAGTGGAGAAAAGGCAGTGAAAAACGCAATTTCCGGTTTAAAGGTGCTGAAATTTTCGGTTTAAAACTGGGATAATTTCAACACGGTTTTTTTTCAACACAGTTAAATTTTCACCACACACCTTTTTATTTTTGAAAGTGGGATATTTAAGAAACTATTACGCAATAGATGGCGCCAGTTGTTTAAAATTTGTATTTTTACTTTGTGGAATTACATTGTTATTAAAATATTATAAACACCACTTACAGAGGTTTACAATAATTTTTAGAATTTTAGAATTTTATCGAGGTATGGGTACCTTTATATAAATGAAATACATAAATCATAACTGACGCACTATAAAATCAACGAAAAACCGAGCAAAATATTTTCAGGACACCCACGACGTGGCGGGCACAGCTAGTTTTTGTCTATAGTTATTTTTCCAATAAGAAAAGATAGAATTTATAGTTTGTATGATTTGGGATAAATTTGCAATTAGCGCTTTGTGTCATGCAGAAAATTTCCAATATGCTAATGTCAGGCCAGTCCTTAAAAATGATCCTAATGAGCCTAATAAGGGGTGATCTATTTCGAGGTTCCCTTCTTTTTTTAAATTTAATGGAGAATGTTTATTATCATTTGAAAGAACATTCTTTGTCATTTATATTTTGAATATTATGTCTATCAAATGTTGGCCGTTGCTACGTCGCAGATGGTCCATACGTTGAGTCCACTTTTCGATAACTCGTTCGTGCATTTCGACTGGTAACTGGAGAATGACTCACGTGATGTTTACCTCCAGGACCTGAATCGAAGCGGGTTTGTCCACATAAACTTTAGACTTTACATATCCCCACAGGAAAAAGTCTAACGGTGTGATACCACACGATCTTGGTGGCCAATCGATCGGCCCAAAACGTGAAATTATGTGCTTACCGAAATGTTCTCTCAATAAATCCAGTGATTGATGCGATGTGTGGGAAGTGGCGCCGTCCTGCTGAAACCAAATGTCGCCGAGATCACGAGCTTCAATTTCAGGCATCAAATAGTCGGTTATCATGGCACGATAACGCACGCCATTGATGGTTACGTTCGCAGCGGCATCATTTTTAAAGAAATATGGACCGATAATTCCACCGGCCCAGAAACCACACCAAACCGTTGTTTTTTCTGGATGAAGTGCCAGCTCTTGAATCTCTTCAGGTTGCTCTTCATCCTAAATGCGGCAATTTTGTTTGTTTACATACCCATTGAGCCAGAAATGGGTCTCATCGCTAAACAAAATTAGCCTCGAAAACGTCGGATCTTTTTGGAACTTTTCAAGAGCCCATAGAGCGA
Source organism: Phasia obesa (assembly GCA_949628195.1). Classification (NCBI taxonomy): domain Eukaryota; kingdom Metazoa; phylum Arthropoda; class Insecta; order Diptera; family Tachinidae; genus Phasia; species Phasia obesa. The sequence continues at coordinate 34,018,137 of OX451219.1, read as the reverse complement.
AGCGATTCAGGCGTAAGTCTTTCCATTATGAAATGCCAAACAATACTAAACAAAAATAACATGACAGCTTGACACGACTTACACATGATCTGTCAAAAGAGGCTATTGAAAAAAGGACCTCGAAATGGATCACCCTTTAGTTACCGCCCGATTGCAGTTTGTTTAGTACTTTCTAAAGGGTTGAAAACTGGGATAAGTATTATTTTTGTCAAACAGTTTACTAAGAAACTGGCAATAAGGATTTTGTTTTGTTTTCCTTTCGGAAAAATTGTGTAATTCTATACTCTAGACGATTAAAATGCTCGATTGAATGCAAGTAAGACTTAGGCCCATTATTATAACTTGCCTTTAGCTAAAGTTAGGATTTTGTTGGAGCGATAAATAGTTTTTCGTTATTAAAAGTAAGGTAAAAACCATTTTTAACTATCACGTACTATAAGGACAAGTTATAGCAATGAGCATTATCCTCATTATTATAACGAAAAAGTAGTTATCGCCCCAACAAAGTCCTCACTTTAGCTAAAGGCAAGTTATAATAATGGGCCTGAATGTTGGATAGTGACGCAGATAGGTGTGTTCGAAAATTATGCTTTAAATGATGATATAAATGTCCAAATGATGATCCGAAGCTTTGAATGTTCTTAAACTAAATTAATTTTTCAACCTCATTTTCACTCTATCAGATCATCTCTCTACAACTGTTCTAGATGAATAAAGCTACTCCACCGCATGCTTGAAACACCGAAGAATCTCAGTGGTTGCAGTAGGGGCATCCAATTAGAATTCAGTGATGATACAGCAGGACAACAAGACAGCAGCGGTCTAAATTGACATGCATGCTCACTCAATCTCAATTCTATTAATTAAAGGATGAACTTCGCGGTGACTAAAAAATCAAAATAAATGTAGTTATAAAATGGGATCTCCTCCTGCTATTCGGTTAAATAATTAAGTATTGAGGTTTTAATCTGTTAATAGCATAGCAATAGCAATAGCTCCAGCTTCTTGAAGGCTTATTGTAAGACGTGCGTATGAAGTAAAAGGCAATTGAACGTAATGAATGAGTTGCGAACAGTTGTGATGGAAGAATGAGAACAACTTAATGTTAATTTAATAAAATTGTTATTTTGTTTCAAATACGTGGAGGGTCAACTAATTATAAAAACAAATAATTAAAAAAAAAAATTCTATTCACTTTTTCTTCATAAACTTCATTAGTGCTGTAGTTATTTGGCAAACAAAACGAGCACAAGAATTAAACTTCAAAAGTTTTTGCAGCGTTACTTCCAGAATGAGTTGCTAAACATATTTACCTTTGTTTTATTGTTCGCCAAAAAGTCAGAGAAAAATGTGGGGTAATAGATTTCAAAGTAGAACAATAGAATTTTAACAATGAAATGAAATGACAATTAGTACCCAGAAATGACAAACAGTCCACTCCATTTTTAGATGTTATGAGTGCAATGTCATCAACTAGATGCCATGTTTTGTGTATTATTAATACGAAAAATATAAATAATATAAAAAAAATTAAAAAGTGTTTTCACATTTCCATTAGTATTTTATTTAATTATCGTTTTTAAAAGCATTTTTCTAAAATTTACGAAAGGCAATTATCACAATGATGTAAATTCATTATCATTATTATGAAAAAAATTTATATGAAATTAGATCTGCATGCATTTGCAAAACCAAAGTAGGAACAGTGTACATGCACATATGACGGACATAAGTAAATGAGAATATGACATCTTGTCTTCTAAATAATAATACTTAGTCATCATATGTAGCGTCAAAATAAAAAATGTTAGAATAAAGATCCAAATGATTGACCGTGTTGTAGCTTAGTTGGTGCGCAAGTTTACTACCAAGTATGTAGTTGATTTGATGGCCATGGGTTCGCATCTCATCCCATGCCAATTAGAAGTATACAAACTTGTATGACAGCGCCTCTCTTTGTTGTATGTATCAATAACAATAATTCGTTTGCGAAATAAAAATATTTAAACTACAAAAATCAGCTTCAAATTAATCCTCCAACGTAATACTAGAGGCGCTGCAACATTCGGGTATGTTCTGTAATCTGAAACCGAGTGAAATTGAATCCGAATGAAATTTTAAATTGTCATAACTTTTAAATCTTACAACATTTTGATATTATTTTTTATACATTTGATTAAAGACCATTCACATAACTTCCTTGATTGCTAATGTTTTAAAAAAATAGGCGCAACTAAGTTATATTTTTCTTTAAAAATTATTCGATTTCAATTCCACTCGGTTTCGGATTACAGAACATACCCGATTGTTCTAAAACTAAACATAACTTGCAATTTATAGTTTTGTTATAAAAAGTGAAGCTTAATTAAGCTTTGCAATACCTGTCGTCTCTTCTGTATGTCTTAAAAGAAAAATGTCACACAATTTCATTAGTAGATAAAATAATTGCCTAAGAGTTACATCACTTGAAACCGAAAATCAATAAAACTATTTTATTGATTTTTAAATATTTGTTATATTGATGACAAGTTGTCATTAAATACAACTACATACTTTTTGTCATTAAATTGATCGCTATTTTTTATTTATTTAATGCCTGCATGTCGTTGCTTTGATGACAGAGTTGTTACCGTGTTGCCATTGATGACAAATTGTTATTAAATTATTACCGACTTTTTGTCATTAAATTAATTTCTATTTGTCATTTATTTGATGTCTGCATGTCAGCGCATTGAGGATATAATTGCTATCGTTGCTATTAGTGACAAATAAACCAGCTAATGTAAAGTTAAGCATCACAAGGATGACAAGTGCCACGGCTCAAAATTGTCTTCGCTTTTTTCATAGTTTTGTTTCAAATCAGTCCATCAGTGCATAATATTCTCCAATTATTATTATTTCCTTTTGACATTAAAAAGGGTGATCCATTTTGAGGATCCCTAATTTTTTAAAGAAAAAAAAAAAAAAAAAACACAGAAAATTCAAATTTAATGGAGAATGTTTATTATCAAAGAAAGAACATTCTTTGGCATTTATTTTTTGAAGATTATGTCTATCAAATGTTGGCCGTTGCTACGTCGCAGATGGCCCATCCGTTGAGTCCAATTTTCAATGACTCTTTCGAGCATTTCGACTGGTAATTGGCGAGTGACACGCGTGATGTTTTCCTCCAAGGCCTGAATCGAAGCGGGTTTGTCCGCATAAACTTTAGACTTTACATATCCCCACAGGAAAAAGTCTAACGGTGTGATATTACACGATCTTGGTAGCCAATCGACCGGCCCAAAACGTGAAATAATGTGCTCACCGAAATTTTCTTTCAATAAATCAATTGATTAATGCGAATTGAGGCAAGTGGCGCCGTCTTGCTGAAACCAAATGTCGCCGAGATCACGAGCTTCAATTTTAGGCATCACATAGTCGGTTATCATAGTACGATAACGGTCGCCATTGACGGTTACGTTCGTACCGGCATAATTTTTAAAGAAATATGGACCCATGATTCCACCGGCCCACAAACCACACCAAACCATTATTTTTTCTGGATGAAGTGGCAGCTCTTGAATCACTTCAGGTTGCTCTTTGTCCCAAATGTAATTTTGTTTATTTACATACCCATTGAACCAGAAATGGGCCTCATCGCTAAACAAAATTTGCCTCGAAAACGTCGGATCTTCATGGAACTTTTCAAGAGCCCATAAAGCGAAGAGATTCATTCGTAAGTCTTTGCATTATGAAATGCCAAATAATACTAAACAAAAATACATTGACAGCATGACACAACTCAGACGTGATCTCTCAAAAAAGGCTATTGAAAAAAGTATCTCTACTTAAATCTCCCTATATTATGTTTTTTTTCTTTTTGACTTCTAAAATACATATTGAGCCCAATTAGCATCCAGAATGGTCGGTGTCGCTGGCTTTTGTGCTATTACATTAAATTTTTGAAAAAATACTTCTTTAGCAAATAAGTTTCTAATACACAGTATTTATCAAATATCCTAAAAATAATGCGGTATTAGTAATACATTCATATTTTAATCCATTTCGAGGTACTTTTTTCAACAGCCTTTTTTGACAGAGTACGTGTGAGTCGTGTCATGCTGTCATGTTATTTTTGTTTTGTATTATTTGGCATTTCATAATGGAAAGACTTCCGCCTGAATTGCTTCGCTCTATGGGCTCTTGAAAAGTTCCAAGAAGTTCCGACGTTTTCGAGGCAAATATTGTTTAGCGATTAGGCCTATTTCCGGCTCAATGGGCGGTAAACAAACAAAATTGCCGTATTTAGGACTAAGACCAACCCGAAGAGAATCTAGAGCTGCCACTTCATTCAGAAAAAACAACGTTTTTGTGTGGTTTGTGGGCCGGTGGAATCATCGGTCCATATTTCTTTAAAAATTATGCCGGTGCAAACGTAATCGTCAATGGCGACCATTATCGTGTCATGATAACCAACTATTTGATGCCTGAAATCGAAGCTCGTAATCTCGGCGACATTTGGTTTTAGCAAGACGGCACCACCCACACATCGCATCAATCAATGGATTTCTTGAGAGAGCATTTCGATGAGCACATAATTTCACGATTTGGACAGGCCGATATCGGCTAATATCACACCGTTAGATTTTTTCCTGTGGGGAAATGTAAAGTCTAAAGTTTATGCGGACAAACCCGCTTCAATACAGGCCCTGGAGGAAAACATCACGCGTTTCATTCGCCAGTTACCAGTCGAAATGCTCGAACGAGTCATCGAAAATTGGACTCAACGGATGGATCATCTGCTACGTAGCAACGGCGAACATCAACTTCAAAAAATAAATGCCAAATAATGTTCTTTCAAATGATAATAAACATTCTCCATTAAATTTGAATTTTCTGTGTTTTTTTTTTTTTTTGCTTTAAAAAAGTAGGGAATCTCGAAATGGATCACCCCTTATTACAAGGTATGCCGCGAATTGTTGCGAATGGAAAATGCTAAAATTTGACTGGTGTCACCTAGCAAGTGTTACTTGAGTCTTTGATAAGTTAAAAAGCTCACGAACTAACTTTTCCGCTCCTTTAATAAAGTCTTTTTCTCTCAAATTCTCCCTTTTTTAAAATTGCATATTTTATTTGAATTAATCACTTTTAATAATATAATTTTTGTTTCTTCTTCTTGCAGGTATGTAAATCCGTCATTATCCTGAATAATATTTAAAATAAGTTTAAGTAAGTTAAATATAAATATTTTAAGATCTTATATGAAGCATAGTAAACTTCATTTAAACTAACATATTATAGCGCACAACAAACTAAATCATGTTATAGAATAAAATTTAATAAATTCAAAAATAAAAATTTGTTTCCTTAAGCTGTTGTTGGCGTTTGTGGACTTTAAGGACAATTAACTGATTTCGATTAAGTAATTATATTATTGTAAATCATCACAAATCATGTTAATTATGATGTTGCTGGTGATTACAAGTAATTTTAATCTGACTCAAATGAGGGCAGACACACAGCCACTTAAGCCACAAGGGCACAACTAAACAATTGTACACTGATAGAAAAGCTTATCTTCAGATTAATGACGGCATGTCATCGGAATTGTGATATCCATATTATGATATACATATGTCATCAATATGGTAAAAACTGGCATTAATGTAATGATAAAAGTCATCATAAAGTTTGGTCATATTTTAAGTGTCACCTATATTATGACTGATCAATTCGATGCCATATTTTGTACAGTATTAATAAGTTAAAGTATTCTAATATTTCTATGAGGATTTCAATTTATATTTAATTGTTCTATTTATAATTTTCGTTTTTAAAAGTATTTTTATAAAAAAAATCATCTTGATGTAAACTCATCATAAATGTTATGATTAAACAACTCCTATATAAATCCCCACAACTGTTACAAAAAAAGTCGGAACATTGTACATGAACAAGCATGTGAACCAAAAATAAAATGACACCCTGTCCTCTTATTATAAGGGGTGATCTATTATAAGGGGTGATCCACTTCCCTAATTTTTTAAAGAAAAAAATACTGAAAATTCAAATTTAATAGAGAATGTTTATTATCATTTGAAAGAACATTCTTTGGCTTTTTTTTTTGAAGATTATGTCTATCAAAGGTTGGCCGTTGCTACGTCGCAGATGGTCCATCCGTTGAGTCTAATTTTCGATGACTCGTTCGAGCATTTCGACTGTTAACTGGCGAATGACACGCGTTATGTTTTCCTCCAAGGCCTGAATCGAAGCGAGTTAGTCCGCATAAACTTTAGACTTTACATATCCCCACAGGAAAAAATCTAACGATGTGATATCACACGATCTTGATGGCCCAAAACGTGAAATTATGTGCTCACCGAAATGTCTCTCAATAAATACATTGATTGATGCGATATGTGGTAAGTGGCGCCGTCTTGCTGAAAACAATTGTCGCCGAGAACACGAGCTTCAATTTCAGGCATCAAATAGTCGGTTATCATGGCACGATAACGGTCGCCATTGACGGCATCATTTTTAAAGAAATATGAACCGATGATTCCACCGGACCACATACCACACCAAACCGTTATTTTTTTCTGGATGAAGTGGCAGCTTTTGAATCTCTTCAGTATGCTCTTCGTCCCAAATGCGCTAATTTTGTTTGTTTACATACCCATTGAGCTAAACAAAATTTGCTTCGAAAACGTCGGATCTTCTTGGAACTTTTCAAAAGCCCATAGAGCGAAGCGACTCAGGCATAAGTCTTTCCATTATGAAATGCTAAACAATACTAAACAAAAATAACATGAAAGCATGACACGAATCACACGTGATCTGTCAAAAAAAGGTTATTGAAAAAAGTACCTCCTAATGGATCACGCTTTATATGACATCAATGTAAAAAATTAAAATAAAGTGCCAAATAATTAGGGGTGGTATAGTTTAGTTAGTTAGCAGGTAATTTATTTGACGACCTTCGATTCCTTCCCAGTCATTGTCATTTAAATATATTCTTCTTAATGCATATACAAGCTTGTATCACAGCTGCCTCTGTCTTTCGGTGTCTATCAATAGCAATAAATCGTAGGCGAGATACACTAATTAATAATATAAAATATCAGCTTCAAATTAAATACTATACTTAACACCACAGGTGCTGCAACACTGTTCTAAAAATAAATATAACTTTGCAGTACAGAATTATTATAAAAAGTTAAGCCAAATAAACTTCAGCAACTGTCTCCTCTACTATATTCCTTTTCAAAGAAGGCAAAGAAATTGATTAGTAGGCATTAATTGCTTAAGTGGTGCCTTTCTTAGGAAAATAAATTATTCATTATATTGATGACAACCTGTCATTCAACTGATCTCTATCTGTCATTTATATGATGTATGTGTGTCATTAAATTGATTATTATTGCCATTGATGACAAATTGATCAATTGATCAAGAATGACTAGTGGTACAGGATCAAAAACGAAGACACTTGTCATAGCAATGATGTCAAATTATGTACATCAGCATTATGGTGGCTTTTCTATCAGTGTATGTTAATGATAACCAAAATCAATTTGATAGCAATAAACAATAAATTTGTTTCAACAACAAACCCCAACCCCTTTTTTTTGTGGATTTTAAACAATAAAAGCAACAATAAAAAAGCTTACAAAAGAAATCATCATTAAATCACATTTTAACACCACTAAATACACACTGTTCTTTAACTCAACTAGAGAAGATGTTACTCAGATCTACAACAATGTTGTAAACAAAACGATGTTGCATGTTAACAACAACCTTAACAAACTTGGCATCATTAAATAAATCACCACCAAAGTATACAACAGCAGCACCTTGATCTTTAATATATAAAAAATAATACTATTTACAGGGTGACATGAACTTCTGTAAACAAAGTGTAGAAAGGAGTAGGGTTTTTTTCATCTGAAATTTTTGAAGCACTTTCTCACATTCCCCACTTTCATAAGGCAAAAATATGTTTACTTAGAAAATTCTTAAAAAATATTTTTTTAATATTGAATTGATTAGTGGACCTATCAATTTTACATACAGATGAAATTTGAAGTCAAGCTTAAGTTCGTTTTATTTTCTCTAAGAAAGAATAAATTAAATTACAAATTAGGTGATATTATTAAAGAAAAATTGGGAAAATTTAATTTTCAGACATCAGCAGAGCGGAATGCACATTTTCTAGACAGCTACGTTCGTCATCAACACTCTTCGTATCTAACTACTTTGGTGTTTAATTGTAAGCCTCATCTATTTAACCAACCAAACTCGGATAAAGGAATACGAGAAAAATGTATTCAAACATCAATCGTCAGTTGGTGAGAACTAAGTCTACCACTACCTAAAGCTTCCCTTTTGTTTTAATATTTTTACTTCAATATTTTACCACCTTATATTTGTAGTTGCTTCAGCCAACCTTCGGTTAGCAATGAAAGCTACTTTTTGATTTTATTTCTTTTCTTCCAACATTCGTTTTTAGTGCCTTGATAGACTGATTGGTAGCGCGCTAGTCTATCAGTCTGGGGGTTGCGGGTTCGATTCCTGCCAAAGACTCTGGGTGTTTTCTGCAGACAAGCAAAAAGCTTCGCAGGTTGTGTTGTCTTTAAAAAAAAGTTAATACGAATTTTTGTATTCTTTCTTAAAGAGAATAAAGACGAACTTAAGCTTGACCTCAAATTTCATCTGTATGTATTTTTTAATTTTATTATTTTTTTCCAGCGTAGTCTCCTATTACCCAGTTACAGTTTTTTCAATGTTTGTTAAAATTTGTAAGCCCTTCGCAAAGTATAAGGTTCTGAAAATCGGTTTATATTGCAGTTTTTTGCCATAGTGTGACTATACACTGGGAAGGTGTGCATTGTGTTGATAGGCTAGGTTTAGTAGGCAGCTATGATCCACAGCTTAATTGAGTCATTTTAATGATCCTTCTGTGTTACCTACGAAAGAGAGGAAAAATCAAGATAAATAAAAGTGAGAGAAGAATTTGAACGAAACAATAAAGTTCAAATAGAAAAGAATGGAAGTAATAGGATGCAAAAAGCAAAAACTTCTATAACAGGCTAAGTCACGTCAACATGGAGTAGGTTAGAAAATCTACCCCAGCTTCTCTAACTAATTCTATTTAATTCCAGTGATGAGACATCAGGTAGGCTCTCAAAATCCCGCTGGCCAAGATAGTGACGATTGTGGTATACTATTGCAGGACATAGGCGGAGGCATCGTCTTGATGGAACAGCACTTTTACCTTCACTAGATGAAGTTTTGTTGCTTTAGATCTATAATGAATCTGTAAAAAAAAAAACTTTGAGTTTTTGGTAATTGTTTAACCCCTTGCAAGGTAATCGATGTTAATAACACCGCGTGTCTCCAAAAACAATTTGACCATTACCTGGTTGGTCGACAGGCCCATCTTTAACCTTCTTTGGTACGCATTCACTCGAAGATATGCACTACTGTTTTTATTTCTCTTTGGTGTCTGGTGTGTTGTGATGGACTCATGTTTCGTTCATAGTAACGAAACGCGCAAAAACTTGTTCGAATTTTGCCTGAACATCACAAAACTCTTCATGGAAGTGATCAAACGATTGCGCTCATGGTCAAGTGTGAGCAATTGCGGCTCCTATCATGCTGATAGATCTTTCATATCCAAATATTGATGAAAAATGTGTTGTTTTCACTGTGTTAAGATTTCCATAGCCTCAGCCACCTTACGCACTTTCATTCTCCGAACGTTCAATATTATTCCATGGATTTTATCGATTGTTTCTGGATTGACGACCTCTTTTGGGCGACCTGACAATTTGGCATCTTTTGTACTGTAAACTGCTTTTTATATATTGAAATTGATGGTGCATAGTATTGATGGTCCCCATAGTATTTATCGAGCCTTTTTCCTAAAATAACAATTAAAGTGTTGCATTGAAAGTTACTGCGCTAAAAATACAAAATTCACCAAATTATCAAATTGTTCTCGTAATTTCCATGTGAAAATTTTAAGTATAAATATGTGCGATAGAAAGAACTTTCAAAAGTGTGCTGCTGGCACTCATATCTCTATTTATCTGTTATAATAAATTAATACTCCCTTGGTCGGATTCTCAAATACGATATGGAAATGGGAGCTTAATGAAACGGCTTGCAGGTGCTCTAAAAGGCCTTGGATATAAAGGAAAGTCGAAGGCACTAACGAGCATCAAAATGGGAATTGTATGATCGGTATGGGAATATCTGAAGGTGACTGATGAGAAGTATTAGGCTCTTCCTGAACGCAGGCTCACCTTGACGCATGCAGACCTTGACTATTGTAGAACCAAGATAGCCTAAAAGCTTTTTCGAGAAGTCTCAAGTGGTTCTTATGGAATTGGTCTACTGCACTTCTATAGGCAGCTGTGAAAGAAGATGGTCGACGTCATATCTCCGAGTGAACTTGCTGCAACTCAACCTTCCCGTATCTAAGCTATTCAATATTCAAGATATAGTAGGCTGGATAGTTTTTAAGTTTTTTGGTAAACTAGTCGGCCACTGCTTCTACAGACAAGAAAATATTATAAACGAATAAATAAACTTCTTCGGACCTACATTGAGCTCGACTTTTGTCTAGAAGATATCAATTCAAGACCATCCTAATAATCAATACCAATTCATTCTACATTCTACACAAGTCAGTCATGTTCGTTTTAATATTCGCTACACTCTTTATGCAACGCATAGGTGTCTAAGTGGTTTCTAAGGTTAAGAAGTTTTTAAAGAAAAAATATTTAACTCAAAAATAAAAAAGATTGCAAAATAAAATTTAATTGCATCATAATATCTAAACTCAATTTCAGATTGAAATACTTCAGCAATATTTTATCTCAGCTAAGACAGAAACCATCATTATCAGCAGTGTCAAGAAGATGCGATGCCATCAACAAAAAATTATGTTGAATTTAATAAATTCAATTTTATTTTTTTTTTTCATTTCCTGTTTTACATTTGATTTAGTTTTTCCTCAATTTCAATTTCAATTTGAATTTCAATTTTTTTTTCTTTTGTTTGCCAGTCTTATTAATGTGCAACATGCAAGATTTGCTGCCACTGTCATTGTCTTTTTTGCTTTTTTGTGTACGAAAAAAAACTTAAAAATTTTACATTTATAATTTCAGTAGTCGTATTTCAACTGCTTACTCCGTAACCTTGTATTGAAGTGTGATTTTGGCATATGAATTTTTAATGCCTCAAAGTTGCACAGCAAATTTTAATTTATTTTTGTATAAAATTTAATATTAGGTTGTGATTTTTTTCAATATTATTTAATATAGTGGGTTTTACTTGTAGGAAAATATAAATAATAACCCACATGTCTTATCACATGCATTATTATTTTGAGGATTTATTTTGCAAAACAATCCATTATAATAAAATTATTAAGGAAGTGTTAAAAATGGAAGGCCCATGAGGGAAAAAATTAATTTTAAATATTACGAAAACAAATATAATGAAAGGGAACCAAACCAGCCCTGCGTCACGCATTATCACGGAACCTCGCATTAACATTTTAGGTTATATTTGTTAATTTCGGAGTCATACCAGGTATATTAACAGCATCTACACTCGTAAAAACGATGAAAACAAGGGTAAACTTTAAACGGCTTCTTTTTTACCCTGAGGTTCCTATCATTTTGGGCGGTCCCATATAGACGATGTCATTGACTGAAACAAAAGATGAATGCTAAAGAAGAATGCAGCTATCAAAAAAAAATGTATTACATTGTGAATCAGAAATAATAGAAATAAAATTGCGTGACCTTTTGAACAAGAATCTGCTTTTTTGGCAAAAAGGGGCTTTTATTTCTCAACATAGTCATCCTTAAGCTGAATAGATGTAGTCCAGCATCTTTTTAGTTTTTATACCCTTCACCACAGCTGAAAAGGTATATACAGCTGCGATCAGAAAAATAGCACCAAACCAAAGAAAATATGTATGTCTCCGATACATATTTGTTGCATGTCCTTTATTTGTAATAACGTCTGCGCAACGTTTTGGCATCGAATTTACAAAATTTTTTGGCATCTTTCCTTTGGTATTTTATTACAGATTTAGTGGACAGCTGTCCAAAGCGCTTCGTTGTTAGTTGATTGCATTTGAGACACTCTTTTGTTATATCTATTCATAAATTCTTAATTGGTCTGGGCTCTGAGCGGGCCATTCCATCACATTGACTTTATTGTGCTGAAACTACTTTGTCACAAGCTTGCTTGTGTGCTTTGGGTAATTATCTTGCTAGAAGACTCACACCAATGGCATTTCTTCAGAAGCATAAGGGAACATTACCTCCCCGTCGAGTATAACAACATAAATGTTCGTATTGTGGTTTTGTAGGTCCTACACCATAGTAAGAAAAACTACCCGATACCTTTACCCTAGATCCACCGTGTTTTATGGTTGTAGTTGTAAGTTTTGGCTTGAATTCTGCCTTTGGGGGTCTTCTTACGTAGGAACGAGGTCCCTTGCTTCCAAATAATACAATTCTGGACTCATCTACCATTTGTTTTTCCGTTGGAATGAAACTACACTTTGTCGTTGGTGCTATTTTTTTGACCGGCACTGTATGTATATATAAATTTGTCATTCCGTATGTAATTTCTACAATATTCATTTTCGACTCCATAATGTATATATATATTCTCGATCCTTTTACGTAGAGAAGTTGATTAAACGAACATCTGTGTTCGGGTTGAAATCAGATTTGCCAAGGCATCATAAGAGATAGAGAAAATTAAATCCCACCAATCTACCAGACATAGTTTCGAAAACTTTGCTAATGCAATTTAGCAACATCAGACCATCCTATTCAAGGCTGCGGGCAAAAAACCACCCCCACTTATATTTTTTCACGTTGTTTTTATGCTTTTCGGTTGTAAGAAACCTTTTTTGGTTTTTTTTTTTGTTAAATAAATATTAGACAGCGACCCGTAGATCGCATGGAGTGTAGACAGATCTCGGGGGATCCGCCACCTGCGAGGGGTAATTTTTAGTTCTTTTTAGGTTGGCAGGGCTTCCATTCTAACGAAATATAGATTGCAAGAAGGTTAACTTTTACAAACAATTTTATGTAAAATTTTTACAAAAAACTTTGAATAAAATTTTTTTATTTTAAAAAAAATTTTTTCAAATTTTTTTATTTTAAAAATATTTTTACAAAAAATTTTCGATAAAATTTTTACAAAAAAAATGTTTTTTTTTCTTTATATTATATTTATAATAACGCAGTTGAAAATCATAAAAGTAAAAACTGAATGTATATTATTGGAAAACATAACAGAGTGAGCGAATATTTAACATTACTATGGTGAAGGGTATGTAAGATTCGGCATAGCCAAATATAGCAATCTGTGAGATTAGGGATGGATTATTTTGCCCATTTTGGAAAAATCAAAAACTAAACTGCTTCTCGGTGTGAAGAGAAATGTTGTAAAAGTACTAAGAGTACGATCACTGCCAAAATGTGTGCTTTGGGCACCAACCAGTAGATGAGTTAACAGTACATCAGGTTTTTGTAGGATGTAGGCTTAGATGTCGAGACGAAAGATTTCACAATGGGCTAAACGACATTGTTGTGTGCATAAATTGGCTAGCTAAGATATGAGTAGGAGCCCGCTGTTTAATTTAACTATCTAAAGGAAATCACAAGGGATCCTCTGCGTCTCCAAGTGAAGGTGCAATTTATATGAGCACAACTCTTTTTAATCTAAATCCTTTATATCCACTATAGAATAACATTTCTGAAGGCAAAAATATGCGTTTGTTTAGATGTCTCCATACGCTGATTACACTGTTCTGCAGAGAATCCCCTTATAAAAATCTCGAGTGGGGCTACATTTCAGATTATATTTGAATCGAAAGACAAAAATTTCAATTTGGGGTGTCATCTCCATCTCCATATAGCAAACGCTGGATTCATTTTGATATGTCAAATGGTATGACGCGTTAAAAAATAGTAGTGGAATATGCAGCCTCCCACCAACAGACATCATCGCGCAAATAGTAAAACTAGTTTCAGGAGACCTAAAACATTGAGATCCATTGAAATCCTGACATGGATTTTTTTCACGATTACTTTACATTATCTATACCATGTATGGTAAAGTAAATAATTTTTGCAAAAAAAACCGACTTCAAAACAGATAGAAGGGCAGCAATTATAAACTAAAAATGTAAGAATTAATCTGTAAGAATTAGATTTAAACCAAATAATAGATGCGCCAAAATTAGCGGAAAAAAGTAAAGTCTATGGGAATGGCAAGCATCTACTATTACTCTTCAAAATTTAAGCTATTTTCACCAGCATCCGTCTTTTATGGGGACACCATTCAAGCCTCTGTCTATACGGTTTCAAAGATAGGGTCACATAGATCAAATAACACCACCTATTGGGACACCCTTTCATTTACAATTTTAAATTAAAGACCTGTTGTTATAGAGTACTTGGCCACAAAGATTCTTTGTAAATTTCAACTATCGGTATATAACGGTTAAAAAGTTTAACTATATATATATCAAATTACATGAACTATTGGGACACCCTTTACATGATATCATACCAGAGAAAGTAGTAGATATTCTGCCTAATTTTCAAGTGTTTGTTTTTAACGGTTCAATAGATAGGGTCATATAGATCAAATTACAAAATTTATGGCGACACCCTCTAGTGTCTAAATTCAAATTGTATACTTGCTATAGTGGACTTTGCAATACAGGTTCCTTGTAAATTTCAGCTGTCTGTCTATAACTGTTCAAAAGTTTGGCCACATACATAGAATTACATTAACTATTGGGACACCCTTTTATTTCCAAATTCAAATTTTATACTTTTTGTTCTAGCGTACTTAGCATTACAGGTTCTTTGTAAATTTCAGCAGTCTGTGTACAACTGTTCAAAAGTATGGCCATATACATCAAATTAAATGAACTATTGGAGCCCCCTTTAAAATTTTGAATATTTATACATTTTATTATAACGGTCATAGTAATCGACATTCTGTCAAATTTTCAAGGTTTTGCCTGGCTCAAATAGGTCAAATTACGTCACCTGTGGGGACACTCTTTAAATTTTATATTTATTTTTTTTATCAATTTCTGCTGTTGGGAGCTATACCGACACGCAATTTTTTAAAATTTTAATTTGGTGCCCTTTACGGTTCTTAATATACGTAAAAAACATGTATGTTGTATGGGGACACCGTTTAATTTTTAATATAATGAACTGATTTTAAAATCGGACCAACCTGAAAGTATAACCTTTCAAATAAATAACAAAATTTTAAAATCGGTTCAGAAATGGCTGAGTTCTGCGGTTACATACATAAAAAAAAGCAACATTCAGACGAATAGATAACCTCCTTCTTTTTTGAAGTCGGTTAAAAATAGAATCAATTGGAAAAATTTATAATGTGCGTCCAGTTTTTTCTATGACGTCATGCTTTTTTTTAAGTATATGTCATATATTGGTCCTGTAATATATAATAGTCCCTTAATCAAACGTTCGCATTAGTATATTTCATCATAACTTGAGAAGGGTTGCTACATTTTTTTAATCATTTTTTGAAACAAACTAGAACATATTCTTAATAAGTAAAATTTAAAAAGACAAGAACTGTTAACTGTTTTTGTAGAACTGTTAACAGTTCGCTAGTGTATAAGCCTGAGTGTTACTTGAACCTGTAGCCCCGCAAAGACTTTCTGTGTTATCTGCAAACAAGCCAGGATCTGCGCAACTAGTGATGTACTCGTATTTAAAAGAAAACCTATACTTTTAATTCATATCTACTACCAACCAGCCAAAAGATTCAAATTCGGAAACTGGCTATAGTCACAAGAAGCTAAATTTAGCCAGTATGGTGAATGAAGTAATAGTACGCATGCATTTTTCCCTTGTAAAAGTACATTGTCGTTCTTTCACTAGATGAAGTCATTTTTTCTTCATATCGATACTAAATCTATCTTAAAGTTCAATATAATATTCGCTGGTAACAGTTTAACTTTTTCAAGGTATTCGATGTGCACGACACTGCTATTGCTACCCTGAAACTGTGGCCAGTGACTATGAACTTGGGAATCACTCCTTATTTTTCAAATGTTTTTTGTTCTCTGGATTTTTTGCGATGGAACCATGTTTCTTCTACCGTTACATAGGGTGCAAGATATCACCGTAAAGTTGGACAGTTGCGCTTGCGGTCAAGTGTGAGCAAACGCAGGACTCATCGTGCGCATAGCTTTTTGATATTGAAATATTTGTGCAACATATAATGCAGCTACACAGTTGAGATGCATACAGCCCAGGGATGCCACTTTGGTCTTACCGGACCAAAAATGGTATTTTTTTTATTTATTAACGATTTAATAGTTTGGCTGATTTGTTCCAGTTTTTCTGCGTTTTTAATAGGAACAATTTTTTGTCCATTTTGAATATTAATATTATTTTCCAAATAAAAGGTCTTACAAATTTCTACAGGATTTACTAAATCAATCGTATTTGAAAATCGTATGTGTAAATGTGCTCTTCATTTACTTACAAATGAAAGAAAACGTAGTAAGGGCCAGGTATCATTATCGTACACGATCGTTACGATTCCACCACAAAAAAATCTGACAGAAATCTGGCCTTTCCTACTGATAAAAATCCTTTAAAAATAGCGTTGTAGGTGCCACACTATCATGCAAAATATATTTTGCAACTCTGATCGCAAAAAAAAAATAAAAAATATTTTACAAGTTTTTTCAAAAGATTATCAAAATTTACAGACCTGCCGAACCTCTGTCACACACACATACATTATTAATTCCCACTGTCATACTTTTTTCGCACCCATACCATTTTTGGAAGATCGTACGACTGAGTATGATAGTAAATCTTTATATTCTACTAATATTCTACGTGGGCGTGACACCTCCCATACAAACTAATTATTTACCATCGTTTTGCTTGGCAACAGTAATAGGTAGCCCCTTGAACTTTTGCACCAGTAACCTCTACATTAACAAGCATAGTTTGGAAAAAACTAAACTGGATTGGAGTAGTGGGGGTGGTACCTCCCATACAAAGTGAAAAATTATTTTCCTTTATCTAAAGAACTGCAACAGTCAGAGCCACCGTATTAACGTACATAGTTTAGCCAAAAACAGAATGAATTGGAATAGATGGCGTGGTACCTCCCACACAAAATGAAAAACTATTATCGTATTCCTGGCGAACTGCATTAGATAGCGCCTTGAAACTTTGCATGATTAACCACTGTGCAAATGCGTTTAATATACTAAATTACAGAATGAATTTGGACAGTGGGCATGGTACCTCCCATATGAAGGAGTAGGCGGCGTGGTATATTCTATAGAAAGTGAAAAATTACTATCGTCTGCCTGGAGAACTACAATAGACGGAACCTTGAAACTTTGCACAAGTAACCCTCATACTAATGTTCATAGTCTACCAAAATACCGACAATATTAGGATAGTGGGAGTGGTACCTCCCATTAAAAGTAAAAAATTATTACCGTGTTAATTAATATGTAGTCGAGCAAAAAACAGATTGGTTGGCAACGGTTGGCAACAATAGGCGTCGTACCTAGCCTATAAACTAAAACATTTTGATGTGAGAATAACAAGCGTTTTCGAGTTAAAGTTTGACCATACTTTTTTCCAAGTGTTTTTTGTATTTTTTGTGGATGGGTGTAGCAAAGCGCACCGGGGATGGCTAGTTTATTATAAAAAAAATTTGGTAATTTTTTTTTAGGTTTTGGTAGGATTTGATAGATTTTAGGGATAACTTTGGTAGGAAAATATTTTTTTTTGTGGCAACGCTGATACAGCCTCAACCATCTTAAGCTCTCTCATTTTGCTATCGTTCTGCTTGTGGCGCGATAACCTCTTGAAGCGACCTGAGCGTTTGGCGTAAATTGTGGTTGTAACACTACTTTCAATAGTTTACTGAGTTTCGTTAAAAAACAAACTAACAGATGCAGGTTATTCAATATACGTTGAGTGCAGTAATAGATAAAATTTAAAAGGATGTTTTGCAGCCCGTTAAGTTATGCACCAGGAAATTATCACACCTCCCTCGTATTTAAATTACTATTTCATTTGCTTATTATTATAAAAAATAAATTACAAATAAATGTATATGAAAACAAAAATTTTTATATTACAAAAAATTTTTTATTAGCCATAAAATCAGGGATGGCAAATGATGTGTTTTGTTATTTTAAATGAGAAAAATAATTTTTTGCCCTGAAAAAGTATACATGTCTTAGTCCCTTTTTCGAAAATTATAACTTGATTTTGTACCGTCATTTTAATTTAGCCCATTTCAGGCCTTTTTCCAAACATTCTCATGCGTTTTTGGCCCTGCTTAAGATCTTGTAAATCCTTATGATTCCACCAATTATGTCTTTCTGTTGTTATATATTTTCAAAAGTGACCATTTTTTTGCAGTGAAATTAATTTTCAAAAAAAAAATATTTTCAAAATGTTAAGCTCAGCATTTTAAATATTTTATTTCATTAAGTCTCTTTTGTAATATAATCTTCTTAAAAAAATTTTAAAAATTGTCAAGATTATCTTGCATTAAACTCTTGTTATTATCTTCCTTATTAATCAAACTGTGTACGTGTTAGAAACCCATACAATTAAATATAATCATTTTATAACGATAATTTTTTTTTTTTTTTTTTTTTGTAAAACTTACAAAAGGAATTAATCATATTAGAAACATAAAGTGTTTTAATTATATGGCTTTATGATATCACTTCAAAATGTTTAATACTACTCGTAT
Organism: Phasia obesa; assembly: GCA_949628195.1. Classification (NCBI taxonomy): domain Eukaryota; kingdom Metazoa; phylum Arthropoda; class Insecta; order Diptera; family Tachinidae; genus Phasia; species Phasia obesa. The sequence goes on along the minus strand of OX451219.1, from coordinate 33,999,312 downwards.
TTGATATTTATCTTTAATCTGACTTAAGACAGCAGCAAGAGTTCTTCTTTAAGAATATTTTTCTTGCGAGGAATTATTTCAATAGAAAATCTTTAAAGGGGATCTTAATAGAGCAGGAAGAAAAATGTATTTTTTTTAACATTTTAACGGCTGCACTTGGATTGATTTAGTTTCAAAACTGTCTGTTTGACTGTCTGTCTGCCTGCCTGGCTGTCTGTCCTGTGTATATCTTTAATCTTTTACTTCCCTGAGATGTTAAAATTAAGCTCTAAGATGAACCTGTTAATTGTTTTTTTTTTTTTTTTTTAATTTACCATGAAAAAAATGCATTCCTTTTCATGTGCTTACACCTATGACTGACTGCAAAAAATCATAACACATTTACAGTTACAACAATGGAAAACATCACGTTTGTAACTTAAGTCTTTTGTTTGAGTTTGTTTAAAATTGTGCTGCTGAACACATGCATACTCGTACAACTTTTATTAGTTATTTAAACAAACTGCTGTAGATACTTCCTGTAAAACTTTTTATTAGAAAAAACAAACGCCAACAAGAACAAATTTATAATAGAAAATTATGCAACTACTGTCAAGTTGAGAGCCATAGTTTTGTTTTATTTTATTTTATTTTATTTTGCATCAAGTTTTATTCTCCATCAAATTTTGGCTTAACTTAGCCAGCTGTGTTTAACAATTAAAATCGAACAAAAAAACCAGAGCGTTAAACAAGATTACAAGAACATTTTTATAAATTTTACTAGAAAACTAAATATTTGTTAGAAACAGCAAAAAAAAAAAAAAGATATTTTATCAAAAAATTCTTTTTTTTTAACAGATTATTGTTTTCGTCTACAGCTGCATTTGTAGTACTGCGCAAGGAAGCATAAATGTTAATTTAAAATAAATAAAGAAGAAAGCAAACAAAGCGGAGTTCATGTTGTAGAAGTCAAGAAAGTTAAAATAAACAAACACTTGCCACATGCCATTACTGTTTGTTGTGGCTGAAGTTGTTGAATTTGTTCTCTGTGCAGTTTAGAACACACATTTGAATAAAAAAAAACAAACAAAAAAAGTTTAATTGAAGCAACAATTACATACAACATTACATATGGCAACAACTAACATAACTAGCAGCAGCATGTGGCGATTGTGTTACAATTGTTTATAATGGCTAAATGTAATTCTTATGTTTGCAAAGTGGGTTCATTATTAAGAATATAAAATATTTGGCCAATTTTGGCAAAATAAATTTATGTGAAGTTATGATATTTTTATGAGTTTAAAATGAATTTAGGTAAAGCGGGCTGGCTACATAGAGCAAGTTAACTTGAAGGCCATTAAGGTCCATTGTTATGGCGCGACGACCAACTACACCCTCAGTTCCCAATATAACTTTAGTATCTCCAGTTCGTAAAAGCCACCCGATTTCTTTTTTGAATCGAAATACTTAATAACCTCCCAGGTTTTATAAAATCAATTATTTTCTGAACAGCTTTGCAACGTTGATTTTTGAAGTATTTCGGCCTTCTTAATAGAAATCTTAAGACAAAAACTTTTTATCAACTCGTCTTCTTGGGTGTTGGATCCTGCCAATAAAAACAAAATGTGTCTCAATACTAGAGTAACAAATATAAAAATCATATCGAACAAGAATTATGTGCTAAATAAAAATACTTTTAAATATTAGTTATATTTTTACTCGATATGCCCACAGAACTGTCTGGTAAATTAAACAAGATACATAGAAAGTACATTTTGGACCATCCTGTTTGCTATGATAATGTTGAAATAAACCAGTAATATTTTGGCTCCCGAGGTACTCTGGTATTTACTTTCAATAGAGTAAAATATAACTTTGAAATCGGTAACTTACTTCTTCTCAAAATATGTACCACAGTGTGGGGGCCTAAGTTTGTCATTTTTTGACAAAATTCTTTATAACATTTTTTTTATCGGTCGATTTATTTACCTACAAAACAGGAAACACCACGTATAAAAATTCGAATCCTATAAAAAGTTATGGATTTTTGACCACTGTGCTTCGTAGAGTGTAAGTAAGGTATGGTCCAGAATAATATCTATTACTAATAAAAAGATGTTCTGAATAGTTTAAATGGCTATAAATTGCTTAAAATATCAATTCCACATAGCAAATGTGAAAGTGGTTTTATTCCGAAAAAATTTTTCGTTTTGCGTTTTTATAGAAGCAAAATACGGAATCAATTCCACTTCCGAACGAAGTATAGCTCTGGAACATGGGTGATTGTTTTCTAAATTCATTCTTATGTTGGCAAATTAAAAGTGGTTTTGTGTTTTTTTTTTCGTTTTAATGAAACTTAACAGAATCTATAGCAGCTAAAAACATTCCGATCGGAATGGTAGCTACGGAATCATTTCAATTCCGAACAGAATTTGTGATATGCCTGTATAAAACATATTAAGACAGTTACAGTTTTTTTATGAATATTTAAAATTAAATAAATAAAATAATATAAAATGCAGAAAGTGCACTTGTACATCAATGATGATGATGATGGTTTCTTATTTTTAAATAAAAAGTAATTAAAATTAACTATTACGAATATCCTGGTATGGCAATTCCAGTGCTTTTTATTCTTTAATAAATACGCAATAAAGAAATCTAAACTTTGGCGCTTTTCTATATAAAAGAGTCTTTTTCAATTTTATTACAGAGCCAAAGTTATTATGAGATGAATAGACTTGTTAAGATTCTGGTTTTTCAATGTATTTTTTTATATTTGTTTTTATCATAAAAAAATTATTGTAGCGCAGTAGAAAATAAAATAAAATTATTTCAAATGCCAGTAGGTGTTTTAGAAATTTCTGTTCAGAAAAAAAAATTCAAATGTAAAATATTTTACTACGAAAAGCGAGATGCAAAAACTGTGTGGCTGTAGTTAAATAAATTCATTTGTAGATGTGAGTGTAGTAAGACTTTAACACTTGCAAGATTAGAAAATTGCACTTAAACGTCTAAAAAAAATTTATTTGCATTTTAAAATTCTATTTTTTCGTAGTTATAGTCACTGAGAGTAAGATTTCTGAAATGAAATTAAATGAGTTTGTAGTAGAATTAAAAAAAAGAACAACAGGTTTCGCCGTATCTGTTACTGTATTTAAGTATAAAACAAAAAGAAAGAAACAGACAACTAAACTGGATTTATTAAGCTGCAGCAATACAGATGTTTGTCGTATGTAGGTATCAAATTGACATTAGCATTTAGTAGTAATAGAGACATATATCAACGTAAGTCTCGACTCCTTAACACTCGTTTGCCACTCTGTACTTAAGTCTCTGCCTTATAAAGCAGTGGAAAATAAACTGATTTACACTGATTTTTGCCTTAATAAAGTTGTTGTTGTCGTCTGTAAGCTGAATAGTTCCTTCATTCAGTCATTCATTCATTTGTTCATTCATTCATTTATTTACTTACTTAATTTTCTTTAGTTGTTTCACTGTGCGGTAGTGTTTGAAAATGTTTTTTTTTTATTTTATTTTTGATTTTTTTCGTTTTAAGTTTCTATTTGATGAATATTGAATCATGGTGTAAAGGAAGTTGACAAAACTGATAAAAACTAATCAATAAAATGGTTTAAATAGAAATGTTTATTTGAACATTTTTTTTTAATTACTTTAAACAAACTGTGAAATTAAATGCCAAGTCACTGTTACTTGTAGAGAATTGTTGTGGTCTATGCGCGTGTTTGAAAGACATGACTAATATTTTTATCGTTTGAGTTACAGGTTCCAGATGTGATAGCATTGGCTTGAAACAAACATAAAAGATTCGCCAGTGCAAATCGCCAAAACGGGAGATTAGGCGCCCGGGAAATGCATCCTTCAGCATATCGGTTGTGGCACGTGCATTTCTCTGTAGCGCTCACCATTCACAGTAACCGTTTGGCCCGCGACGTCTTCGAAGAAAAAAGGTCCGATGACTCCTCCAGCGAAAACAGCACACCATACAGTGACTTTGAGCGGGTGTAATGGCTCTTCGTGGGTTACACGCGGATTTACAGTGCCCCAGAAGCGTAAATTTTGCTTATTTACGTACCCGCTAAGATGGAAATGGGCCTCATCACTCATGATTATTTTTGATGAAAAATCATCTAAAAAATCATCTAAATCAAATAAATAGTCACCAATATTCCGCGTTCTGGAGCAGTGTAGCGTAACATTGTTTATTAACGTGTATTTCGCAAGTGTTTACTACACAAATGTCAAAACAGAATTGACATTAGGGGCCAATCGCAAAATTTATAGCATTTTCTGATAGGAGGATTACTTTTGCGCCACCCAGTATATACACGAACCCATTCGTCCTGTTTTTACAAAATCACGACACTAGAAACATAACGACACTACGTACGGGTAATCATATAATTGTATAAATGGTAATCACACAGACCTAATCATCTCAAATATAGACGTAAATAATGCAAGAAACTACCACTAGAATCTCAAAGAGAAATTAACTGAAAGCGTTCAAGGCAACTCCACAAACAGATTATTCATTATAGAGTCCATATAAAAGCCCTATAAGAGGTTAGGGAAGAAATGATACTATGATTCCTAACCCAGGAAGAACCCCTTGAACAGCAAGTAATAAAAACCTAAAATTTAAATTTAATGGGTAAATCCAGGGCAGACTTGGTTTTACCGTATGTGAGCTTGCCATTTCAGCCCTAAAGTATACATTTATTAGTATAAGCACGAAAACAGCAGATATAAATAATTCTTGCAAAAAAAAAACCGACTACAAAACAAATATATATGCATCAATTCTAAACTTAAAATTTAAAATCAAATACTTTTATACTTGTTGCTCTAACGGACATAGTAATATACGTTCTGTATATTTAAATGTCTATCCAAAACGGTTCAGCAGATAAAGCCATATACGACAAATTACGTCAGATATGAGGAAACCCTTTATTTTTTTACACTCATTATTACTGACACAGTAATAAAAAGTAACGGTTCCAAAGATACAGTCATATAGGTTAAACAATGTCACCTAGGGGACACCCTTTAATGTACAATTTTAAATTGAACACTTATTTTAAAGAACAGCTTCTTTGTTAATTTCAAATATCTGTCTAAAACGGTTCAAAAGTTTGGCCATATGCATCAATTTACATCAACTATTGAGACACCCTTTATAACTTTAAATATTTATAAATATTATTATACGGGACATAGTAGTGGAGATTCTGTCTAATTTTCAAGTGTTTGTCTATAACGGTTCAAAATATAGGGCTAACTAGGCAAAATTGTATCAATTATGGGTACACCCTTTAGTTTCCAAATTTAAATTATATACTTGATGTTATAAAGGACTTAGATATACAGGTTCTTTGTAAATTTAAACTGTCTTTTGTTCAAAAGTTTTGTAATATACATTAAATTACATAAACTATTGCGACACCCTTTAACTTCTAATTATAAATATTTAATTTCTGATTATAAATATTGGACATTCTGTCCAATTTTCAAGTGATTGTCTACAATGCTTCAAATGGTTCATATATTTAAATTGACGTCACATATGGGGACACCCTTTAATTTTTAAGTTTATTTTTTTATTAAGTTCTGTTATTGGCAGCTATAATGATATGCAGTTTTTTTAAATTTTAAAAGGGTGGCCTTTACGGTTCATAATACACGTAAAAAACACGTATGTTGTATGGGGACACCCTTTAATTTTAAAAATTCTGAACTTCTTTTAAAATGGGACCAATCTGTAAGCATTTCCTTTATAATAAAGGAAAATTTTTTAAGATCGGTTCAGAAATGACTGAGTTCTGCGGGCACAAACATAAAAAAAGCAACATTCAGACGAATTGATAACCTCCTTCTTTTTTTGAAGTCGGTTAAAAATTAAATTACGAACAAATACAAATGAGTTTTAAAGTACGGCTTGTATTTGTTTTATTCTCTCAAAGTTGAAAGAATATTTTTTTTACAAATTATGGTATAAACACAACTGGGACGACCGACGAACTTCGCACAGTACAACGAATTCGTCACAAAAATTCGTTGTGAAAATTCGTTGACTATAACAAAATGAAGACGAAGAAAATTTGAAGAAGTGACAAAACTTTGCCAGATCTATGGTTATCTCTAGAAATTTCTATATCACTTAGCACCACTACCTCAATGATATGCATTTAAATTACATTTTAATAAAATTACACCAAATTTGATAAATTAATTAATTTATGAATAAAGTTATGTCTACATTCCGCAGTTGATAGAGTGACAAACGGTCACTCTGCACGTTTGTCACTCTGCACGTCGTTTGTCGGTATTTGTGGAACAAGATTAACGTGAGTACCTGCCATACTCGGCCTAACCTCACGGTGGTCTTACCACCGAGTGAAACTTAGGCGTAGACTAGCGCCCCCATTGTGTAGTATAACAACACTTTCCGATTGCCACCAATCGCTTTTTGTGTGTGATACAGTCACAATGAGTAGCAATTTATATAATATGGCAGCCTTTCCAAGGCAAGCCTAGATCCACATTATAACCTCTTGCTTAGGGGTTTGGAGACTATCCAAACTCCGTCTGTTGAGAGTGCAACAGCACACTTGATCGACCTTGCACCTTACCTACATAAATCGATCTTAAACCACAACCACCACGTGTACCCTCGAAGGGGACCTCACCAATAACCGGTCACAGAGAGGATAGGCTCTCTGTGGGGCCACCGATTCCCGTGGTACCAGTCCTTTGGGCACTGGTCGGGCCTCGAAGAGGACCCGTATGTTTTAACACACAGACCTTTTCTTCCAGACTTAGGCTCTAGGAACCCTAGCGTCTGGTGCCCCTATTTTCCCCGAGTGGACCGCGTCAAAGCATTTGCCATATTCCTGCAGTGACAATTGTAACCCCCGGGGGTTTGTCGGTATATGAAATAGAAATAAACCTATCGCAGAGTTCGTTATGAGCGACGAATTTTGTCGACGCTCTGATTGTGTGCATTTTCATATTTATTTTTTTCGCCGAATATTCCGAACGAAAAATTCGTCGTTCGTCCTAGTTGTGTTTATAGGATTATCTGAATAATTAAAAAAAAGTGAGAAACATTTCATTTAAACACTACCATTTCCATTTCGAGGTTACCTACTCTTAATTTAATGGAGAATGTTTATTATCATTTGAAAGAATATTCTTTGTCATTTATTTTTTGAAGATTATGTCTGTCAAATGTTGGCCGTTGCTACGTCGCGAATGACACGTTTTCCTCCAAGCCCTGAATCGAAGCGGGTTTGTCCGCATAAACTTTAGACTTTACATATTCCCACAGGAAAAAGTCTAACGGTGTGATACCACACGATCTTGGTGGCCAATCGACCGGCCCAAAACGTGAAATTATGTGCTCACCGTGTGTGCGAAGTGGAGTTTGCTGAAACCAAATGTCGTCGAGACTACGAGCTTCAATTTCGGACATCAAATAGTCGGTTATCATGGCACGATAACGGTCGCCATTGACGGTTACGTTCGCACCGGCATCATTTTTAAAGAAATATGGACCGATGATTCCACCGGCCCACAAACCACACCTAACCGTTGTTTTTTTTTGATGAAGTGGCAGCTCTTGAATCTCTTCAGGTTGCTCTTCGTCCCAAATGTGGAAATTTTGTTTGTTTACATACCCATTGAGCCAGAAATGGGCCTCATTGCTAAACAAAATTAGTCTCGAAAACTTCCGATCTTCTTGGAACTTTTCAAGAGCCCATAGAGCGAAGCGATGTCGTTGGGAAAGGTCGAGCGGCTTCAGTTGTTGCACAAGCTGTATTTTTTATGCTTTCAATTTAAAATCTCGACGAACGCCAAGTCGTTCCATACGTCAGTCCGAATTCCTGCCGAATCGACTCTCCACGGTCTTCGTGTACACTCTCAGCTACGGCCACAATAGTTTCTTCACAGCGTGCTGGACACGATCTATTCGGTCGAATATTATCCAATATTGAATGCTGGGACTCAAAATGGGTGGTGGTGCTGCGAATAGTACGCTCAGTAGGCCGATTATTTTAATCATAAGTTGAGCGAAGTGCACGAAGCACATTCCTCACAGAACGTGAATTTTCGTAATAAAGTTGAACAATTTGTAAACGTTGTTCAGGCGTAAGTCTTTCCATTATGAAATGCCAAACAATACTAAACAAAAATAACATGACAGCATGACACGAGTCACACGTGATCTGTCAAAAAAACAGCTATTGAAAAAAGTATCTCTACTTGAATCACCCATTTGATAGTTGCAATCATCATCTATCAATCTTAAATAATAGAATACTGACTCTTGTTTGCTGTGTTTTTCTTTAATATTTAGCACCTTGTATTCGTTACTGCTTCAGCCAACTTTTGGATAGGAATGAAAGCAAGCTTTCGTTTATTTGTTTTGTTGCTTTTTTAAATGTATGGTCTTAAACTTTGAATCTAATAAAAGAGACCTGGTTCTAGGCATTTTAACAGCAACTATACATAAATAAAATTAAAACTCAAAGGATGCCATCTGGAGAGACGTAATTTGAACGACCCAAAAAGGAATTGTGGAACAAGATTAACGTGAGTACCTGCCTACTCGGCCTAACCTCACGGTGGTCTTACCACCGAGTGAAACTTAGGCGTAGACTAGCGCCCCATTGTGTAGTATAACAACACTTTACGATTGCCACCAATCGCTTTTTGTGTGTGATACAGTCACAATGAGTAGCAATTTATATAATATGGCAAGCCTTTCCAAGGCAAGCCTAGATCCATATTATAACCTCTTGCTTAGGGGTTTGGAGACTATCCAAACTCCGTCTGTTGAGAGTGCAACAGCACACTTGATCGACCTTGCACTTTACCTACATAAATCGATCTTAAACCACAACCACCACGTGTACCCTCGAAGGGGACCTCCCAATAACCGGTCACAGAGAGGATAGGCTCTCTGTGGGGCCACCGATTCCCGTGGTACCAGTCCTTTGGGCACTGGTCGGGCCTCGAAGAGAACCCGTATGTTTTCACACACAGACCTTTTCTTCCAGATTTAGGCTCTAGGAACCCTAGCGTCTGGTGCCCCTATTTTCCCCGAGTGGACCGCGTCAAAGCATTTTCCATTCCTGCAGTGACAACTGGAACCCCCGGCTGTAATCCAAAGGGAATTAAAAGAATCGTTTGGTGTTACATTACATTGTTGCTATGAAATCTTTAGTTGTTAGTAGGTGGAACTCATTACCGGGTTTGGTCCGCCTACAACCTTTAAAGCTTTTTATTTAAGTTCACTTAGCATGTTGACTCAGTTTTGTAATTCCCTTTAAAAAAATAAATTTACTTAATTTAACACTTGTGACTAATTCTTGAGCAAATAATTATGCTCAATTATACGAGTTTGTTTTTATTTATTTGTAGTTCTACCATTGATTGATTACGTAGGTGTCATTTATATTCAAAAATAAAAACAAAATTTTAAAATCCTAAAACACTCATGCTTTCTACATACATATGTATGTAATTTAAAACGCTCAATCATGACTCCATCGTCTCAACCATCTAAATTCACTATTTTTATTACGAATTTAAAAAAAGTGAACAAATAACGTCATTGGTCTATTAAAAGACTGTTAAACTCATTGTGTTTTGGCTTCTATTTCGCTTTTTACGTTTCAGTTTTTCATATGTCACGCATTTTGCTAAATTTACATTAAATTCAATAAATAAAAGTCAACAAATAAAATTAAATTGAAACGCACATTTACGCAAATTTTTTAAAGAATTGAATGAAAGATCACAACTTGAAAAATAAAATCCTGCTGTTTAATGTTCACAACAGAAATTTTAATTTTGTTTGAGGCAATCAAGTGGTGTTAAATTGTTTTTTATTTTAATATTTATGAGCCATCATTGAAAAGACGCACTTATTGATATTGTGATGAATTTCAATGTCGTTAACTTGTAAAAATCTTTAACTTAGAATTTGGCAAATACTTGTAGCATTTTCTTGACAACACAAATTTTGAATTCTATTGAAATTCAGTTGTTAGATTTGAAATAAAATGTTTGGAAAAAAAATTTTTTACGAAGTTAATTACTGTGTAATTTACTCTTGTAGTTAGGAATTAATAAATTAATTAAGAACTAGCTATGCCCGCCACGTGGAGAGCATCCTGACAATATTTTCCTCGATCTTGCTTTGAAAGTATTACACACCAAGTGTAAGACTCTTACTCTTATAGAGTAGCACCTATAAAAGAAAAATGCAACTAAACTAAGAAGAAACTAACAATAGCAAAATTTTATAGCAATAGTTAAGTCGTAGTCGTAGTAACCAATTGTAATTTTATCAGCACCATTTGTGTTTAAAATATCCCACTTTAAAAAATTAAAGGTGCCGTACTAAGCAGTACAAAAGTACTGTATCAAAATACCGGAAAGTGTACTTTCAATATTTTTTTTCCACATTCTTTTGGAAAAAAAGTATCCTATATTGGGACCAGGATACTTAGGTACCTCCTCACCAAATTTTGTTAAAATCCATCCAATAGTTTTTACGTGATGCGAACACAAACGAAAAGCAGACAGACCGACGGAAATGACTTACTATACTTTTTTCCGAGAAAATATCTTATTTCCAAGAGAAAGTAGAGAAAAAGCAGTGAGAACACGCAGTTATTTTAGTAAGGATGAGATCCTTTATTTAGAAAATACATAAACCATAACTGAAGCCATAACCGATATGCTTAAACTATGCAAATCGGTTAGTGTTTCAGTTATGGTTTATGTATTTACTTATTTTAGTAAAGATGAGAAACTTTACATAAAGTAAATACATAAACCGTAACTGAAACACTAAAAAAGTAAGAGTCTATGGTGTGGATTGCTTTCAAAGCAAAATCGAAAACAATATTGCAAGGACGCTGACGAAGTGGCGGACACAGCTAGTATTAAATAAAAGCAGAAATAACTCTAACATCATGAAGCAAATATCAAGCACCACTAACTGTCATTGTCACTGGACCTTAGTTTATGCACAGAAAAAATTTTTTGGTCCTATTAACAGTTTTAATTAGTTCCAGATACAACTTTAATTTAATTTTTAATTAATTCAATAATCTACTTAATGGAAATATTATTGAATTTATTCTTAATTAATTATATAGTTGAGTCAATTAAAAAATTCATAAAATTTGTATCTGAAACTAATTAAAACTGTTAATAGGAGCAAAAAATTTTCTCTGTGTGTCTCCAGGCCAAAATCCTCCTGAACAGTGACATGATTAATATGCATTTATGCTGCTACAATTATAAAAAAGTTCACTGAATCCCAAATTCAAAAATATTTGCAATTTATAAAGCCAGTTTGGAGAAATGTGGTGCTTTATCGATTAGCTTGACTTTGCTTATAAACGTGCTGAGCAAACTGGAAATTTTTGTTGATTTTAAAATAACAAAATGGCATAAGCAATATGCAGATTATCAGGGGTCTAATCGCCGCATTCGATATTCGAAATCTTTCGTAATTTTTCATTTCGTTATCATCAAACTCGATATCGAATAGAAAGTATTATTCGAAAAAAAAATGTTTTTACACCGTTCACTTGTTGACTTAACATTAATCTATTACAATTTGATATAAATAACGTTTCAATACATGTCGAATTGTATAATTAGCTTACTCGACTCGTATCGAATTTGTTATTCGATACGACAGTTTATTCGATATTGAATGCGGTGATTAGGCCCCAGGGTACTCCAACAAAAATTTAAGAATAATGTTTTTCAAAATGTTTTTTCACTCGCTCCAGCTACTACTGCAGCCCCAGCCATACCTTCGAATGGAAAACTTCAAACCTAAGCTTATGCTAGATAATGTAAGTTGAGTTTTGTAGGGTTCTCCACCATAATGAAATATTCGTTTTCTCCAGAATCTGTAACCTTCATATAGGAAGTCAGAATTTCGAAATTTAACTTTTGCTGTATAACTTAAATTGAGTTTCGTACGGTACTCCACCATTATAAGGCTTTTTGATTTTAAATTTATAATAAATACACATGGCTAATGTATGTTACCGCTTGTAACCGTACCGCAGTATAGATATTTGAGGCATAACAATCTGTCAAGGCTAGAGTGCATAAGTAAATTTATTCGAACTCTAAGGTCTGACCGCCCTTAAACTATAATGATAATAAACCACATGTATTTTTTGCCCAGCCAGAGCAGCCATACGACAATATTAATATGAACTCGTTGTTTTTTAATCTGGTTCTCCTTCTTTACTTACTCTCCTAAAGTGACGTGAGGCAAATATGTTTTTTGGGGTTAGTAAAACTTCAGTAAACAAAAAGCAGTAAATTAGGATTTTAATTTTGGGACACCTTTAGAGTTTTGGTTGTTATAAATAATTAAATTCATGCTAAGAAATTTCACCTTTATTTTACATAAACGAAAATATTTTGTTAAAGAATAAATTTAATTAATAAACACAAAATCTATTGTTATTTAAATACAAAGAAAAAGCATTGTAATATGAAAAGAAATGATTAAAAATTGGGTTAATATTATTGTTATAAAATAAATAATTTTAATAACATACGCTTTCAATCAAAAATTTTAAGAAAAATAACTAAAGTGAAATATTAGCGATATGCAAAAAGGCAAAATACACCAAATAATGACAGCAAAACTTAAACAACAAAATCATTTAAGAAAACATTATTAACTAAATTGAGTAAAAATGTCTGTGTGCAGAACTCATAAGCTTTTCATTTTACTCACAGTTTGATACTCTCTTTAAGAGATTTTTTTTTTTAGCAAATTATACAAGTTTAAGAGCAGTTTTGTTTAGTCGTTGGCTTAAGACAGTTTAACATGCCCGCAAAGACCGGTGCAAATCAGTTTGATTTTTTAGTCACATTCTTACGATGTCGTGAAATCGTTTTTTAAAATTTAAGTGATTGTTTTTAATTTTTAAAACAATAATTCATACTTTTATAGCAAAAATAAAAAACCTTAAAATTAAAAAAAAAAAATATTTTTAAATTTAAATAAAATTTTTAACAAAAAAGCGGTTGGAAAATATAGAAATTCAAAAAAAGAAAATTAATTAAAATATATAAAAAACTCAATTTTTAATAAAAAAAATTAAGTAAAAAATAAAAAAAGTGAGTTTAAGATCAAATGACAAAAAAATATTATAATCTTTTTACACTTGAATAAATCATGTCATATGTTCAACATTAAGTGCTAAAACTGGAAATGTTTTTTTTTTATATTAAGAAAATATACAAAAAAAAAACTCAAAAAAAATCTAATAATTTTTTTAACGACCTTGAACCATAACGAGTAAAATATTATTTGGAAAAAACTAATAAACAAGTGAAAATTATTTACAAAAAAAAAATCAAAATAAGATAATTGAAAATATTTTTGGTCATAAAATAATTGCTTAACATGTTGAAGAAATGCTTAAAACACTGCTAAATTCATAGGAAGTTCTTTGAATTTATTATTTTATAGGTCTCTATTTATTATAGACTTTTAAGAAAGGTTGCTAGTTAAGTTCGTATAAAGCTTCGAAAAGTAACTGATTTAGTGGGATTATTTTCTTATCGTAGAATTCCAATCCTATTCAAGATTTACTTTATCCGATTTCTACATTTTCAGTTTTCCCCAAACTATAGGTACCAGTGATATAAGTGGCAACATTATTCTATTTCCAAATTACATTGCATTATTTTTTAATGTACTTCCAAACTTTTCATTTATTCTTCTACCCTTTACCACACAGGTAAAAAGGGTATATACATACACGAGGACTGTTTAAAAGAAAAGGAGAATTTTGAATTTTTTTTTTTTTTTTTTTTTGAAAAATATTTATTTATTCATCATTATCCATTTTGTCCCCTTCAAAGTAAAATCCCCCGAGATATAATGCACTTATGCTAGCGCTTCTTCCAACCCTCGAAACACTTCTGAAATAAGCTTTTCGGTATGGCTATCAGCTCGTTATTCGATTCTGACTATATCTCATCAATTTTGGCAAAACGCTTTCCTTTCATTGATCTCTTTAGTTTTTGAATAGGAAAAAGTCACAGGGAGCTAAATCTGGTGAATAAGGTCGTTGAGGTATAATTAGGCTGATGATTTTGGCCAAAAAATCACAAACAAGTATCGATCGTAATCGTGATTTAGAATCCATGATTTTTTTTTTCCACAATTCCGATCGTTTGAGCCGTATTGCTTCACGCAATCGTTGCACAACTTCCTTATAGCATTTCTTATTAACCATACGACCTGTTGTCACGAACTCATGACGCACTACCCCATTGTAATCGAAAAAAACCTACACATTTGATCGCACTTAGCATGCTTTTTTCGGTCTTGGCTCATTTGGCCGCTTCATTTGGGATGATAAGGCCTTGGTTTCGATGTCATAATCATATACCCACGTTTCTTCACCGCTTATGACCGTTTTGAGCAAACCTGGATAGTCGTTGGCGTCATTCAACAACTTCTAGGCAATACTAATGCAACGATACTTTTGCTCAAAATTTAGCAATTTTGAAACAAACTTCGCTGCCACACGTTTCATGCCAAAACATTCGAAAAAATTTTATGGCGTGAGCCGATTGATATGCCAACATTATCTTCTATAGCCCTAATTGTGATTCAACAATTTTCCAAAACAATTTTTTCACTGTTTGAATTTTTACTTCAATTGTTGACTTGGTTGCAAGTCCAGGACGATCAAGGATATCAGCATCTTCTCGGCCTTCTGTAAAGCGCTGGTACCACTTATAAACCCTTTTTTGAGACAAAGTGGACTCGCCGAATGCCACAGCCAATAATTCAAGTCTCTGAGAGTACTTTATTCCATTTTGAAAAAATCGAAAACAAACCTGACTACAACAAACCTGTCAACAACAAACTACTAATCCAAATTGGCTGATAATGCCAACATATGACTAACACGTGGGTACCAACATAACAATTTCGATAATCGAATGTAAAAAGCCCCCAAAAATTCAAAATTCACCTTTTCTTTTGAACAGACCTCGTACATTTGTCAAGCCGTTTTAAATTTCTACTATATTTACTTTATCATACTACATGATGTCGGAAATAAATATTCGATCAGATATAGTATCGAAAATATGGCAATAGCAAAATGTTCAGCAATATCGGTCTATAAGTGGTGGAGATATGGTTAAACAAAGGAGAGGATCTCTATTTTCCTACTTTTTCTCATGCCATCTTCTTTTGTATGTCCTTTTTATTTTTTGCTTTGTTGTTTTGAAAAAAGAAAATTCAAAAATGTGTGTAGATTCGCAAAAAACTTGCAATTTCGCTTAAAAATCGAAAGTTCACCAAAATATAACATTTTAATTTTTCGTTGAAAAATTATTAAATTAAATTAATTATTAAAAACCGAAAATGCACAAGAGAAAACAAAAATTATCTAAAATTTAAAAGTTCGCTTGAAGATCCACCTTTAACAGAAAAAAATCTGTTCCTTCTTAAATTGTCTTTTCTGTAGACTCCATCCAGGTAACTTATGGAAAGTCTTGATTTATAGTTTCAAGAATTTTCCAATTAAAAATCAGTAAAAGTAATCCACAAATGGTGGAGATAATTTCAACATAAGATGAGCGACCCTATATTGCTAAAGTTTCTACCATGAATTTGTTGTTTTTTCTTGCTTGTGTGTATAAAAAATATTACAATTAAATAAATAAATAAATGAATCAGGCAAAAGCTTTAACTGCTTAATTATAACACAGCAAGCGACTTTAGATTATTTTCTCTATGGATAGTCCCAGGTCTATATGAGCTCTTGGAAGTGAATATTTAACGCGTTATTGCGGAAATCAAGCTTGATTTACTATGATGGGTCAGTCAGTGCCTGACGTTTTGTTTTAACCTGTCTGTGGTCTTATCACTGGGTCAAAATAATGAGTCTACCAATGCCTAACAAGTAGCAATTCTTGAACATTTCTGGCAGGAAAGTGAAAGTTGAAGACCATCTAAACTCCTGACACTCAATTGAAGTGGAATAGCATATCGGACTAAATCGTCCTTCCTTCCAAAGCCACCAGGTTTATCCCTAAAGAGACTTACTACACTCCGGTAACAGAGATTTAGAGGAATTCCTGTGGAGCTACCTGTTGCGGTGGTACCCAGTGGTTTGAACATTTGTTAGAACACGAAGGTTGTTTCACACCCCGGAAACTTTCCGTTAAGGTATTAAAAATTCATGAGACAATATGCCCCCGTGTGCTGTGTGAAGTGTTTTTAAAATTGAACCTTCAGCCGCGGCCATATAATTATCTAATTAATAAATTCCACATTTTCTAACGTTTTACATTTTAAATTATTGTAGTAAAGGGCCATAATGAGATAAAGATCTTAATAGTCTCGTATTAAAAAAGTGTGTAGAACTTGTTTTTCTCTGGTTTTTTTTTTCATCTTCTTAGTATTCTCCCAATTTCATCACAAAAAGCAATTAATGATAAATTTTTATTTTTCTTAATAATACAATTTTCGTCAGCTGAATTTGAATTTGTTTATAAAAAAATTATTTATATAAAACAGCATTACCTACAAATGCAATAATAATAATAATAAACTGCGCAATTTACTTTTACTAAACAAATTGAAAGTGAGAACGAAACAATGTTTCCATTAAAATACAACAACTAAAAGCAAATATTTCTAAATTAATAAAAACATTGCCGGCAGCAACAAGTTTCCTACAAGTGTTCTATAAAATTAACAAAACAGGTATTTTTAAAGATTTTATTTATTTTTATTTTCATTTCAATTTCAATTACAATTTTTGTTTCATTATACTTCAGTTCAATTGCGAAAAAGTTTATAAATATTTTAAATTATTTTTAAGCTTTTTTCAGGTTTTAGAATTCTTTATTTTAAATTTGTTTCTTCCGGCAATATTGAAGTGCTTTTTGACTTCAATTTAAAAGCCTTTGTTTTATTGTTTTCTTCAAATTTCGATTGCAATTTATTTTTTTATTTATTTTTTTGTCTTTTGGTTTGATTTTCAAAACAAGTTTGTAGCTTAAATCTTTGGTTTGGTGCTTGCTGCTTTCAAAACTCTACATTGTGAATAATGTCGCAAACTTTTATATTTTATTATTCATAATTTATATTCATATTTATTTTTATAAATTTAAGAGCTTATGAAATGTCGTCATATCTAAAAATTTTATGTAAATTAACGTTTTTTCTAAAACAGTTCGATATTGTTTGAAATGATTTAATTTTTATTTTTTTTTGTTTTAGATAATTTTATTAATGAAATTATTTAAATTTAAAATAAAATTATTACAGATAATTTTTTTTTAAATTTATTCTTTAAGGGGAAAAATCGTACGATCAAACTGGCTTGAAAAAATTATGAAGTTGCGATAGAGGAAAGTTTACCTCCTTAAGGTCTAACTTCATGAATTATAAAAACCTTTTTTTAATTATCGTAAAATATTAATATTAATAAAACTTATGCGGTTTCTGTATTACAGGCGAGCGGCTCGTCTAAAAAATTTGTATAGGAATCACTCAAAAAATTGAGTGGTTTTCATACAAATTTTCTAGACGAGTCACTCACCTGGAATACAGAAATCGCACAACTATTTTGCAGAGACATACTCATAAAAAATTAAATGAATAGGAAGGATTTGACGTGCTTAATTAGAATCTGCTTTTAGTTATTTTTTTTTTCTATCAAGTTGAGTTTTTTTTTTGAGGAACGTGGCAAATATTAGTTCCTTAATCCTGCGTTTACATTAATATATTTCCTCGTAAGTCGAGAAAGATTCACCCGATTTATACAGTTTGTACTGCGAAAGATTAAGTTCCTTATTTTATAAACCGTGGCGTTTAGAAAAGCTTTAATTCTATATGACAAATACTGGAACAATTTTTAAAAATAAAATTTTTTCTACCAAAATTTTTAGCAGTGAATGAATTGTTGTAAAAAATGAGAGCCAGTAATATTTTAATTAAAAAAAAAATACACTAAATTAAGTCCATGGATTATTATTCGTTTAGGGGGATATTGAAGCAGATCACTAACTATATAGGTCCCTTTTTGACCCCTTCGATCCTTTATGATCTTAGCAGCCGATTGGTTGAGTCATATGTTTTTTTCGGTAGAATTACACAGTGCAACACGGAAAAAAATAACCATATACGGACACCACTACGTGATAAAAGACCCTTGTCTCCCAGTTTTGCCTAAAGTCCTCCAGGTTTGTTTTTATGGGCCCTCAAAGATGTGGGGCCTCGATGTCATTTTTTCAAAAAATACTCTCTGAGGCAAAGTTGTAGCTCTTGTAAAGATTAAAAATTGTTAACATATAAAATCCAAAAAACTTTATCTTCAAGGTCAAAATCGTAAAAACTTTAAAAAATTCAATTTTTTTACCTTTTTTCCCCTGTTCAGGTCCATAGGTAGCAAACCGTTCAAAATTCAAGGCAACAATCAACTACAAAAATTAACCTAAGATCTCAATAAACAACATTCTAGAACATATGAACTTCCTAGGAATGATTCTTAACACCGTTTAGGTAGCGCTTAGGTAGCCGCAAAAGTATAAAATTTCCCGAAAATTTTTAAATTCATTTCGGCTACCTAAGCACTACCTAAACGGTGATAAGAATCATTCCTAGGAAGTTCATATGTTCTATATGACCAGAGCTACAACTTTGCCTCAGAGAGTATATCAAAATTCCAAACGGTTTGCAAAATATGAGCTTGAGTAAATGATCATTTTTTTGCAAAAATGATATCGAGGCCCCACATCTTTGGGGGCCCATAAATAAAAAACCTGGAGGACTTTGGGCAAAACTGGGAGACAGGGGTCTTTTTTGATTTTCCCGCTATCAGGAGTGAATTGAGCAAGGAACGAAACTAGATTTATGGTTTCGTTCAAGTGTGTTGCTTAGTCCATAACTTAAGAAAGCAAAGCTGAGTTCTATAGGGGGAGTACATAGGTTGCAGGTGGTGAAAAGCTTAGTAGATATGAGGAGCAGCTGCACCTACAGTCGCGGGCAATCAGCGATTTCTAGTGGGGGTTTCAGAGAGTCCTAACAAGTTCTGAGCACGTACGATACCTGGAATGTCAAAGCGAGCAATTGGCCTCTTCAAATAATCAATGGCCATCTTCTGCCAGCATCTATTCGCGTTGTTAGGGGCGGCCAGAAATGGCGGTCTGATCTTGTATCCAGCGGCTCGCTATATTAATGTGAAATAAGTATTTAAATTTAGCCAGGTTTTGGTGGCCATTCTTATAGCTGCAGTTTCAAAATCAGAAGCAAAAACTCAATTAGCTTCTTGTTTTAAACCAACTGATTACCGAAATATCAAGCCCTGTGCCCTTTATAGGAACAAAAGGATCTAATATGTATTTTTGATTTCGCTAATTGCTCAAGCGATCACATAAGAAAAGCTCTACCCAAATTTTATTCTTAATACACAACTCTTATAAAACAAAACTCGTATAAAACAATTTTATTTATTTATTTATTTCAATACAAAGCAAGCCCTTAAGGCCAATTTTCTTTTAAGTTGTCTTATCAGAAACATACTTTAATTTAAAATTTTAGTGCGTGTGTCCCGGTAGGCTATTTATTAGTAGCTTATCAATCTGGGGGTTGTTGGTTCGATTTCCACCAAAAAATCTTGGTGCTCCATCACAATGAGTGATGATGTAATTGTAACATTTAACGCCTTAAAGATTTTTTAAAAACATAACGACTTGTCCTCGTATATTATGACAGCAATACCAAGAGCTAAGAAAATTTAAAACTCATTTTAGCTTTTAAATTTGTAAAATATTCAATTAAAAAAAAAAGCTAAACAAGTAAACAAGTTTGTTTTTGAAGTCTTTTGATTTGCCCTAATAAATTAACATCTTACAGCAATATTAATTTGTACTTCAATTTGATTTTATTAAATATTATTTTTTTCCTTGTTTTCACTTTTCGCTTAATTATTTAAATATTCAACACTTTTGCACTGAAATTCCCTTTTCATATGTCTTGTTGTATCAAATAATTTATCCATTAAATTGCTGTTCAACAACATTTATTTCCACTTCATATTTTAAAATTATAATCAGTCGATAACAACAACAACAGCAGCAGCAGCCAAACACAGTGTGACAACAACATCCTTCATAAACATTTTTTTAATGATTTTAACAAGAAAGACAACTCTAAGCAGACAGTTTGAATTAAACCTTGCAGGCATTAAGGCAGACAGTAGTGAATTGTTGTGAGCAGTAGATGTTGTAGTGGAAGTAGCTGAAGTTGGGTCTCCCTTTAACACCGAATGTCACCTAAACTTTGACAGTATGTATATTATGTATTTATTTCTTAGTGTTGACAGGTCTCAACTGTTGGCCAGACTGACTGGCTGACTGGCTGACTGAATGATTGGTTGGTTGTTTACAGAAATAAGCTTAACTAAGTTCTTCATTCTCTTCGCATTTATTCTTTTCAGATGTGATAAACATTGTCAACTCAACAAGTTGTGTAAACAAATAAACACATGACTTCTTTTACCAATTTAATATTTTAACGTCATGGTTGTTCTTTAATCTCTCCTACTCTTTTTTGTTTGTGGTACTTCTTCGCCAGACAGACTAAATGTCTAGTAAGTTGGCTTTGTCTACTAGTATGTACGAGTTGTCTGTGTGTGTGTTTTTATGTCTATAATTTTCTTTTGCCATAAGTTTGTTTATGGAGAACTAAATCTGGAGTTTTAACTAAAGGGTCTGTCTGTATGGTTTTCATTTGGTTGATGCGATTATAAATGGTTTCTATTGTATGAAATCAGCTTGAGACATGCAGCCAGTTTCTAAGCAGACTGTGTGTGTACAGGACACTACAAGTTAAACGACAAATAAGTTTAGTCAAGTGTGTCATTTGTTTGAGATAGTCGAGTTTCGAGTTGAAAGACAGACTTAACTTTACTGAATAGTAGAAGAAAATTAAGCATAAAATAGTGGTTGTGGGAAATGTTTTTCCAGAAATTTGTGCATTAGTTCCATGTAAATATTTATTTTTATTTAAGTGTTTTCTAATATTAACTATTAAGCATTTCTTTAATTTCATAGTGAAAAAGTTAATCAGAGGAAAGCTTTATGCAAAAAATACAAATAAAAGTGTTGCCAAATCTGCAACCGTCGGAAAATTATACCTTTAGTTAAACACTCCTTATGAAAGGTGGTTAAATTTTAAGGTCCGATTATGATTTTGAATAAAACACAAATTATTTAGGAAATTATTATTATCATTTCCTTTCATTTTGATAATATTGGTATGATTCCATTATGTCTGGAACAAAATATCGGCCAAATGGCTGGCGCGACCTCGGCGGCACACCTCCATCCGATGCTCAAAATTTTCGATGACGCTGAGGCATAATTGAGTTTATATGCCGTTAATGTGCCGAATTATCTCATCCTTTAGCTCTTACTCCCGGGGGTTCCAATTGTCACTGCAGGAATGGCAAATGCTTTGACGCGGTTCACTCGGGGAAAATAGGGGCACCAGACGCTAGGGTTCCTAGAGCCTAAATCTGGAAGAAAAGGTCTGCGATACACATTGCGGGTCCTCTTCGAGGCCCGACCAGTTCCCAAATTACTGGTACCACGGGAATCGGTGGCCCCACAGAGAGCCTATCCTCTCTGTGACCGGTTATTGGTGAGGTCCCCTTCGGGGGTACACGTGGTGGTTGTGGTTTAAGATCGATTTATGTAGATGTGGTACAAGGTCGATCAAGTGTGCTGTTGCACTCTCAACAGACGGAGTTTGGATAGTCTCCAAACCCCTAAGCAAGAGATTGTAATGTGGATCTAGGATTGCCTTGGAAAGGCTTGCCATATTATATAAATTGCTACTCATTGTGACTGTATCACACACAAAGAGCGATTGGTGGCAATCGTAAAGTGTTGTTATACTACACAATGGGGGCGCTAGTCTACGCCTAAGTTTCACTCGGTGGTAAGACCACCGTGAGATTAGGCCAACTAGGCAGGTACTCACGTTAATCTTGTTCCACAAATCCTTTAGCTCTTGCATTGTTGCTGGCTTATCGACGTACATCTTATCTTTCAAATAACCCAAAAGAAAGAAGTCCAACGCTATCAAATCACATGATTTTGGCGGCCAATTAACATCGCCACCATGTGAGATAACACGGATAAGACGTTGAATTTGTTTCGTTAGCTATGTGGCAAGTGGCACCGTCCTGTTGAAACCACATATCGTCCACATCCATATCTTCCAATTCGGTTATCATCTCAAGATAGCAAAAACCATTCACAGTAACTGCCTAACCGGCCTCATTTTGGAAAAAATAGGACCTGATGATGCCGCCAGCCCCTAAACCGCACCAAACAGTCACTCTTTGTGGGTGCATTGGTTTTTCGACAATAACTTTTGGATTATTACTTGGCCCAAATGCGCCAATTCTGCTTATTGACGAATCCACTGAGATGAAAATGTGCCTCATCAAAATTAAATGTCTTCCAAAAATTAATTTTCTTCCAAAATTGATCATCCAACGTTGCCATCTCTTGCCACCATTTTGATTATGTATCTCTGCATGGTTCAAATTGAGTTAGTTTAAAAGTGAGAAATGTCATATTAAATGCAAAAAATATTTTTACGTTTAGGTGTGGTTCACATTCAACATCGGCCCTTAAAATTTAACCACCCGCTATATCACCTCTCTCCGCCAAACACAAAAGACGATTCGAATTCTCTTAAACTTGACATAGTCTAGTTTAACTTTCTTAAACCTTTTAGCCTTTAGGGGCTAGATTAGAAGTTACCGGGATCTTTTGATTCATTAAGGCAAAAAAATAACTACTTCTAAGTTTACATAAGTCAGCCTCGAAAGACTAATTGGTAGTGCGCTAATCTATCAGTCTGGGGTTGCGGGTTCAATTGCCGCCAAAGACTCTGGGTGTTTCTGTAGACAAGGAAAAAGCTTCGCAGGTGGTGTTGTCTTTTTAATAAAAAAGTGAATTTTTTGGCAAAAAGTTAAACCGTTAAGCCAATGGATCAATCTCTTAGATTTCCTATACTCTTGAGTATAGGGAAAACATTTAGACACTCATACGCTATAAGTGTTTCTTTATTTACATTTCAACATTAAAAAACAAATGAGTTGCTTGCACTGCTTTCAACACAATCATATAATTTATTGGTATGTGTTAGGACAACACTGCTTTAAATACCAAGTTAAGTCAACTAAGTAAGTTATTTATTTAATTTAGTAGCAGATATATTTTTAGAATATTGCCTTGCATTTGTTTTCAAGTATCTTTTTAAGAGGATGAAATTAGTTTTTTCTTTAAGAGATTTCCTGATTTCATCAAGTTATTATGCTCTTTTTCGAATTCAAAAAAGAAAAAGCCTGCCACCAATTCATTCAGCAATATTCAATGATATAAACCGACCAACTGTTAGTCGGCCGCATACATAAAGGGTTTCCTACTACCATTAACTTTAACTTTACATAAAAAGAACCACAATAAAGATGCGTCAAGGGCTTATATTTTCCTATCTGTTTGTTAAGTAGTTAACAACACTCATTTTTGTATGCAAATAAAGTTAAAAAGCAACAATATGATATACTTTATCCTAAAGGTATGCTACTCTTTTATATGCAATAAAAATTCGACAATACTCGTATTACACAGTGTCTACAACTGGGATTAACTTTAATGTTATGTATATGTGAGAGAACGCCGGCAGAATAGGAGAATTAATTGCTTGAAATTGCTTTCAATCTTCAGCAATGGGAATGCGTACTCATATTAATCAGATGTGTTGGTTGTGATTTTCTGCATACTTAGCTGAGAACATTGTGACTGTGTGCGCTTATTTGACAGCTCATTTCGTGAAATTGTTTTGTTGAGATCTCTATGATTGAATGTTTCATTTTTTGAGATAAATATCCCAGCTGTAATATCAAATTTTGACCCTACACTATGTTCTTGCTTCTCTTCTAGATTAAATTTTGTTGGAAAAAATTTTTTACTTCATTTTTATTATTAACCAGCTGTTCCCACACACGTTGTGTGCATCCTGACAATATTTTGTTCAATTTTGCTTTGAAAGTAATCCACAACAAATTTTAAGACTTACTTTTGTAGTGCTTCACATATCGTATTTACTTTATATGAAGGTTCCCATCCCTGGATAAAATTCTAAGATTCTAAGAATTATTGTAAAGCTGTCTAAAAGGTGTTTAAAATATGTTAATAACAATATAATTCCACAAAGTAAAAATACAAATTAAATACAAATTTTATTCCTTTCGCTATTTTGCAATAAGTAATTCATATTTTATCATTATTTTAAAACAGCGCTATCTATTGCGTGTTGAAAATATCCCGCTTTAAAAAATAAAAGATGCCTTAAAGTATGCAGAACCTTTAAATCGCTAAAAAAAAAAATGCATGTACTTTCACAGCATTTACTCCACTTTCTCGTGAAAATAAGATATTTTTGCGGTAAGGTATCCTATATTGGAATCAGGATACTAAGGTACCTATTCACAAAATTTTGTTAAAATCCACCCAGTAGTTTTCAAGTGATGCAAACACAGACAGAAAGAGAGATAGACAGGAAATGAGTTACTCTTTTATTATATGTATGGATTATTGTTATAGCGGCTATAGTAGTACGGAAGACAGCAAAGGTACGTAATCTTAAAAATACGGAACTGTTAATAAGCAAAATACCAACATTTTTAAAATCCTTATAAAAGTATATCATATTCCAAATGTGTTACACTGTGACTATATTTGTAAAAGGATAACCGTATTAGCATAGAAGGCTAAATGCCTTTCAATACACAGCGATTTGACAAAAATTAATGTGGCTTATTGCCAAGTCTAAGGTCATTTTAGGCGCCACCATAAACAATCATTAAGCTACTTGGAAATTGATATCAATTTGCAAATAGTAATTATATTAATAAAAAGAACTAAAACACTATTTCAAAGTTAAAAAACAGCTACATATTTTTATTGAAAATAAAACTAAAAAACTCAACATTCAAACCTTCTTAATAAACCAAGGAGGGAGGCCCTTTAGACCGCAGGACTTTCATAAAAATGAAAAAAAAAAATGAACAGCAAAGCAATGGCAATTTCATTTAAGCCACTTTATCATTTTACCCTGTTTTTGTTTGCCTACAATTTTATAGTTTATGGTATTATTAGAGCTAATAAAAAATATTTGTATGTAAATATAACTCCACTTATCTCGCACAGCAGCAAATTCTAAAGCCGCAGTGGTCACCACTTAAGCAAAATAATTCCTACTAAACACATACAACCAGCACCGCTTAAGAAGTTAAACTCTTCTTTTATTCAAAGTAACCTTGACTTAAAGCCCTCAACTAACTTCAACGAGTAAAAATACAAAAGCGGCAAACTGCCTAGAAATTAACAAAAAAACAAAAAAAAAGAAATCATAAACACAGAATAGTACGCATATTTTTAAGGAAAAAAAACAACAAAAAAATATGCTTAAACGGCCACTTAATGATAAAGTCATTGCTGTTGCTCTAAACGCCGATAATCCTAATCACAACGGGTGTACTTCAATTATGTTTTCCATTTAGTGCTGCGAAAACAAGCCCTTCAAGTAAAAGCAGCAACAAAGGGCTTGAAATAAAGAAAAAAAAAAAACACCTTAAGAATAAGCGGCTTCACTTTTATATAAATTAAAAAAAAAAAAAATTGTAAAAACAATTAATTATAAATTGGTTTAAAATCGAGTAGAGTGTTTACACGGTTAAGGAAATAAAAATTATGCCTCTATATGTGGGGAAAATGATTCTTTGAATTAGGTTTCTTCTAGGTACAGCATCCTTTATGTTTTCTCTTTCCTTCTCTCATCGCCTTTAATGTTTCCTTCACATTCTTACAAGCATTCCATTTTGACTTTTTGATGGACTCTAGCAGTTTATTCAGGTCAGTACCACTGATATCTGTTAGGTTAAATACATATGCAACTTGATAACTCCGTGACTTCTTGGATAAAAAATAGGATATGCTTTCCCCATAGTAATCTGTTTGGATTATTATATGAATTTTATATTAAATATTTAATAAATTTTAACTTAAATATTTTTATTTATTTAATAAAATTTAACCCATAATGTTATAAGAAATAAATAATGAACCTTTTGTAGTTCTTTTATTTCCCCCAAATAATAAGTGTCACAAGGCCCTTTAACTAAGACGTTTGTATCAATGATCGATCACCTCTTCTCTTTTTGATTCAGTTTCCATTCATCCATTTTTTTTTTTTAAATTTGAAAACAGAAAATTGTCACCAAGGGGTAAAACTTGGAGAATAAGCTGTGTATGAGGTTGGAGTTCGTAGCCTAATACATGGAGTCTTGTCATAGTGATTACACACATGCTTATGGTCGTGTATAAGGAATCGTAACACCCATTGCTCAGATATCAAATCAAAATGTTTTTATAAAATGAGGAGTATTTGCTCGGTTGAGATGCCTACAGGCTCATACACTCCACTCACTTTCATTCTTTGATCGTCCAATGCGATACAGATTCATATCAGTGCCTCGGTCATATAAAGATATGACCGAGGGGCTCACCACTGGATGAAAACAATGCATCTACCTACGCCCTTGTTGCGCACAACAATTAGCAATTTTAGAACATCGCTGGCAGCACCATACTCATACTCCCCGTTTAGCAATCGTTTGTATACTGGACATACCTCGAAGGTTCTTTTCTTTCAGTTTCAGGCTCCTGCCTCTGGGGAACTGGTGAATATTATTAATTGATATTGATATTGATATTGATAGTGATATTAATCTTGCTGACATGCCTATTGTGTAATTCTTTGCGTGAAAGATATTACAAACAGTAAGGTTTCTCCATTTTTGTCTCCTCCAGAATACGATATTTCCAGTGTCATTTATTATTGCTGATCTATCTATGAAAGCATTCAATATCTTTTTAATATAAAAAATCCTTAAGAAACTACAACCAATTTGATTTTTATATACAAAATTTTTTCAGAAACTTCGTATTACTCACTTCTTCTGTTAGAACTACCCCACATAATGTAAAGAAAGAAATCTTTAGTGATGCTGCTGGATTCGCAGCCTATAAAAGGCTATTTGTTGTTAAAATTTATGAATAAATTTACGGAGTTTACGGTCGGCTGCAAGACAGATACAGAGACTGAGTAGGATATTTTTTCTGAAGATCTCGACGTTTTGCTATAATTTCCAAATTTAGATAATTGGTATAGAAACGGCGCAACTGGGGGCGTAAGAGCATTTGCGGTTGCGCAACAGATGGCGCAACAGTGCCATATGGCAGGTTCGTTTTTTTTTCTTATATTTATGTATCTACTTGTGTGTATCTTTGCTTACTTTAGTAGTTTTGTAAATTCGTGTGTATATTTCTGCTAAAGAGAGAGGGCGTATTTATGTTATACATGTATTAATGTGCGTGTGTATTTGCGCTACTCGTGTTTGCAATTTTTTATTTATTTTATATTCAATATATTTGAACTATCAATATCTTAAGTCAAAAAAAAAAGAAAAATATAGCAGGCACCGTAAATAACAGTTATCGTTTGAAAAAAATTATTTTATAACAGTTATTTTGAGAATTAAATAAAAAAACCATCTAAAGCAATTATTTTGAAAGTAAAAATAAAAACTCAAATGAAAGTTTTAAAAAAGGAATTTTATTTTGCCGTAAAAAAATAAAACTTTTTATTTTCAAAATAAAATAAAATTTTTTAGGAGTTTTATTTTTTTAGTCAGAAATTAAAACTCATTTTTTGTAAATTGATAACCAATCCAATCACATTGCATTTTAATTGAATAAATCGTCATCAAAATAATGTAGGTTTTGAATTAGTTATAACGAGTGATTTTTAAAGAGCTTGAGAACTTTTTTTTAAAAAAAAAACGCATAAAATTTGCAAAATCTCATCGGTTCTTTATTTGAAACGTTAGATTGGTCCATGACATTTACTTTTTGAAGATAATTTCATTTAAATGTTGACCGCGGCTGCGTCTTAGGTGGTCCATTCGGAAAGTCCAATTTTGGGCAACTTTTTCGAGCATTTCGGCCGGAATAGCCCGAATTTCTTCGGAAATGTTGTCTTCCAAAGCTGGAATAGTTGCTGGCTTATTTCTGTAGACTTTAGACTTGACGTAGCCCCACAAAAAATAGTCTAAAGGCGTCAAATCGCATGATCTTGGTGGCCAACTTACCGGTCCATTTCTTGAGATGAATTGTTCTCCGAAGTTTTCCCTCAAAATGGCCATAGAATCGCAAGCTGTGTGGCATGTAGCGCCATCTTGTTGAAACCACATGTCAACCAAGTTCAGTTGTTCCATTTTTGGCAACAAAAAGTTTGTTAGCATCGAACGATAGCGATCGCCATTCACCGTAACGTTGCGTCCAACAGCATCTTTGAAAAAATACGGTCCAATGATTCCACCAGCGTACAAGCCACACCAAACAGTGCATTTTTCGGGATGCATGGGCAGTTCTTGAACGGCTTCTGGTTGCTCTTAACTCCAAATGCGGCAATTTTGCTTATTTACGTAGCCATTCAACCAGAAATGAGCCTCATCGCTGAACAAAATTTGTCACATTTGAACATTTCGAACCGAACACTGATTTTGGTAATAAAATTCAATGATTTGCAAGCGTTGCTCGTTAGTAAGTCTATTCATGATGAAATGTCAAAGCATACTGAGCATCTTTCTCTTTGGCACCATGTCTGAAATCTCACGTGATCTGTCAAATACTAATGCATGAAAATCCTAACCTCAAAAAAATCACCCATTAGTTTGGTTAACGATCTTCACCAGGTGTGTTCCCATTTCTACGAATTTTTGCGACACATCTCATACATCGCTTTTAGAGCAGAACAAGAAAGCGAAGAAAATAATTGAGGTTGAAAAAAAGTTTTTTTTTTTCTCTGGGAGTCAACATTCCAGGGAAGCATGGAAAGAGCATTCTATGCTCTTAAATTGGTATCGAGCGGGCTCCGTTTAAATCTGTCCACAACAAATTATGTAAATAAACAAAATTAATTTTGTTATCTGACGGAAAAAATAACACTATTTTTAAGAGTTTCATTTGAACTTTTATTTTTCCGTTGAAAAATAACTCTTACCTATGGAGTAGAGATCGATTTTTTCAGATCACCATAGATTCTGAAAGAGTTCATCAATACAAATCTATTGATATATGACAGCATATATCTCCATTGACTCTAACATAAAAAGTTTTTGAGTTTAATTTTTTTCATAACTGTTATTTACGGTCCCTGAAATATACTTGTTAAGTCCAACCAGATGCCATATTCTGTAATTCTCATAGCTAAATCTATCGCTAAAATTCTAAAAATGCACAAACAAATATTATGAGTGTTGTTGTAAAAATACTAGTAATTTGTTGGTGTTTTAGAATTTTAGCGATAGATTTAGTTACGAGAATTACAGAATATGGCACCAGTGCTGGACAAAAAAAAATGTACGTTTCACGGTTACTTTTATTTGCGGGTCATCCCTATGACCTTAGTTGAATGTAACCAGGTTAATTTAGTATGTTACGGGCCACCGTATTCGGATAAGTTTCAAGCTTCTTTAAATACCTTACGGCAAGTTTCGCTATTTCTGATTTAACTGATGGCACGTTTAGATCTTTATGGATGTTCGAGTTTTCTATATATTAAGGAGTAGATGTAATTATACGTAGAATCTTGTTTTGACGCCTTTGGCACTGAGGCAGTGCCTATAATTGAATGCCATAATACCAAATTGGTTTTAGAAATGACTTGAACAATAGAAGTTTGCAATCTAAGCTGAGAGTAGAGTTTCTGCCAATAAGCCAGTTTAGGTGAACGGCTTTTAGCTTCATTTGTGTTAACTTTGATTCCAAGTGGCGTTGCCAAGTAAGACGCCGGTCAAGATGTAAGCCGAGGTATTTCACGTCTGAAAGCTGTGGTATCGTATGGTTATTTATTCGAATAGCGCTACTCGTTTTAAGAATGTTTGCTTGCATATGAGTTATTTCTAGAGAGATCGACGACAACAACAACTAATAAATGCTTAGGGATGTTCTTTATTGTTTGTTTGTTTACTACTTTCATTCATTATTGTAAGAAAATAGACCATTAATGTTGTTGTTGTTACAGACAAAATTATTGCCTATTTCTTCTCAGAATAAATTCTTCTTGCGTAACAATATTTTAAAGCTGCCATATTTTTGCTGGCGTCTAATTATTGCCACATATCTTCGCCGTATATACTGGGTGGCGCAAAAGTAATCCTCCTATCAGAAAATTCTATAAATTTTGCGATTGGCCCCTAATGTCAATTCTGTTTTGACATTTGTGTAGTAAACACTTGCGAAATACACGTTAATAAACAATGTTACGCTACACTGCTCCAGAACGCGGAATATTGGTGACTATTTATTTGACCAATAATCGGTCGGTGACTTTGGCACAACGTGAATTTCGTCGCAGATTTCCTGGCCGTCCAACGCCTACTGGTGAAACACTGCGACGTTTAGCCGCTCGCCTCGAAGAGACTGGCACAACACGAGATGCTGCCAGGCGTGGCAGACCCCGGAGTAGCCGTTCTGCAGAGAATATTGCTGCTGTAGCCGAGGATGTCATGGAAGCGCCATCGACCAGACGACGTACCACGCAAATGGGTATCAGTCGACGGTCTGTACAGCGAATTAAAGATTTGAAGATGTTTCCGTACAAAGTCCAGACGGTGCATCAGCTGTTAACTGCTGACCGCCAATCGCGTCTAACATACGCTCAAGCCATCCTTAATCACCACCAAGAGGAAGATGATTTTTCATCAAAAATAATCATGAGTGATGAGGCCATTTCCATTTTAGCGGGTACGTAAATAAGCAAAATTTACGCTTCTGGGGCACTGTAAATCCGCGTGCAACCCACGAAAAGCCATTACACCCGCTCAAAGTCACTGTATGGTGTGCTGTTTTCGCTGGAGGAGTCATCGGACCTTTATTCTTCGAAGACGTCGCGGGCCAACCGGTTACTGTGAATGGTGAGCGCTACAGAGAAATGATTAACGAGTTCTTTTTGCCGCAACTTGATGAATTGGGATTGGAAAACATGTGGTTCCAACAGGTCGGTGCAACGGCACACACTGCACGTGCCACAACCGATATGCTGAAGGATGCATTTCCCGGGCGCCTAATCTCCCGTTTTGGCGATTTGCACTGGCCAGCAAGATCGCCTGATTTGAGCGCTGCAGACTTCTTTTTGTGGGGCTTTTTGAAGTCGCAGGTTTATGTCAACAAGCCTCAGACTATTGCAGCTCTTAAAGACAATATCCGTCAAGAATGTGGGGACCTATCGCCGGAAGTTTTGGCCAAAGTGATGGAAAATGCCATAAAAAGGGCTCAAATGACAATCAACTGTGGCGGCGGCCATTTACATGACATCATATTCTCGACTTGATGAAAAAAATTAAAAGACCAAATAAAAATAATCCACAAGAAGAATCAAAGTTTTTCATTTTTTTTTTTTAAATTACACCCAAAAAATCGGAAGGTTAATTTGCGCCACCCGTAGAATATTTTTATCAACATTGACATTTTAATTTTTTAAGCTGATTATTTGTTACTTTTTTATGTTTCACAAAGTTTTTGGTTCCATTTTATTGTTTCCTGTGTTGCCATTTTTTCCTATTTTGTAAAGTTGCCATTACTTTTACTCGTAAAATTGTTTAAATATTATCGGTATTTGCGGTGTAAAAATATAGTGAACTAAACCTTTACGGTTGATGGTCAAATCTAACTAAATGATTTTGTGAATTCATTTTTGGACACACCCTTTTCACTTAGTAGGAGGCAATCTCAAATAGCTTCTGCGCCTAAATTAGTTAATCGTTTATTTATTTTTTCAAATAATTCTTTTTTTCAACTTTTTTTGTTAAACTGTCTTCGTCTGAACTATAAAGTTAAGTAATGAAAACAAATTATTTCCACAGAGTTTATTCTCTATGATGGTGGCTTTTAATTCTGTGAATTTTATTTTTTCTTTAACTAATTTGAAGTGTATTTCAATTTTTTTTTTGCATTTCAGAATTATAGCAAACAAAGAGTCCTTGAGCAATTTTCAAGGCTATTAACTATTTTTGCATGTATAAACATGTTTAACTATTTAATATCATTTAATGGATGATTATTTACTATTTTCCTTTGCTACGAGTAGTAGAAAAAAAAATTCTTCAAAAAAAAAGAAGAAAAATCTAAGAAGAAAAACAAAAATAACAACTTGTTTGTTTTGCATGCGTTTTTGCGTAATTTGTTGGCGGCTGTTATTTATGGTGACTTGAAATTTGCCAGGACAAATAGTCTTAGGGGAAAAAAAAAACGGAAAAAACAAAAAGCTTTGAAAAGAAGCGCTTAAGATCAGTGTCAATGTCATTAATGCATTTTTAGCTTTAAAAGGTTTTTAAATATCATTTGGCTTAAAGGTTGCTCTGCCTGCTGGCTGGCTGCTAATAAGATAACAAAGAATCAATTAAAATATTTTTTATTTGAAATATTTCTTATTTGTTAAGTTAACAATTTGGTCGTTCGTTAAAGTGCAAGTGGCTGGGCTAATGACACATTATTAAGCAAATTAAAGCCAATAGACAAAACAAAAAGAAAACAAAACAAAACAACAAAATGTCACCAGAAATATTTAAATGCGTTCACATCAATAAAAAGGAATTTGAAAATTAACTAGCAATCATTATCAATACGAAGGCAGCACTAATATTCCCCGCTAAAAAATAAAAAAAAATAATAATAATATTCCTTAGCAGAGTTGCATCCTTCTTGATGCTTTTTATCCTAGAAACTTATTTGCTCGCCCTTTTTTTTAGGGTTCCGCACACAAAGTGTAAAAACGTAACCCTATTGTTTTCGCTACAATGTCTGTCCGTCTGTCAGCGCCTTTTATCTCTGGAACCGTAATCGGCAGACTCTTGAAATTTTCACAGATGATGTATAGGTATTGCCGCTATAGCAACAAATACTAAAACTTATAGGGTGTTCCGACAGAAAGGTGTTATTCACGAATAAGTGCCTATTTCGCGAACTGTAGGAGCAATGGACTCAAGATTTAAAAACAGTAATTAAAACTTAGTTCGCCATATAAACAAGTATCAAAAAATAAACCTAAAAATTAAAGGGTGTTCCGATAGTGGTGTGATTTGCATGTATAAGGCCTAAGTTTTGAACCATAACAGGTAGACGCTTGAAATTTTCACAGAAGGTGTATAGCAGTGGCCGCTATGGTAACAAATACTAAAACTTATAGGGTGTTCCGATAGAGAGGTGTTATTCACGAATATGTGTTTATTTCTTGAACTGTAATAGGCATGGACTCAAGATTTAAAAACAGTAATTAAAACTTAGTTCGCTATATAAACAATTATAAAAAAATAAATCTAAAAATTAAAGGGTGTTCGGATAGTGGTGTGATTTGCATGTATAAGACCTAAATTGTGAACCATAATAAGTAGACGCTTGAAATTTTCACAGAAGTGGTATAACTGTGGCCGCTATAGCAACAAATATTAAAACTTATAGGGTGTTCCGATAGAGAGGTGTTATACACGAATGTGTGTTTATTTCTTGAACTAAAAATTTACAAACAGTAATTAACACTTAGTTCGCTTTATAAACAAGTCTAAAAAAATAAATCTAAAAAGTAAAAGGTATTCCGATAGTAGCGTGATTTGCATGTCTAAGGCCTAAGTTTAGAACCATAATAGGAAGACTCTTGAAATTTTCACAGAAGGTGTATAACTATGGCCACTATAGCAATAAATACTAAAACTTATTGGGTGTTTCGAAAGTGAGGTGTTATTTGCCGTTATGTCTTTATTTCATGAGCTATAGGAGGCAACCACTTAAAATTTGCAGACAGTAATTAACTCTATGTTCGCTTTCTATTAAATTAAACCTTAAAATTAAAGGGTGTTCCGAGAGTGACGTGCTTTGCGTGTATATGGCCTAAGTTTTGAACGATAATAAGTAGACTCTTGAAGTTTTTACAGGAGGTTTATTACTATGGAAACTATAACAAATAATAAAAATTAAAGGGTGTTCCGAAAGAGACATGATTTTTACTTAAAAAGCCTTATTTTTTGAACCGTAATAGGTAGACTCTTGCATTGTTTACAGTAGATGTTGTATTTCGGCCGCTGTAACAATTACTAAAGGGTGATCCATCAGTGACATGTTTTTCACGTATAACAACAATTCCTAAAATTTAAAGGGTGTTTCAATAGCGATGAAATTTTCGCGAGTATGTCTCTGATTTTAAAAAGAAAAGGGTGCCCCATAAGACATGAAAAAATGAACAACTTGAGGTTTTAAAGGCGAACTAAACATAATACGGAACCCTACGTGTGTGAGACTAACTCGCACTTGACTGATTTATTTTGTATCTGAGTTCTTGCGGAATTTTCTATGTAATAGTATTAACAAGTGATATACTCAGTTTCAAAAATATATAATCAAAGGTGAAATATTTTAAACTTAACCGCATTACCATTATGAAAATCAATAGAAAAGCAACAATAACTTGATTGAATTATGGTTGTTTGATAACAAGTGCTTACTTAGTTCGCTAGACTTTAGCTCAAAGCTTCACCCACTCATTCCATGTGAAAACTGAATTTTAACGATCACTGAAACCTCTTTCGTTCCAAGCGTAAGTAATAAGTGCTAGAATCGACGCTATATCTCTCCATAGGCCGCAAATTCCACATTGATCTCTTGTGATGTGAATTTCCCTGAACTTCACTTAATAGTTCCATGTCTAAACTGAATGAAAAAAAAAATTACTTCAACCCCTTGTGCCTTAAGCCCTTCGTTTAAATTCTATTTACAAGTGGTATTTTGTAATGGTTGCACTATGTCATTTGCGGTAGAAAAATTGTAGCACACTGTAAAACAATAAAAAGTTGCTCCATGTGCAGTAAGAAAGCGAACTTAATTGTTCACTGACGCTAAGGAAATCTTAGTCATGGTGACATTCTTAAACTTTAAACTTTTTTGCTAATAACTTCTACTCTCTATACACCAGCTACAGCAGTTCTAAGACTGCTCTCGTGTCTTAGACAAGACTGTAATCTCACATGCAAAATTTTACGAAATTGCAAATTTTTTCAAACCTTTTTTAAATATTCTTCTCACACTCGTTGTTTGTTGCTCACGATAAACATCTCGTATTAATCTGTTAAGACTTTAAACTTTTATTTTCAAAACGTCATTTATGGTTGTCTACTACTAAATTAAATAAGTTTTTTTTTCATAATTGTCGTTGGTTATTTAACAAACATGTTTTATGGCTGTTGTTCCAATAACATTTATTAGCTTAGATACGCCGCCTCCTTTTAGCATAAAAGCAACAAACAGCGATATTATGATTGATAAATTAATTGCCAGACAATGTCTAAAATGGAAGGAGTTTTGCAAACAAAGGTGACTGCATCTAATGACATTTTAATTAGCATGTGTTTTTTAATATAAATATATACTTAAATGAAATTTGGGCGGGATTCCTTTATACAACATGATCATTAATTAAAATGTAATTAAATTTCGGAAATAGAAGCTTTAATATCGACGTTATTTAATTTTATTTGCAGATGAATAAGTTGCATAACTTTAGGATGATATAGCAACAGGAAATTACAATTAATATTAGTGTATGCATTGTGGGTACGAAAATAAGTGTTGTGAACCAGCTAATAATAGAAGAAAATTTAAAAAAATTTTGCACCTATTTTTATGGTAATTTAATGTTAAGTTAAATATTATACGAAGGTGTGGAAACCTTCGTGTGATTCTGTCTTCCACTTGGTTGCTTAGGTGGATATATTATTGGGTTGTAGTTAGGTTAGGTTAGGTTGCATGGGTCGCCGGCTCCGTGTAGGGGGAAAACCGAATCACTTGGGTCCCTTTGGTCCCGTTGAGACGCCCGACAGAGGGATGAGCAGGAAGATACCTGCTGATCCACACTTTAGGTTTGGTGCAAAAACCATCCATAAAGCCGGATAAATGAATTTATCCTGTTAATATCGCAACCCGATAAGTCTGCAAGGTCTTGTAGTAACGGGCTGCCAAGCAGCGCCGCCCTTTCCGTAGGTAGGGCCGGACAGTGACAGAGGAGGTGCTTCACCGTCTCTTCTTCCTCCTCGTCCTCACAACTTCTGTAGAAGTCATTATACGGCAAATTTAATCTCCTAGCATGTGCACCTATAGTGCAGTGTCCTGTCAGCACAGCCACTAGTGTGCCAATTTGTCCTCGAGGGGTTCTCAGAAGGGTTGCAGTACGTTTGCAATCATACTGAGGCCATAAAAGCCTCGAGATCATGCAGGTGGTCTCGTTCGACCATCTGGTTTGCGCAGCCCCCAGTAGTTCCTGCTGGAAATTATCTTTACAGCAATTTAGCGGAACGCCAACTAGTTGATCTATCTCCTGGTCCCTAAGGTAGGTTCCAGATCTAGCCAGTTCGTCCGCAGTTTCATTTCCGGGCATTCCCGCATGCCCCGGCACCCAAAAGAGTTCCAGGTTGGAATGTCTCGCCATCTCACCTAGAGATGTCCGGCATTCACGAACCAAACTGGACGTTGTATAAACGCCCGATAAGGAGTGTATCGCAGCTTTGCTATCGGTACGAAACTGGATATCCTTACCATATACCCTGTGATACCTTAGCCAGTTTTCCGCTCTTTTTATGGCAAAAATTTCAGCCTGAACAGTGCTGCATTGGTTTTGCAGCCTAAACCTCATCCTTATTTGAAAATTAGGAATGAAGACGCCTTGGGGTGTAGTTAATTATGAAATCTTTTGGATGCCAACGACCAAGTTTAACCAAGTTTATTGCTTCAAAGTATAGAGACATTTACACTTGATATATGTCATATACTGTAGCCTCGTGGATTTTTGAGGTGATTAACG
The DNA here is from genome assembly GCA_949628195.1 of Phasia obesa. Taxonomy (NCBI): domain Eukaryota; kingdom Metazoa; phylum Arthropoda; class Insecta; order Diptera; family Tachinidae; genus Phasia; species Phasia obesa. Next base: position 33,962,222 of record OX451219.1, on the reverse strand, counting down.
CACCAGTTTATAATAAGAGTTATAACACTAGTCTTCCTCTTTAAAAGCTGCAGAATAACCAAAATTAAACAACAAAATCTTTTTTTTTTATCAAGACAACTGTAACCTGCAAAGCTTTTGACTTGTCTGCGTCCGCTATAAGAGGATGTATATAATGTAATAACGAAAATTAAAGGGTGTCCCCATAGGACATTTAAATTTACGCCTATGACCCTTTTTTTGAACCATTATAGATAGACACTTGAAATTTACGCTGTATATGTCTGCTAAATCTATATATATATATATATAAAATTAGAAATAAAAGGGTGTCCTCATAAGAGATGAACCGTTATAGTGAGACGCTTTATTTATAAAATATAAAATTTGTTTATGTTCCAAGAGGTGATGTCATTTAATGTCATGGCTTTATATTTTTAATTGTTTTAGAAAGAGAATTTACACCGAATGCATATTACCATATCCGTAATAACAAGAGCTATACAAAATAAAAACGTTAGTTAAGGTGATAGAGTCCCTAAAGATGACTTAATTTATTATTTTTTAAACTATTACTGATAGAAAATTGACACTTACATAACATAAGTACTGCTGTACTACCTATAACTGCAACTATAAATATTTAACATCACAAATCACAAGGTGCCCCTAAAGGTAATTTGTATTGTAAATGGACCGTTTCATCTGTTATATACAAAAACTTGAAATTTACACAGTATGACATGTGTAAAATCTTAAATTAAAACATACAGGGTGTCCCCATAGGTAATGTAATTCAATGCAAATGTTCTCATCTTTAGGACAATCATAGATACAAAATTGAAATTCAAACAAAGTTTGTATTACTATTCCCACAATAACAAGTATAAAAAATTTACAAGGTGTCCTCCCATAGGTCACGTAAATTAATGTACACGTAGAGACACTTGAAATTTACATTGTTAGTGTATTGCTTTATTCTCTGTACGAACAACCCAGTGGTAAAAAGAAGGAGTATGAAGGCCTTCTAGAAGGCCCCTTTAGTACTTCTTTTGGAGACTCAAGGCCTTCCGTTCGCATTCCATATCCATGTCTTTTTTACAAAGGTTGTCACTTCATTGCAGGCCTTCCAGTGTCGCTTCTGCCGGCGAGCGCTCCAGAAGGTTTTTTGAAAGTTGTCTGCTAGAAGGCCTTTAATATAATGTTTCTTAGAAGGCTTTTCGTAGCAAAAACTAAAAAAAAATGTCCTGGATTTTCATTGCTGTTCTAATTTTATCAAGGACTTTTGATTTATTTTTATTTTTAATTGAAAGATTACAAATTTTTGGGATTCAAACCGTCAACCTCCAGGTTGATAGACTACCAATCATTCTATCGAAGCATCCTAATTGCAAGCAGCAATGAAATAGATAAAGGACAATTCAATGAGCTTTTGTGTTTTGTAAATGAGAAATCTAAAAATCGAAAATTATATATTTGCCATACAAAATGAGTGCACACTCCTACTTCCCTACCAACAGAACCGAAGTAGGGATGTGTACTGGAACTTTTAGAAGAAAGAGCCAGGGCCTTCTAAAAGGCCTTCTTTGAAATGCACACAAAAATGAGGATCGTATCCGAGCGAAGGTCTAAGCATGCCTTATAGAAGGCCTGAAGTGAGAAGGCCTCTTTAATTTTACCACTGGGAAGTAATAACATTAAAGGAAGTCAACATCAACCATGAAATTATGTGCAAGCATAGCTGCTACAAAAAAAAATGAAACGAACATAAAATCAACAACTAAAGGGTGACCCATACAAGAAATGATTTTGGGATACATGGTTCATCTTTTAGTTTTTGAATCATTACGCTCTTAGATTACTCCTTTATAAATTTTAAATTTAGATTTAATTCCCGTCTTATCTTATCATCTCCTCAAGGCAAGTAATGTTCACGATGAAATTCTAACTATTAGGGAGGACTGTAGAGTTCTATTTAACAGGAATCTTAGGGGCATATCGGCTTTATTACAGAGAGTCACGAGGCTCTCCTATCACTTACATAACTCACTACCTCTTCAATCTTAATAGACCAATGTAGTCCAGACTGCACATGGGGAATAAATATTCGAATGGACTGGCCAGGGCTGGCTCTGCTACGGTCGTCTCTGCAGAATCGGCCGCTATGCCTCTTGGCTCCATTTGAAATAATATTTTTGGATATTACCTTCAGAGGCCCCCCGGGGATTCCAATTGTCACTGCAGATGATTGCAATGCTTTGACAGAGTTCACTCGGGGAAAATAGGGACACCAGACGCTAGGGTTCCTAGAACCTAAATCTGGAAGAAAAGGTCTGTTGTTTTATTACACGGGTCCTCTTCGAGGCCCGACCAGTGCCCAAAGGATTGGTACCACGGTAATCGGTAGGCCCACAGAGAGCCTATCCTCTCCGTGACCGGTTGTGGTTTAAGATCGATTTATGTAGGTATGGTGCACGGTCGATCAAATGTGCTGTTGCACTCTCAACAGAACGGAGTTTGGATAGTCTCGAAACCCTAATCAAGAGGCTATAATATGGAATCTAGGCTTGCCTTTTAGGCTTCCCATATTATATAAATTGCTACTCATTGTGACTGTAGCACACATAAATTGCGATACTGGCGACAACTTCATATCGTGGAGTGTGTTATACTACACAATGGGGGCGATAGTCTACGCTTAAATTTCACGCGGTGCCCACGTTAATCTTGTTCAACATTACCTTCAGAGAACTGAGGTAAGAGGACGCATGCTTGAAAATTGTAAGGTTGCAAGAAAAATCTGTTCGTGTTATAAGGACAAGCGTTCGGTTCAATCGGTAAAAAGGAACAGGAATATATCTCAAGGTTTCTGGCAGTATTAACAGATCCTTGGATGATCAGCTTATATGAAGTAAGGCTGGGACTTATAAACATTGTCATAGCTTCAGGGTACAGGGTAAAGAGATAATGGTATTTCACCTCTTGTGGGAATGGCTGAACTTCATTCTTCGATAAGCAATTTCTAGAAGCAATCATAAGAGAAGACCTATCTGTGCTATCAGGAACCATCATATATAGTCCCTACAGATATTTCAGTATTATATTATAGATGGGTCTAACTAAACGCTAGTATCCATATAATGTCTGAACGAACAGGTGTTGTTAAAATGAATTATATTGAGGCTATTTGATGGCTTTCGCGTAGAAGGCTGTCATGTAAACCAACCAAAAAAACAATTTTAAAAATGGAAATTTTTTTTCTCAACTTCTTTATATTTTCCATTATTAGTTGGTCATTAAATGGTCACATTGAAACAATTACCATCAAACATTGTGCAACACTATAAGTTTCGTTCATTATTTTGAAAAAAAATTAATTTTGATTGTTAAAGCTTAAAACTTAATTAGATGAATAAACATTAAAACGAATCTTAGATAACATTTATATGAGATTTTTTTTCTTTATAATTTTATTAAGAAAAATCCCACAAAATTGTATTAAGAAAAATCTCACACAATCCCAATTTAAACAGCTTTGTAACAAGTGTTTAAAATTATCTAAGATTTGAAATTTATTTGCAAAAAAAAAAAAAAAAGAAAATCCAACTCAAAGAGAAAGTAGAAAAAGAAGAAAAACAATAAAAGTTGAAAACAGCAGGAATGATGCAATTGTTTATCGTACCCCACATTTGGGTTTGTTTGCTGCATTCGTTGCTCCTATTGATACTAAATAACATAATTAATTTTAATTATGAAGCCCTTTAGGGTTTTTCATCTTCTGCGGAACATTTATTACATTTTGACCAACTTTATGCCCCATGCAGGTTTTTTTTTTTTTTTTTTTTTGTAAAGCAGCAACGGATGAAAAGCAGTATTTGTACTGAGGAGTGTAAGTTTTATGCAGCATAATTGTTTAATTGTCTGTACTGCACCTTATGGGGTTTAAATCAAAATTACTGTTACAGTTTATTGTAACTGTAATTTAAACTCAAAATATTTAAAGAAAATTTGTTTGATACCTGCTGATTTTCACCAGCTGCTAAAAATTAATGTCAGTTTTTTATGAGTTGTGTTTTTTCTTTCCTTTGTGGTACAGTGTGTATCAATAAAAGTAAATTGTTTTTAGACTAAACGTAAGGTGGATTTTGAAGTCTTTATTTTTCAATTGTAATCCAGTTTTATAATGGTAATTTAAAAACAAAATAAAGATTACTGCGGTTATATAGCGAGTAGAGAATATTAAGAGGATTCTGCGGATTACAGCGAGATTAATGCTTCGGCACCAATCACATAAAAACAGTGATCCGGCGAAATAAATGTTTTAGTTATCACGATTTATAAGAACAATCCTTCTTGTCTTCTCTCTTTTAGTCTCCTCTTTATAAGACTATTTGTTCTCAAATTATCCCCCCGGTGCACAAATTATCTATATATATAATAAAATAGTAAGGGTCTTTGGTGAGGATTGCTTTCAAAGCAAAATCGAACAACATATTGCAAGAAGACTGACGAAATGGCGGGCACAGCTTCTCAGTGTCGGGAGTTTGATGGTCCTCATAACCTCTAAACCGGGGATAAGAACATGTGTCTAGACTTTCCATGTTCTACTAAATGCTACTAATTGTGCAATACCCGTATTGTACAACGGGGGCGCTAGTCTACGCCAAAATTTCACTCAGTGGTAAATACTACAGTTAAATCTTGATCACATTGTGTTTGTCTTGTTGACTCTTAATCCCTTGACGTTAATGCGGGGTGTATTTTGACACCTGTCCCCGAGACTTGCTTAGGCCTTAAGCTGATAAATAAGAACCTTCGGGGTCTGAGGACGGGAACTGTGCCTCACAGTTATTTCACAGACCTGGTACTGCTAGCCATACACAAAAATTGCTAATTGTTGTGTCGCCATGCTCAACACAGGCGTTGGTAGATGCATTGTTTTCATCCGGTGATAAGACCACCGTCAGGTTTAGGGGAAGATCCAGGCACTGACAGAAATCTTTATTTGTATTTGTATTTATTTGTATTTATTTATTTGTTTTCATTTCCTGTACAACAAGATTTAGTCTTATAATTAGAGTACAGGAACGCACATCGTTATAAACATTTTATGATTAATAAACATTACAATGTAATTAATGAAAAAAGTAAAATAAAATAAACTTATACTTAAACTTATAAGTTAAGTTTATATATATCAATAACAATGTTTGCGGCAAAAAAAAGAAGAAAAAATTAGGCAAATGATTTAAATAAAAATTTTTCGAAATTATTAGCATTGCTGTTAATTTGTTGACTTAATGGAAGATTGTTCCAAAGACGAGCGGCATATACATGAAAATGCCATTCAGACACTAGAGATTGATGTCGCGGTATTACAATGTTTCTGTTTCGTAGTGATTGGAAAAAACGTATTTTGTCAAATATATATTTAGGAGTTTGAGTATTAATGACTTTATGCAAAAAAATAAGAGTACGTATTTTTAACAAATTTTCGAATGATACCCCATAAAGATTATTGGCAGCAGAGGACACGTGGTCAGACCTTTTTAGTTTGTACACGTATCTAATAATGTTATTATATAAAACACTTAGTTTTCTTTTGCTAATTGAGTCACAGTTTCCAAATAGTTCACACCCATATAGTAGGGAGGGAATCAGATATGTCTTGGCAAGTAAGATCCTTATGCTCAATGGGGTGAAATACTGTGTCAGGTTATTGTTAAAAATTATCCCAAGATTTTTTGCTGAGTTAACAATTTTAATTTTCTCACCATTCAATAAAACGTCATCGGTAACGAAGGGCATTAATCTTTTCTTACATATTAAAATACATTTGGATTTACCAGGATTCAAACATAGTCCGTTTGCACTGGCCTAATTCAATATACCTAATTCAATATTTTCGACTGGGCTGCTTAATGTAATCTGTACATCATCTGCATATAAGTGGACTTTGCATTTCGATAAATGTTTTGGCAGATCATTTGCATAGATAGATAATAAGAGTGGTCCTAATATGGAATCCTGAGGAACCCCCCGGTTAACAGTTAAGCTGTCAGACCAAGTATTATTCACAACTACCGATTGCTTTCGATTCGTTAGGTATGATGATAGCAATTTAGTTGACATGCTCGAAAAATTAAAAAAATGTTTCAGTTTTTTGATAAGTAAATCATGGTCAACTGTATCGAATGCCTTCGAATGATCAAGAAGCACTAAGAAATTGATATGCCCATTTTCTAAGCCTTGGCGTATGTTTTCACTCACTTCAACAAGAGCTGTAACGCAACTATGACCTCGACTAAAACCAGATTGGTAATCGGTGAGGAAGTTATGAGTACTTAAATAAGCAATTATTTTCTTATATAATAACTTTTCTAAAACTTTTGAAAGAAAACATAATATTGCGATAGGTCTATATTCTCCATTCGCCTTAGGCAATGGCACAATTTTTGCATGCTTCCAGTTGTTTGGGTATATACCTGTCATTATGATTGAGTTAAACAGATGTGTAATATATGGGATAATTAGGGGCAAAAGTAGTTTAATAAATTTCGGGTGTATGTTATCACTACAGACTGAATTTGATTTTATTAAAGAGCATGTTGACATGACGTCATATTGCGTAACACGAGAAAAGCAGAAATGGCCGTTTACTATTTCATCATCTATGTTTGGGGTATCGGGAGAGAAATCGAAGTAATCGGGATCTGGTTGAATTAAGGGAAAATTAGTAAATGTTCTGTTGAGCATGTTTGTGTCCACTTGGGGATCAACACTGTTGTTTGCATTGCCAACTCCGATTTCACGAATTGTATTCCACGTTTGTTGTGAATTTTTAGCACTACTAAAACGATTAGAATAATAACGGGTGATTTTTTTGAGGTTAGGATTTTCATGCATTAGTATTTGACAGATCACGTGAGATTTCAGACATGGTGCCAAAGAGAAAGATGCTCAGTATGCTTTGACATTTCATCATGAATAGACTTACTAACGAGCAACGCTTGCAAATCATTGAATTTTATTACCAAAATCAGTGTTCGGTTCGAAATGTTCAAATGTGACAAATTTTGTTCAGCGATGAGGCTCATTTCTGGTTGAATGGCTACGTAAATAAGCAAAATTGCCGCATTTGGAGTGAAGAGCAACCAGAAGCCGTTCAAGAACTGCCCATGCATCCCGAAAAATGCACTGTTTGGTGTGTTTTGTACGCTGGTGGAATCATTGGACCGTATTTTTTCAAAGATGCTGTTGGACGCAACGTTACGGTGAATGGCGATCGCTATCGTTCGATGCTAACAAACTTTTTGTTGCCAAAAATGGAACAACTGAACTTGGTTGACATGTGGTTTCAACAAGATGGCGCTATATGCCACACAGCTCGCGATTCTATGGCCATTTTGAGGGAAAACTTCGGAGAACAATTCATCTCAAGAAATGGACCGGTAAGTTGGCCACCAAGATCATGCGATTTGACGCCTTTAGACTATTTTTTGTGGGGCTACGTCAAGTCTAAAGTCTACAGAAATAAGCCAGCAACTATTCCAGCTTTGGAAGACAACATTTCCGAAGAAATTCGGGCTATTCCGGCCGAAATGCTCGAAAAAGTTGCCCAAAATTGGACTTTCCGAATGGAGCACCTAAGACGCAGCCGCGGTCAACATTTAAATGAAGTTATCTTCAAAAAGTAAATGTCATGGACCAATCTAACGTTTCAAATAAAGAACCGATGAGATTTTGCAAATTTTATGCGTTTTTTTTTTAAAAAAAAGTTCTCAAGCTCTTAAAAAATCACTCGTTATTCTGTTTTTGCCTTTTTTATTTTCTTATTAACATTATTTCTAGCAGCAGAAAAATTTGAATAGAGCTCAGAAGTTTTAAATCTCTTCCACCTGGCATATGCTATATCCCTTTGATGTATGGCATCCTTGATAGTCTTGGAGAACCAGGGTTGTTGTCTAGGCTTTATTTTTTTCTGTTTTAATGGTACAGTTAAGTTAAAGAGGTCCTGAATGCTATGCTCTAAAAACGAAGATTGTTCCTCAACAGAAAGCATAAAATAGAAATCTTTATTACAATTCTGTTCGGTAATACCATGGGTCAAGAGTGTTTGAAGCTTTTCAACTCCTTGACGTTTCCTGAGTATGTGAGGACAATAGACCCCGGGACTAACATGTGGCCTGAAACAAAATAATACTACTAGAGCTGATACCCCCACGGGGGAATCCCCACTGTCCCCGTAGTTGGTTAGTGTAATGGCCCTTTGGGAAGGCAGATATAGTCCGGCGTGTTGCTTCTCTCCAAAATCAGCCACTAGTGGTGAGGCGGGAATTTAGATGGTCTCCTAGTGATAAGCAAGGGTCATGGTCCTGCCTGCCATGTTCAAAAATTACTATTTATTGTGTCGCTGAGCTCAACGAGGGCGTTGGTAGAGATTCACTGATTTCACCCAGTGACAAAACCACCGTCAGGTTAAGCCGACAATCTAGGTACTGACGTAAATCTGTAGCAAAATCCATGTGTTCCAAAATCCCACAATTATCGAACAATAGGGCGCAAGATTGCCAAGCTACTTTATATGAGGGGATGCATACCCGTATACCAAAAAATAGTCAATCACATATTTATGTGCTGTTTTTCTTTGTTTTTTTTTCAACACAGCTTCCTTTTCGTTTACATTTAGCCAATTATACTTTACCAATTAATTGTGTTACTTTCTTGGGGAAAGGGATAAAATAGAGATAAGACATTAGAGAAATTAAGGAATAGAGAAAAGCTTAACTTTTGCCAACTCTTTAGTGTTGCATCGCCTTTGGTGTTAGTCGCAATTTACATAGGACAGAAACAGGGCAGACATTTTTTGAATTCTCTTTTGCTCTTGCTTAAACAATTTACATTGGACATAAACAAGACAGACAGATTTTTGCACATTTTATTTTCTGTGTTATATTCTTTACATGTTTGTGTGTTTCAAAATATCTGTGTGTTTAATATAAACTCATTAAAATGAGGCCGACTTGAGAAATATAAAGTGAAGCAACAAAGAAAAAAGCGAAAAGCAGAAAAGAGAAACGAAAAAATGTCCAGTACACTAGTCATGAAATACACACTCTACCTCTTCAACCCCTTGCCTACAAATCTCGTCTGTCTGCCCATTTTTCTGTCTAATGTAAATTGCGACTTAAGTACGAGCATTGATTTCCAAGCCAGTATAGCCAAATTATTAATATTTTACTAATTACTTATATAAATATGACAAATTGTTGTTAAATTCAATAACAGAGTGCAACACGGAAAAAAATAACCATATACGGACACCACTACGTGATAAAAGACTAAAAAAAATACCCCTGTCTCCCAGTTTTGCCCAAAGTCCTCCAGTTTTTTTTTATAGGCCCTCAAAGATGTGGGGCCTCGATGTCATTTTTGCAAAAAAATGATAATTTCCTCAAGCTCATATTTTGCAAACCGTTTGGAATTTTGATATACTCTCTGAGGCAAAGTTGTAGCTCTTGTCATAAAGAATAAAAATTGTGAACATATAAAATCAAAAAAACTTCATCTTCAAGGTCAAAATCGCAAAAAAATTTTAAAAATTCATTTTTTTTACCTTTTTTCCCCTGTTCAGGTCCATAGGTAGCAAACCGTTCAAAATTCAAGGAAACAATCAACTACAAAAATGAACCTAAGATCTCAATAAACAACTTTCTAGAACGTATAAACTTCCTAAGAAAGATTCTTAATACCGTTTAGGTAGCGCTTAGGTAGCCGCAAAAGTGAAAAATTTCCCGAAAATTTTTTAATTTCTAAACGGTGGTGTCCGTATATGGTTATTTTGCCATGACTTAAAAAATTACACAGTGTGTAAATAACATGAAAAATAATAATGAAAAATATTTCCAAATTTTTGGATAAAAATTCAAATGATAATGTTGCTCTTTTATCTTCTCACCATTTCAAATTGGTTTATGTGTTTTTCATATTTTTTTTTAATTCTTCATTTTTATATCCACAGGAAATTGTGCAAAAACGCGTGCTATTCAACATTTAGTCATTTTAAGTCATTTTGAAATTAATAAAGCTGTTTCTGTTTTAATTTTTATAATGATTTACCTGCCTTACGTTGGCTGGAGCTTTTGTTCAAAACCCCGCATGAGTTCATTTTCGTTTAAAATATTTTTATAAAACTTGAAATATTGTTTTAATTTTTATTATTATAACCTTTAATTCAACGACACGAGATATAAAGATAAATTCATTTAATGTTAATGTTATCGTTTTGGATTTGCTGCTTAATCTTCAGTCTAATTCTCCGCATTTATTTATTTATTTTTTTTTTGTTTGCTTTAAATATTATTTTTTTATGCAAAAGAAAAGTGTTTTATATTTTTTTTATAAAATGTTTTCATGCAGCTTTCTTTGTTATTTTTCATGTTAATGTTTGCAAAAATAATAAAATTTATAATGAATATTTATTTTATGTACTGACCACAATTATAGTTTCTTTACTGCTAATTTATTTTTAAATATTTTCTTTAATTTATAATGGAACTGGGTACATTTTCCGAAAAATCTCAAGACTAGCACAACATTAATTAATTAGAAAAATTCTAAATACTTTGTAGCCTTTACTAATGGTATGGCAAATATTGCTTAGTAAGAAAAAAATATTATTTTAAATAGTGTGCTCCGCTAGGCTATTAGTTAGTATCCTAATCTATCAATATGAGGGTTGTGGGTTCGATTCCCATCAAGAAGCAGGACTTCTTTACTATGCTCGATAAATTAAGTTGGAATATAATTGGTAATTGCATTGTAAGATTTAATAAATACATAAAATTATCTTAAATAAAGTAGTAAAGGGTGTTCTTTTATAGAGGCGGAAAACTTTAAATGGAAGTAAATCACAGAAAAACGTTCTTAATATCCACCCTGTAGACTCTTTAAGTAAATAATTTTATGACAGTAATCTTCAAATATGATTAAATCCATATGATTATAGACCTGGAACTATACATTTCCCCAAGGAGAATAAACTAATCACGTCAAATCATATGAATGTGGTGGCTAGTGAACAGGTTTGTTTCTAGAAATTATTCGTTTGCTAAATGTTTGCGGAAAAATAGTCTGCCTTCCAATCGGGGCACGAATAAGTTAGTAAATATGTCTTTATAGCGCTAATAGATGACTGTAAAATTCTGGTCATAGTTATTTTTGAAGTTACATGATTCAATGATTTCACCGTCCAGTCACATTTTCTGGACGTTATTGTGTTTAAACTATGACTCGACGATTACCATTGCTTTAAATGTGGTATATTATTTTGCTGCATGCAAAATGACCCTATGAAAATTCGCCCAAAAGCATAAATGAAAAATTTCCCAAGAAATCTTCATACAAAATTGGGTAATATTTCATGTGATAAGTTACCCAAAAATGTTGGGTGTTTTTTCGTCATTTTTGGATAATAATTAATTTTTATATTTTTGGGCAATTGTTCATTTCAATTTGGGCCGCAGGCCAAAAATTGTATAAAATATGAAAAATCGCGCGATTTGTATAAAATATGAAAAATCGCGCGATTTGTATAAAATATGGAAAATCGCGCGATTTTTCCTATTTTATAAAAATTTAATTTAGCAACGATTTAATTTAGCAACGTTTGTAGCGACCGTGACCATGGTTACTCAGCGTTCCTTTGGCAGCACCCCCAGGAGCAGCAGGTGTCACTGCTTTCTTGGATTTTGATCAAAGATTACATATAGAAGTTGCAAGCTGAAAGCTTTCTCGGTAAATTAAACCAATATTAATGCCTTTACTAAAACTATTGACATTTTTATATTTAATAAGAAAACTATAGATAAATTTGGGCGATAATTCCTTTATATCTATTTGGTTATTTTTCACAATTTTTGGCCCAAATTTCCATTTTTCTTTTTTTGGCAATCTTTCATTTCTTTAGGGTGATTATCCATTCGGAAATTTTTCATTTTTGTTTTTGGGCGATTTTTCATAGGGCCATTTTGCATGCAGCCATATGTGTACTTCATTACTGAACAAAATTTTCAAATCATAATAAATTGCAAAACTAAACTAATCTAAAAATAACCGAGAATTAACAAATCAACTGTCAGACAAAACAGTAGTTTCAAGTTAAAGTTATCTGCCTGTAAAAAACATGCTACAACATAAAATAGTAACAATACCGTGCTTGTACATGAATTAGTTTGGTCGTGAAGATGGTCATCGTTTTTAGAATCTTTATATGTCTCTCTGCTCCGTATCATAATGTGTGTGCATACAGTATACTGTTGTTTGTGTTTATATCAATGTGATTACTAAAATAAGTGTTGTTAACTAGCTAAAACTCAACAACAGAAAATGTTGACACTTTATTTTTGTAGCTTCATTCAACCTTTGGTTAGCAAAGAAAGCAACTTTTCTTTATTTTCTTTGTTCCAGCCAGAGTTGGTTACTTAACCAAAATTGGTTATTTTTTTTTGTCCTGATGTGTAGATGTGTACTTTTTTAGATTTTGGTTACTTTCTTTCTCACCAAAATTTGTAGATGTACGAGTATACACGATACGTATTTTATATGCTAATTTTTCAAATCGCGCTTTAATACTACATATATTTGTTTAACATTGCCATGTACGCGTTTTTATTTCATCGTCTTGACAACACTATGAGTATTTACAAATGTAATACCAAATGTAGGCCAGGATTTACTATCCTATACAATCGTACGAATTAATCACAAAAAATCTGACTAAAATGCCGCTGGAGGTGCCACACTATCGCAAAAAAAAATGCAACTTTGATCATATAAAAAAACATTATTTTTAATACTGTTTTTTTATATGAAGTTTGACTTTTCTCAAGACAAATTTATTCCAGTTATAGCCACTATGTTACCAAATCTTACAGACCTATAAAAAAAGTCTGTCACATACATACATTTCTAATCAACACTATCATTCTTTTTTAGCACACGTACTATTTTTGACAGATCGAACGACTAAGTATGATAATGAATCCTTTATCTAATAATCTACCTTGGGATACTAAAAACTACATCTTTTTCTTTTAATGGCGGCTTTTGACCTTATAAACGAATAAAAAGTGATTAAGAAATTTTTAATTTCAGGAAAAAACAAACAATAGTATTTAAATAGCAGAGACAACAACCATTTTTTAATTAAATAAATATTCCATGCGATAAAAAAGTTTTCCCTTATAACTATTTAGTAAGTATTCTGCACAGATTTTCGGATTTTTTAAGAAATATGGTTACTGTTTCCAAACCCTTGCATCTCAGGGAATCAAACCGGTACGATTAAGAAGATAATAAATCATACTAATAAACTGTGTTCACACTTTTTTCCAAAAGTAATTGTGAACATTTTTATAACATTTTCAAAATGTTGACTTAGTGAAAATTTCACAAATACTTTTGGAAAAAAATGTGAACACAGTTTATTAGTATGATTTATTATCTTCTTAATCGTACCGGTTTGATTCCCTGAGATGCAAGGGTTTGGAAACAGTAACCATATTTCTTAAAAAAATCCGAAAATCTGTGCAGGATACGTACTAAATGTATGGGAAAACTTTTTTATAGCATGCTATATTTTTCAAATAAAAAAAAATGGTTTTTGTCTCTGCTAGTTAAATACGTATTTATCTTCACACACATACAAAGTGGTAATTAAAGTAAAATTGTATTTCTCTTTATATTTATTTTGTTATAATTTTGACACTTATTATTTATTTTTTTACTTATTATCAATTTTTTAATTAATTATAATACATATATGTATATGCATGTGTGCATAATTATAATATGTAATCAGCTGCGTAGTACAACTTTTTTCGTAATAAAATGTGAAATAAAAAAACCCAAATTTAATTTAAATAAATAAAAATAATATTTAATTTTGATTATTTTTTTCCCATTTGGTTACATGTTCAAGAAAATTTGGTTGTAATTTTTAACTGATATTGATTCATCATAAAAAAATAATTAAAATATTTCAATTGAATTGAAGAAAAACATATCAACCAAGAAGAAGCTTTAGATGGTGGTAGATTTCGTACTCACCAACTGACGATTGATGATTGAATAAAATTTCTCGTATTCTATTATCTAAGGTTGGTGGGTTAAATAGATTATGTTTACAACTAAACACTCTCCAAAGTAGCTGAGAAAAGATTTAGCGATTCAGAAAATAGGTTAGTTTCTGCTAGTATCTAAGATATTATTTTTCATATTTTCTCTTTAAAATTATTTACCTAAGTTTAAAAAAGAAATATTCTTTCAGCTGAGAGAAAATAAAATGAACTTAAGCCTTGCTTGAAAAATTTACTTATATGTTAATCAATAGTGCGACTGATTAATTTAGATATTAAAACTATGGTACAGTAGTGTGGATTTACCGATTTGTGTTTTAGTTTTGTAGTTTGAAACAATAATGAAAAGACATTGATACAAGAAACATTTTTTTTAAATAATTTAAAACATTTTAAAGAGACTGCACGCAAAATGGCCCTATCAAAAAGCGAAATGAAAAATAACCCAAGGAATCTTCATACGGAATTGGACAGCTTTTGTCACGAAAAGTAAACCTAAAAATTTTATATGATTTTTCGTCATTTTTGCAGATTTCTATATTTTTGGCGCTTATTTATAACGAAATGTTGCTAAAGTTTTTTATTGAAAGATTGCCATTTTTCTGCATCGTATAGTGAATTTTCAAGACGTTTGCTTGAGATTCGTTGTTTTGGGACACTGTTAAATTCAGGAAAGTAAATCGCATACGTTTTTATTGACTTTAAACGATTTTGAGAGGTTTGCAATATATTTTTTGGTGGTGCAACGAATAAAGGTTTTGTATTGATTTTTTCTGTGAAAGGGTTTATTAGTAGCTACTTATGTTAATTTTTTGAAAATTTTTTTAATTTTTAATGATAAAAAATTTTGTTCAAAATTAAAAAAAGGTTTTTTTTGTAAAATTTTTGGTAAAAAAAAAAGTGAAAAGCTTTTTAATAGTGATCTCCATCGCGATCCTAAAAATGTTATATATCACTACAAAATTTACGATCTCTTCTTTTATGCTGTAAAAAAATACGTTGCGCATTTTTGCGACATTTTTTTGCGATTTTTTGAAAATTTTACCTTTTTATGTTTTCTTTTATCTTGGATAGGTAAATACGAGTAAGAAACCCTTGTATATTCGTAAAAATGTTTTGGTTTTTAATAACTGAAGATAGATGTTTTTTATTTCAATCATTACATCTAACACTGTTATTACCTGTACAAAAAGCAATTTAAATATCAAAATAGATATAGACGTAGATGCCCTTTCTTTCGGACTATCTACCTTAAACGCCAGAATTCGCCTATTTGAGAGCATATTACACCTGTCATATAAACTGACAGTGAAAAAATGGCAAATAAAATCTGATGCGGACAAAGCCATTGTTAACGCGAGGAAAAAAAATATCCAAGAAAAATTTAGAAGTGAATTAAAGCTAATAGTGGGTGTACCGAAAGCTGGATTTGGAAACACCAACGATGGTAACACTAGTAGAAGATTTTTTTAAAATCCTGATTAAGCTGCAGAAATAACAGTACTTAACGCTGAAGAGGATTCAGATTCGGAAGAGGTCTTTGAAGAATCTGACGAAGAAGAACCATGGCACTCATCATCACCTTATTTCAAAGGAGAAGTTGTTTTAAATAAATTAATTGTTATAATTTTAAATAAAATTTATCGTTATAATCATAAATAAGTTATTACAATGAATAAATTAATTATTTTCCGATAAATAAAAAACTATAAAGTAACAAATTACAAAAATATTTTTTTTAATAATATTCTTGGGAGGCGGGGATTGGTTAGGCATTGGAAAGCTTAAAAATGAATATTTTTAGGAAATTGGCAAAAAAATAAAAATTTTTTTTTTTTTTCACAGGGGCGTTTGGGGGGTGGGAATGGAGGAATACCTCTCCCTGCACATAAAAATTTATTTTTATTTATTTAATAATTTTAATAAAAATAATTTTAATAATTGCATTATTTTTTCAAATAATTTTTTATTTCACCGCCCACAAAAGGGGGCGTGGCTAAAAATGGCATTTAAGAGTCTCTTGAGTCCAACTTTAGATTTTTGAACATTCTTTTACCTTAAAAGTTGTAATTGCTAAACAAAATTACGGGAAAATCAAAAAAAAATTGCATTTTTCAGAGGTAGGATTAGTTCTTCCAAGGGGAACTTTTTTCTCCTTGATCCGATTTTTCCTATTTTATAGCATTGACAGCCTATGACCATAATAAAGCTTTTTATTAACTCAGTACATTTTTAGAGCCAATATAAGCTAAAAAAAAGTAATGTCCGGCTAGATTGGCAAAATACCCTTATGTGCGTCTGTACGTAGCCATATAACATTAAGTCGTACGAGCATTAAAAGCGACTCTAATCACCTGGCCCCAATCAGATATTGCTACAAGATCGGTCAATTACGTTTTGTCTTTTGGCCTAATCTCTAAAAAGCTCGGCCGTTTACTGAATGAATACAAATAAATATGAGTTGAAATATTTAATTAACATTTAACTCTTTCGAAAAACAAGAATTGAATCTTCAACAAATCAAAATAATTTCCTTGAAACAATTAGACTGATAAAAAAGATGATTTAGTTAATTTTTACTGCACACTTTTGTTTCTTTATTCTTGTTATTAACGATAATTTACCGACTTGTCAGTTTAATTAAACAAAAAGTTTTTAACTTTAACACTCTTACTCTTTTTCGGTTTCTTTCGTTTTAGTTTTCAATTTAAATAAAAATCTTAATTTTACTTTCAAAATCATGTAGTCACGTTTTATTATGGACTACAACGAAATAGTAATCATAACACAAAAATACCAGCCAAATGATAACTATCATTGCGAAAAATAAAGAAACGCTATACGATCGTAGTTTAAATAAACAGCAACAGCAGCAGCAGCAGCGACTAAACTATAAATAAAGTCTTAAGAAAAAAGAATTCAAGGTCAATTTGAAAGAACACTAAAACGCAACAATGTTGGAAGAAAATTATAAATAAAAAAAATTATTTCTTTTAAAACCCCCATCATAAAAGAATAAAAAGTGTAAGGGTTTAACGAAAACATCAAGTGGTTATAAAAATTATGTTACAACTTTAATGATAAACATATTTTGATAAGCCACCACAAAACCACACCACACCACTCTTTATGAAAATTAATATCAATTTGTATCTGCTTAAATAGGAAGCCTCACGTTTCATGTGTTTCAGGTTTAGAGAAAACAATTAAATAAAAAAATCATTATAAAACTACTTCAGCTGTCAAATAAATTTTTTAGCAATACAAGAAAAAAGAAAGAATAAATATGATGTTTTAAACATCTTCTGCCCGCTAATTTAATATTAAAAAAAAATAATTTCTTAAATTAAAATGACGTAATTTAGGAAGAACCCTAACCACTTTTCATTTTATTATTTCTGAACAAATATTCACGTTATTTAAGGTGCCAACAAAGAGCCAGGTGCGATTTTGCTGATCCAAATTTTTAACTGACACATGGTAAATTATTGCTATTTGGTTTCTTTTTTATTAGAAATTATTTAATAAATTGAAATTAATAGTAGAAAAATCAATTAAACTTTAAGTGAAGTTCAAGTTTCTTAGATAAAAAATTAGTAAAAGTATTTTAAAATAGTAGATTAGTTTTGCAGTCGGTTTAAGAAACTCAGTAGCAAATAAACATATGGTTTATTCAATTATCTATACATATAATAAAATGGTAACTCATTTCTGTCTGTCTGTCCTCCATTGTTTGTGTTCGCATCACGTTAAAACTACTGGATGGATTTTAACAAAATTTTGTGAGGAGGTACCTTGGTATCCTGGTCCCAATATAGGATACTTTCTGTTTCTCAAAAATATCTCATTTCCAAGAGAAGTGGAGAAAAAGTGGTGAAAAACGCAATTTCCGGATTAAAGGTGCTAAAATTTTCGGTTTAAAACTGGGATATTTTCAACACGGGTTTTTTCAACACGGTTACATTTTCACCACACACCTTCTTATTTTTGAAAGTGGGATATTTGAGAAACTATTACGCAACAGATGGCGCCAGTTGATTAAGATTTGTATTTTTAATTTGTGGAATTACATTGTTATTAAAATATTTTAAACACCTCTTACAGAGGTTTACAATAATTTTTAGAATTTTAGAATTTTTAATAAATTTTAGAATTTTATCGAGGGATAGGTAACTTTATATAAATTAAATACATAAACCATAACTGAAGCATTATAAAAGTAAGAGTGTCTTTCAATTGCTGTAGAATACTTTCAAAGCAAAACCTAGCAAAATATTGTCTGGACGCCCACGACGTGGCGGGCACAGCTAGTATGAAATAATTCAAAGGTTAACAAAAGCTTAATTACGATGGCTAAATTGATTAGGATTAATGCTAGATCGAATGTGATCGCCAGATTCGCAGGTTTGGGATTTGTGATTCGAGGAGCAGACTTGGTTGCTAACAAGTTCTTTTGATCGCGATCGAAGCGCACCAGCACTTACTAGAGCCTGTAGTGATTTTATTACAGATTTTTGAATGATAACTATAGACCTTCATCGATACAAAAAGGCTCTTGTAACACAAATTAAAACTTTTCGAAAAATACTGAGTATATTGTTTTATAACCAAGTGGTAGAAAAATCCTATATTCAGTTTGGCGATTTTGGTGAACAATTTTTATTTATGGTCCTTGAAAAATTCTGAAAAGGTGTCATCAGTTTTTGTCTAATATCTCAATCAATCTGGGTGATACGGCTTAACTTTGTTTTGGCAATAATCTGGCTGAAAATATGATAATTGGTCATCAATTAAGCCGAACTGATTATACGCTTTTACCACCCTTTGGTAAGATCTCTAAGATCTCCCATAGCATCCTCATTTCACATGTATCTACCAATAGTTCTTCCACCTTTTCAGGTTTAAAAAGTCCACCCATTGAAGGCCCTGTTCTCACTTTATCTTTACTTAGTCAGCTTTAATTATCAGCTTTGTCTATGTATTCAAACACCAGCATACATCAACCCAAGCACTTATACCTGGTATACGAACATATACTCCTTACGTCTTCTGTAATGAACGTCTGATGAAGCCTATAGAGTGCTTTCCTTTATGCTATCCATCGGCGAATAAAACGTCATCACTAATTATATTTTTCTTGATGTTTCGCCCAAGTCAATGGCATCAGTTTTTACATGCCATTTTTATAATGATTTTTTTTTATTTATTAATAAGCGCGTTTGTTTTCTAAGTCTTTTGTTTTCTATGTAAATTTATGCCCTCAATTTGGTTTGTTTGGTTACAGGTCAACTTTAATTGTCAGCTTTCAATTTTATAACATATTTATCGTTTTATTATAATTGAAACTTTGTGTTAGAGCTTTCTAAAAGCACTAAAAACGCATGCACGTTTTTTTGCTAATGCCTTTTTAAGTTTTCGCAATTTTTGTGCAAAACATAATTTTGATCAACCAATCTCCTATTAAAGTTAAAAACAAAACAAATACAAACTGAAATATTTGTATCTTTAGTTTTTTAAAACATAAAAACACAACGAAAAAGTTGTTATTAGACATCTCCAACTGTAGCCTTAAAATACAAACAGATAACCACTAACCATTAATAACCAACCATTTAAGCTGAAAAAAAATATGTAAATATATTTTTAACTAAAGATTTAGATCAGAGATACCATATATATCATTTGAAATAAAAGCCATTGTCAAGCATCCATCAAGAGTAACTACAAGTTGACTTAATACACTCAGGCTTATAACTTGCTTATTTTTTTTAATAATATAGGGTTGATATCGAAGAAGACCGCTAACTTTATTTGTCCCTTTTCAACTCCATTCATTCATCAATGCTTTCAAGCACGCAATTGGTGCTAACGCTCACATTTACTCTCGAATGCAGTGATTTCAGAGTTTCGATTGGTAACTGATAATAGACGACATTTTGCCTCAACACGGAGTCTCTTGTAATTGCCAGCATTTGTCTAAGAGTAGATTAGCTGTGGCATCCACATTTGACATATGTCAGCCCGAGTTTAAAAGCCAGTGCTGGACACACACACAATATGTAAGCTATAGTCTCAGTATCTTCGAGGTATAGTAAGAAATAATCATATTCGTTGGTTAATTTCCATTCCAGTTTAGGGTACTTTGATTATAGCTAAACAACTTTCTGGTATTCGTACCGAGAAGCTGTTGCATCATGAGTGCCTTTCGAGATTAATTTGTCTACCTATAGAGAGGTATTTATACACTTCTATAATGGCCAATACAAATAGAATTCCTTCAAATTCTAACCTCTTCACTTCTTACCAGGCTTACTCGTCTATCACTGTCGGATTTCACGATTCTGTTTTATTTCTTTAAAATTATAATTCCTAAGATTTTCAGTATTAGAGACAAGTCCACCCATTTGCTACTTCATTTGCTCAAATAAGCAATTAATGCTAGAGGTATCCAGGTATCCAGAGTTCGATCGATTAACTTAGCCAGCTTTCTAGCAAGATCTAACTAGCAAGAATCAAGCGTGTTTACAGACTATACACTCAGTTAAGTCGCGCCTAAATAAATCTTCCAAATTAAAGTTCAACTTTTGCTCCACCTAAAAATAAGTTATTAGAGCGATTACTTGTTTACCGGGGAAATATCATTTATAAAACATTTATACTGCCATTAAAGCAGGCTCCTATTAGAACTACTGACTAAATAACAGTGCGAAAAATCAAAATTCTTTTAATAAACTATTTATCTACGGTTAGGGTAACGAGGATCATCGCAAGCACTCGAATGACAGTTCTAAAATAGATTAACTAGTGGATTCTATGTGCTGTTGTATGGCAACATAGGTCACAGAAATTGCGGTGGAATTTTGATAATTGCGAACTGCTTTACGAAGGAGATACATATGGTCTTGGCATTCGTAAAGCTAAAGTTGGTACTTTGTTTTTTAAGTTTAACGTCGTAAATGGTCTTATTGTTATCATCCAGTAATAATCCCCCATATTGAGTGTCTTCTTATTTTTTTTTTGGTTGTGCTAGTCTATCAGGGAAGGGGTTTTGGGTTCGTTTCCCGCCAAAGACTCTATGCCATGGCTTCGCAGATACTGTTATATTTATAAAAACAAACAGAATCTAGACCTTCCGGCACAGATATAAATACAGAATAGCTCTAATTCCTAAACATAAACACTTTAGAACAAATGAATTTTTACTTCTGTCTTTAGAAGAAAGGAGAAAGGCACTTCTGGCCTTTGGTAGGTAACCGATATCGCTTCCAGTGGAACACTTTGATCTGACTTATTCGAAAACGTATGTGTTTATATGATAAAGAAGAGAAAGAGCCAATACAAAACCTTAACTGCGTCTGCTTAACACTTCGACTGCTTAACACTTCATCTTTTATAACCTGGCCTATCTTAGAGATACGTCATTCACTAGTCTTTTTCGGTTCGTGTAAAGTTGTGGACTGGTTTTTGGAAACTATAATTTGCTTTATTAAAATAAGGCTCAATGGCTTTTAAGGAAACTACTTTTAGGTAGATTCTCGATTCATTCAAACCAAACCAAACCCTACACCAAATCCATTTTTTATATAAAAGTTTTATTTAATTTTTCCTGCCATTTGTGTGTTAAAGTGTTGTGCAACCCTTAAAAAACAACATGACAGCTAACAGTTTATAGGTTCTAAAAACGGGAGCTAATAAAACAATATTTCAAAAATAATATTGCTGATTCATAATCTACAAAAGTTACACGTTTACTGCATTTTAGGATGTTTGAGTAGCGACTGTTACTGATGGAGCATCAGTAACACGGCTTAATAACGAAGTTCTTTCATTTTAAAGTGGATCATATTTAAGTGGGTGTCATGTTGGTAGAAAAGAAGAAGGTGTCATAATCACATATCTTGTCCCCCGCACTCTCTGTTTTCTCTTTCAAATACTAGAGCGAAAAAAATAGGTGAGCATATAGCAAAGCAATTGTAGAGAAAGTTAATCTTTAAGTATGTCCAGTGAAAGAGAGAATAAATGTCAGAAAAATAAATGTATTTGCCTAGAAAAGTACTAACATGTGAGTTCCTACAACGCAATTTCCAGAATTCATCAAATTAACGAAAGATAGAATCCCAAAGCATATTTAAGGGTATTCTATAATTAATGTAGGGGGAATATCGAAGCAGACCAGTTCTATAATGGGTCCCTATTTGACCCATTATGCCTTTCATTACAGGCAATCAAAATGTATTTTACGGCAACCTACTTTCATTGAGTCACGTGCTACAACCTGCCTTTAATCTTGACATTAGTGATTTCAGACTGTCATTTAGTAACTATTCGGCCTTCTTTCTCATCACGCAGTCTCTAGTAATTGCTAGCACTTGTTCAAGGCTCAGGTCCCCCATGGCATCCACATATAACAGGCTTCCAGCAATGGTCCTGAGTCTTATGCTAGCCAGTGCTGGACATTCACACACACTGTGCGCTGCCGTCTTAGCCTCTTTCCTTTCCCGTCTCCTCTTCTGCCTCTCACTTTTAGCAAGCCAAACCCCTAAGGATCTGTGAGCATATACACTATCTCAACCAGAATCTCACAAAGAGAACAAAACATGTAAAAATTTTAAATCAGTAACATACCAGCTTTCAACAAGATAGGTTTGTGTCACTTTGCTAAATATTTAGCAAACCAAAGCATTTTCATTTCTACCACTTTTTTTTGGTTGGGGGCCTTTGCTTTTAGGGATGAACTGTAGAGACTGCGACTCGCTGTTGAAGAAATGTTTTGTGGTGCCTGCTTCCGAGAAGGTTTTACCTAAGCCCACAGGGCCAGGTGCTTCCAATTCACCCACATTTATCTCCATAGCCGCAGGAGTATCTTCATAGACTGACCAGTCCACCACTTCCGAGGTTTCTTTGTCATTATCTTTCGATATCCTCCTTTGGCCAGTGGCAACCAGAGTTCCTAAAGGCATTAATCTCTCCACCTCTAGCGAGGCTTTCTTGTCCATCCCTGTCGAAATATCCCGGTTCAACGCCACGGGAGAACCTTTAGAGATTAACCTGTTCACCCCTTGCGAGGCATTCCTGTCTATCCCTTCTGAATTCTTTCCTAGGCCATTATTGAAGAAAACGAAGTTCACTCACACAGAGCTCCGTATGCATGGGAAAGTCTACATTGAAACTGGAGGTCGATCGCTATCCAGAGTTCACATACTAAGGGCCAAGCACACTCTTGACCATGCAACCCTAGGGTATGCTGTTCCAACGTGGATTATTGAGCTTGTAACAACTAGGCCTCTTTAACCACTAACTAGCCATTCAGGTTCTCGGCACAGCTATCAACCATTTTAACCTTACAAGTGGGATGTTTAAGAGCAACTATTTTGGAATCCTCCCTACCCCACTAGCATAATATCAAAGAGATATTTACAGCACTTAAAACAGTTCCAATAATGCATAAGACATTTCCGGATCATTTAATCTATTTCTGTTAACAGAATTGGTTTCCAATTTCTTGAATTTTAACACCACTGAATTTATTTGCAAAATTCTTTGCCAATAAGCTCTCAATCACACGTAAATTAAAGAGCGAAATTCATCGCAACATTAACATTATTCAGCCACATTTACGCGAAATGATCTATGTGCTACACTGTGTACTTTATAATTATTTAATTAAAATATTCCATAACTTTTTAGAATATTTTTGTAAAAATTATATAAAATTAGTAAAATGTTTAATAAAACGTTAATCGTAATTTGAATTGCACAAAAAATACTGTCAAAATTGTCTAGGTTGACAATTTTCATCTGTTCTTCTTCTTTTAACTTTAAACATTTTTATTAATAACAAGTTTTGTTCTGTGTATTAGCAAGTGTCACTTTAAATGTGTCTACTCATCACATCACATCATCTTAAGTGACACATTCAATACAAAAGGAAGCACTTGTTGGCTTTTTTTTCTCTTTTTTTGTTTAAAATTTTCTTGTTTTAAGTTACAAACCATTTATAGACAGATTTACAGATTTAAGTTTTTTTTTTGCTTTTGCACATCATCATTCTGTTTAACATGTCGTGCCACATAAAAGAGTCTAAAAAAACATGATACAACCTTATTTGGCTTTAAAATGAAGCAAAAAATAAAAATAATATTTACATAACAATTTTACGACAATCCAACAGAAAAGTTGCACAAAAGCCAACTAGAAAAGGAGAAATCTTGATGAACCAGCTTGGGTTTCGTAAATGAAAGCAAAAAAAAAACCAAGACATAAATTATAACATATTAAAGCCAATTGGGATAAAGTAAAGGACAATAAGTCACCTTGACACATATTTGGTTTTCTGTAACAATTTGTTGGCAGTTAAACTTAAAAAGAGGATTTAGATTGACGTGATTTTTTTTTTTTTGTAATTTTTAAATAATTTTATTGGCAATTATAGTTATGAAAATTTAATAAAAATCTACGCAATTCTTTGAACAATAATCCACTTAATAATTTAGCGTTTCTTCGCAAAATTTATGTGGGAAGTGTTTGTTCAACTAAAACTCACGCTAAATGTATTTTGAGCCACAAAAAAATCCTAACATGTTCTAATCTAAGAATTTAAAATTGTTTATTTTAAATCTCAAAACTTTGAAATTGATGGCTGTCAAAATAACAAACAAGTCATATTAAAAGTATTTTATACAACGACAAATAAGTGTAGGTGTCTCATGGATAAAAAACTTCAAATTTAACTTGAAACGCAAAAGCCAACAAAACAAACAAACAGACAGACAGACAGACAGACATAACAAGAACATTTTAGCCGTCCTACAAACTCACAATCATCCAATTTATTATCTGGCTGTAAATTGTTTACTCAATAGCCAAATCGTTTTTGCAAATCAAAAAAAAAAAATTAAAAACTTATAAGACCAAAAAACAATTGATATGTCTTTAATTCCTTTTTTATTTATTTAATTTTTTTCTCTCACTTTTTGGCAACTGTCTAAAATTTTCAATTGTTTTTTTTTTTTTTTTTTGCTAGATTTTTTCACAGTTTGTTATAGATTACAGTCGTGTAATTACGATAAAATTCCCTGTCATGGTATAGTAATTGTTGTTGGGAGACATGTACATAATATTTGAAATTAGTTTAATTCATTGTTTGTTCATTAAATTGTATATCAGGTGGGCTTTGATATGAACATACATACATATGTGTGTGTTGAATTAAATTGTGTTGTTTTCAAAATTCAATATGACTTAAGAATTGAATTTTTTGGTTTAGACTTTTATTGGCAAATTTTGACATTAAGGGTGTGTTTAATGACAATTTGTTTTTAATTATCTAATAAATTTTTTGAGCACAACAATACTGCTGTGTCTTTACTTTGTTGGCTGAGAAAAATTAATGTTAAATAAAAACAAAAGACTTAAGAAGCATACATGCTTTTGTTATAAAATATTGAAAGATCAAAGTTGAAGAGATTAATCTCCAAATTAAGTTTAATTTTAATTAAATCTATTATTATATTCCTAATAGTTTATTTAGTTTATTAACTTATTCGCTTAAAGATCTATCAACGTTTGCGTTATATTAAGGTGGTTAAGGTGCCTGCAAAAACATAAGTAAGAAAATGAGCTCAAATTATTTTTTACTATTGAAATTTAATAACAATTAACTGTAGTTTAAGCTCAATTTAGTGATTTTTTTTTTTTTGAAAACCCCTATTAAGTTTACACACATAAGCCAATAAATAGCTGCCTAGGCTAGTTAAGCTTAGCCAGGCAAGGCAGCTCACTGAAAACAAAGAAAAAACGATCAATTGTGTTATAGAAAAACTGGAGTGGCCTACACTCAAATTTACCATACCCAATGGAAACAGATATTTTTATGGATATATTACATAACGAATAAAAATATGCTCGTAACGAAACATTAATTATTTTCGGTTTAGAATGTTAAGTAACCTATTCCTTGCCCCTTCCCAATTATGCCAAAATTTATACAACTCTTCATCTAAATAAACCAAAGGCACACACTGAATTTCATTTTGATACATCAAGCAGTATGACCTGTATAAACTCCACAAAAATAGTGGCATACACATCCACCCATCCACCCATCCACCCACTTACAGAAATCATCGCGAAAATAGCCAGAATGGATTCAGGAGATCTCAAAACATATAAGTCCATCGAAATCCCGACCGCGATTTTTTTTAAATGATTACTATACTTTACCAGTGCCTAAATATTGCAAGATACTTCTCTACAGGATAAAGACGTATTAATGTAGGGGGAATATGGAAGCAGACCACCTCCATAAGGGCCTCCTTTTCGACCCCCTCCATCCTCTATGATTACAAGCAACCGGCAACATACTTTCATTGAGTCACGTGCTACAGCCAGCCCTTAATATTGACTTTAGTGATTTCTGACTGTCGACTGGTAACTGTCGGCCTTTTTTCTAATCATGTAGTCTGTAGTAATTGCTAGCATTGGTTTAAGGCTCAGGTCTTCCATGGGATCCACATTTAACAAGCTTCTACCAGTGATCCTGACTCTTATGCTATCCAGTGTTAAACATTCTCACACAATGTGCCCAGCGGTCTCAACCTCTTCCAGGCACAGACTGCAAGTATCATCTTCTTCGATTTTCCTGTGGACTAAATGATAAATGTCTATCTTCTACTTTTCTTTATCATGACAGTAAGATTAGATTAGGTTCTATGACAATTACACATAATTATATGTGTAAATTTTCACAAAAAATCCGTTATCTCTGGTTATAACACCTGTGCATGCAATGCATTGTGCCATAACTAGGATATTTGGTTATGGGAAGAAGGATAGAGAGAGTGTTGTTTGTGGAAATTCATTTTGAATTTTCCCACATTAAAAAAGGCTCTTCTGTCCTTTGCAGAAAGATGACTCCATATACGAACTATTTGGGCCTAAAAAACATATTCTCTCTGTAAGACGCAGTCCGATTCACTGGCCAATCGACCGCAAATGGAAAAGCTCTTAATGAAAAGCGTGTTTTACACTTATAGCACAATACATAAAGTATCGATTACTGATTCACGAAGCATTATCTCTCTCATTTCCAACTCATTTAAAAGACAGTTTCTAAAGAAATTTTATAATATATTCAACGACTATACATTACATTCTTGATACATAAGGTATGGTTCTGAGGTAACAGTATATATTTTAAAATTCTTTACTACAGAACAGTGATAGAAAATCACTATACGGGTCTCTTCTCTTATTTTTTTATCAATTGCTATAGTTGTCATTGTAGAGAAGATCCCTGTTGCTTGCACAGGTACTGTTTTTTTTTTTTAACCCAATGTTCTAGTTATAATTATAATTATGTTGTATTGTTGACTTCAAGAATATTTGTGCTGTATTATTTCGACCCCGTCTTTGTGGTCAAACAAAACAAAAATGATAGAGCACCTTGTCTGAGCCAGATGTTAAACACATCAGTAATGGTCTTGTTATTCTCAGGCCATCGAGCTGTACGTCTAGAAAATTTGTATAGAAATAACTCAAAAAATTTAGCGCTTTTCATACAAATTTTCTAGACGATTTGCTCGATTGGAAATAGCACAATAAGTGTCTATTGCTGTATCATAAAGAAGTATTATCCTGCTCCTGGTCACCTTATTAACAGTTGCCAAATTAATTCATGACAGTTTCTACACCCCCTCCTCCTTTTCATTTTAGACCATCTGCACTTGTATTTTTCGTAAAGACCAGTCTGTTGTCATGTGTTTTGATTTTGATTGTTTCTTGTTTATTTAATGTTAGAGTACAGAGAGTAGTTGTCGTTATAGAGAAGACACTTCAGCTGACATAAATGTTGATTTTCCTTGCCTGCTTATCACAAACATAAAAATACGCCGTCGCATCCTCAATAGCTGTGCTATTATATTCCGATCCAACCAAATCCAGATTGTTGTTGCGAACAAGAAAGTCTATCTGATAGTCCATCCAGCCAGAGCCACATGGCAGACACCATTTCTTATTTGCTCTTCCCAGTCCGAAAGACTAAAATCATTTCAAATCAAGAAATTAAAAAGTTGTTATGAAATTATTAAAGAGGGCATATGTCATTGTTCCCATCCCATACACGGTAACAGCTTCTCAAGCTGTTGGTATAGGGAAGAACCAATTTCGCTGGCATGTGTTTTGATTTTTAATGTCTGATGGTTTCAGCTATAATGACCTGTGGTTGAGTTTTCGGACTTGGTAGTCCATTTCACCTAAACCAGGTTTTCCAAAGTTGCCAAAAAGGTTTCATGTCACAATCTCTTCGTCTTTATTGTAACTTCATAATTATAAAAAATAAATCTTATTTGAAATGTATTTTAGAACAACTCTTGTTTGAAAAATATTTTATTTTTATTTTTTATAAATATGAGGCTTAGTCAAAAAATCTATTATCTAGTTTTTAATTATGTCTGAACTGTTCCTCAAGGTTAACAAGCTTGTTTTTTGTTGTTACTCCTACTTTCAGAAGCCAATGAATGACTGACTGCATTCACAATAATTGTCTCATTTTTCCTGAGTAGTAGTTCTGATACCCGTCTTGTAATAAATTATTTTAAAGATTTCTAACTTTCCTCTGACGTTCACAAAACACTCTGGAACTAACAGAACTAGAAATTTAATTTACAAGAAACTGTTAAAGAAAATAAATTGAAAGGCCTTCTTACGATTTCTTACTTTTAATATAAATGTTTTATTCCTTTGTTTCGTTTCGTTTCGTTTTGTTCTGTTTTTGACTGATAAGAAATCTGCTCTAATTTGTGTTAAACTTGATTGTGCTTTTACAGCTTTTGTTCATTATTGCTTTAGTTTTCGAGCATGTTTATACATGTAACAACCTGTTTTATTTACTAAATGCTCCAAATATTTTTTAGCCATTCTGGCCTGTTTGCTATTGATTAATAAAAAATAAATAAAAAAGAGTTAGTGGTTTTTAATAAGTCAGCCTCAAGGTAATTCGTTAGTAGGTTTTTGTTAAATTTTTTCTACATTTTTACGACTGACCACAAAAAATGTTCAATGTTAGTTTTGCAAAGCAAATAAAAAACAAAAATTGATGCAAAACAAAAAGTAGTTTTCTTTTAATGTTTTTATGCGATAAGTAATTTATTACAACACTTAAAGACACAGCTTGCTGACATGTGATACCCGTTCGACTTTCACTGATGTTAATGTGGTGTGTGGTTTTCAGTGCTGAGCTTTAGGTTGCTAAAATGGTAAAACGGCAACCAAAATCTTATCAGATCTAGAAAAAAACAATGTAACTGCCGGTTGTTTTTTTTATTTTATTTTATTCATTCTGCACTAAACAGTTGGCTGCGACTATTAAGGCTGGTTAATTTAACAACCTCGCTTTACTTGTTACTTGTTCAATGGTCAATAAAAATTAGTAGTAAAAAATAGAAAGAGGAATGATGGTTTTGTCTATTTGGGTTTATTTTAAGCTTTACAACTTTTTATATGTTTCGGGAGAAATTATAAAAGTAATAATGTGATATTAAATCACATTATATTTCCTTGAACAATAAATAATAATAAAAAAAAAATATTTTAAAGTTTTTGACTTAAATCTTTTGATTATCCTGCTAACTACATCCGTCTTATAAAAGTTATTTAACAAAAAAACAAAAACTATGTAATAAATATTGCCATTTAGAGTTAAATAAAATGAATCACATTATGTAACTTAATCATCTGTTGGTGCTTTTTAGGGTTCCGGGTTTCCAAAGAGTAAAAACGTAACCTAATTCTTTTCGCTACCATGTCTCTTCGTCTATCCATATCATGTCATATACCTTTAAATCTAGAAACGTAAGAAGTAGACACTCGACTTCTTACAAAAGTTGTATTACTATATACGCTATAGCAACATATATAAAAATTAAAGGGTATCGCAATAGTTAGGTCAGTTTTCCGTCTTATTTTCGAACCGAAATTGGAAGACTCTTGAAAACTACATAGAGTAATTAAAACTATGTACGCTAAATAAATCAACAGGTATAAAAAATAAAATTTAAAACTAAAGGGTGTCCCAAAAGAATCTAATTTTTACGAATGAAGTTTTATTTTTGAACCGTAATAGGTAGACTCTTGAAACACGTTGTACTAAGAGTACTTTCTACCTTTAAAACTGGAGTTTTTTACAACAATAATAACAATTGCAACAATAACAGAAAAAGTAGCAAAAGGGATAAAAGTTATTGTAACTCAAAAACGACCAGTTTTAAGGTGCATAGTTGTCTTAATGAGCTATTAATGGTGCCTTGACTCATTCAGATTGTATTGGTATGTTCAGTTATACCGTGGCTACAATTTTAGCATATTTTGTTAGTAAAAATTCAGGAATACCTGTTGGTTTTGCTGAAAAAAAAATAAAAAAATTTTTTTTATTAATCGGTTGCTCACTTGAAGTCAACACATTTCTTATACTACTAACAAGGCAATGAGGACAACATATTCCTCTAACAGCTTTTTTTTAAAAAGTGTGGAATGAATCCAAGAATGATCTAATGGTCCTATAATATAATTACGCTTACAACTTACTCTGCCTTAGTATGGTGGACGCAGACCCAAGCGGGGACGACCAAGATTTTATTTGATAAGGTCTCCGTATCTCTATTACTGGGGCCATGACGACTATATCCACTTACGCCCTAGACGCTATGTCGGCCTTAACCTCATTTGAACTAAGGTCAGGGGAAGCCATGAATTGTGCGACATCTCTAAATGGTTCTAGGTTTTTACAGATGTGGAACAAAATTAACGTGGGCACCTGCCTTGATGGCCTTATCCCAAAGTAGTCTTACCATCGAGTGAAATTTAAGCGTAGACTCCACCATATGACGTTGCCGCCAGTATCGCAATTTATGTGTGATACAGTCACAATGAGTACCAATTTATATAATATGGCAAGCCTAAAAGCCAAGCCTAGATTCCATATTATAGCCTCTTGCTTAGGGGTTTGGAGACTATCCCCACTCCGTTCTGTTGAGAGTGCAACAGCACACTTGATCGACCTTGCACCATACCTACATAAATCGATCTTGGGTTCCCATTCATGATTTTAATATCGGCAATGAGCGGGCAGACAGGCTTACCAAAATAGGAGGCCTGAACCCTTCTTTGGTTTATTCAATGGTTCTTTGAAAGAAAAAACTGATTCATGGGCCGAATCAGATTCCTATCGCCATTAGGACAGGCCTCAGGGAATCTAAATGTTTTATAACACTATCTCGGTGTACATCCCAAATGCTACTATCACTCAATAAGTGTGATTTAGAGCTACTTACGGGATAGTTTACCGGTCTTGGTTTGTGGCTTTCGTTACTACCAATTGAATTTAGGAAACATTGAGATCAAAACTTGTAAATACTTTGAGCCGCACGATGAGACTTCGGAATATCGATTGTCTATTGCGACCAGAGGATATGAATGATCTCTAACCGTATAAAATTATTGCCTTTATCCATAGCCTGGGAACTTGTTCGGTGAACACATAAGCTGTACAAAAGATCCTTTGGGTTTCGAGCTTAGAGCCTATTGCTTAATAATTCGGAAAATATAATGTTTAATCCGCCCACGAGATTCTCTTTCTCCATTTTCGCTAAACTGAACGAAGTTGTCTCTTTAAAATGGCTGTCAAAAATAACCCTGGGGAACAGCTGTTTTGGTGCCGAGGGTTTTTGAACTGATTCTATATCAGTTTGATGTCCTGAATTCAAATATCGTATTCATTTTTCCCTATCAGCTCCAGTTTGTAAGATATACAATTTGAGAGAAATATGAGTTCTATGATTTCAACTTAAATCTAAAGTGTAATAAACAAAAGTAGATTCGAATTTTTTATTTTATTTATACCAAATACAATCTTAAGTCAAAGTTACAAACAAAAAAAAACATTAAAGAAATCAAATATAGTCACTCGACACTTCTAAAACTTCTTTTCCGCGACATTCTTGAATGTTTTTGCAAACAGTCCCTCTTTAAACTCCAGCAGTAATCTGCCATCATGTGGATGTCCCATCTTCCTTGGTAGCGGTCCTCCATAATTTTTATATCTTGGTTAAATCTTTCACCTTGTTCCTCACTCATGTCTCCTAAATTTTCTGGAAACCGGTCCAAGTGGCTGTCTAAATAGTGTAGTTTTATACTCATATTGCACCCTAATGCTTTAAAGCTGTTCAGCATCTTGTTAACAATTTCAACATAGTTTTCACTTTTATGTTTGCCTAGAAAATTTTCTACAACTGCAACAAATGATGTCCAAGCTTCTCCTTCAACTTCATTCATTGAATTTTTGAAGGCAGGATCTTTAATTAATTGTCTTATTTGTGGGCCGTCAAATATCCCTGCTTTGAGTTTTTCTGTGCTCAACTGAGGCATTTTTACCCCTATATATTTAAAACAAGGCCCATCCTTATCAAGAGCTTTTACAAATTGCTTCATTAAGCCCAACTTTATGTGTAACGGAGGAAGAATGATTTTTTCTCTTTCAACCAAAGCGTCCTTAATGACATTCTTTTCCCCAACGTCCATGTTTTCTCCCTACTGTGTGTTTTGTCCCTACTGTCCCAAAGGCACAAGAAACACGGATATTTTGTGTAACCACTTTGCTGCCCAAGAAGAAAGTTCACCATTTTTAAGTCTACACATATCAACCATTGATGTTCGTGATACTTTATCTTCTGCAAGACTAAACCTATTGTGTTATATTCTTCTTTCAGTTTCGTTGAATGAGCTATCGGTATTAAACCATATTTATTCCCATTATGTAGAAGGACACATTTTAAACTTCGCTTTGAACTGTCAATAAATAGGCGCCATTCATCTGGAATATATGCAGAAAGTCCCATTTCTTTCATGAGTCCCCTAATTTCGTGACAAAATACAAGATTGTCTTCTTGAGAAAAGAATGGTAGCAGATCTTTTTCTCTTGTACGGTAAAAGGTAATTTTGGTTCCTTGTTCCAGTAAATTTTTCTCTTTTAACCTAGAAGCCAGTACTTCAGCAGCTTTTTTCGATAAATTGAGATCCCTGGTGAGATCATTTAATTCGTTTTGATTGAAGCGTTGAGGAACTGAAGACGTCCACTCATCGTCACTGTTAGTTTCATTAGTATGGGAAGAGCGATCAGAGGGACAATGTTCGTTATCGGAGATATCTGGTAGCTCATGAAATGTTGGAATCGGTATTTCATCTGAGTGCGGAATAGGGCGTATTGCCGAGTCTAAATTGGGATAAGTCCATTGATGGCGGTTATTTCGATTGATTCCATTAATATTTGCTAAACAGAAATAGCAATCATCGACGTGGTTTTTTGGTTCTCTCCACACCATTGGTACGCCGAATTTCAAACATTTTCTTTTGCCGGTAGTCCACTGCCGTAATTGCTCTGTGCAAGTTTTACATACGAGATGCGGGGCCCACGTTTTGTCCTGATCACCAAGCTTAACTCCAAAGTATGCCAAATATGCTAGCTTCACAAACTCAGTAATAGCTCGTCTGTTTTGTTGGAACATGTATTCCCCGCATATATAACAAAACACATCAGGTTGATTGACACAACTTCTTCTTGAACTGGACGCTGAACTCATTTTAATTCTGTTCAACACTCTTTTCTTAACACAAAATAACACGCCGAATTCGATCTACTCTCTTTAGCAAGACGGCACAAACTGACGAGACTTACCTGAGTTAGGGGTATAAAAGGGTCAGTTCAGGTACCTGGGCGGCAATGCTTCCACTATTTATAGATTTACCTGGAATTTACTCATTTTCAGACTGACAATAACACAATTGCACCTACATTAATGATTCTAAAATAATTTTAGAACTCTCAGAAACCAATAAACTGCATAGAAACCAGATGTGTAGATAAATTTATGTATCTAAAATAGTAGAGCTGATAAAGAAAAACGGATTGCACCTATAGATTTAGCTTCCCAAATATAGTTAAAATCAGCTCTAAAATCTTAGGCACCAAACAAAAATTTTGTTTTTGTTCCCCTGTGTAATCTAATTGACGCAGTTTGCTCGAAATTTGCCTGAAGTCTGGTAATAGATAAGGCAGCAGTATTGTATTGATAGCTATTGCGCTGAAAATCACAAAAGGCAGTAAATTATTAAACTGCCTTCGTAGTTATTTAAAATTTTTTTATTCTTAGTTATCAATTTCACCTTAGAGTTTATTAGTTATAAACACTCATTAATCAAAAAACTAAATTAATTATTAAAAAATATTAAAGTTTACAAATTAAACAAATTTCTATTTTAACAAATTAAAACGAAAAATAATTTTTTCTGTTTCTCGATACTCGTAACACTTTAGATGAACAAATTGGTGGGCGTGATGGACATGTTACAAACGCTTAAAAATTTATTTAATCCGAAAACTATTTGTTAGAACTCTTTTCCAAACAAAATTGTGTTTCTCTATTGTTATAAATTTTCGGTTGTTATTCAATTTATATTGTTGTACTTTTGTTGCCACTTGAGTAGTTGCTGTTAAAGCTGTTTCTTAAGTTTTCATCATCATCATCACCGTGTCTACTTAAAGAACGAAAAGTGTCGGTTTAAGTTTCTTTTGATTTGATTGATGAACTTTTGCTAATTTTATGATATTTGTTGGTTCTAGTTGTTAAAATGAAACTTGATTTTTTTTTCTAACATTTACTTCTTTAAATTCTTTGTTTAAGTTTTTTTCTCTCTAAGCTTTTGTCTAATGAAAAAAATGTTGTTGTTTTTTTTTAACCAACAGGGCGAGGTTTAAACAAATTTATTTTAAATATAACAATTTTTAATTTGTTATGGTTTTTGCTTTATTTGTGTTTAAAATAAGTGTTGAACTGTTAATTTTTAAGTTTCAATGAATTCGAATTAATTTTGAACACTTCCAATTTAAATGGACTCAAGCAATTGTATAACAAATGATGTGATAAGATCATGTTTTGTTATTAAATTAATTTACTTTTTTATTACAATTTGTTTCGAATGAATTATTAGAGTTCAAAATAATTTGTGAACTTTAAATAAAACCTATTAGTTTTAATTTCAGTTTCATAAATTAATTCAAAAAATATATGTATTTTTTGTCTACCACAAGCCAAACTGAATTAAACATTTTTTAATTTTTTTTTCACTCAAGATATCAATACCTTTTCTTACTTTTAATTTACACACTGTGTAATTTTTTAAGTCATGGCAAAATAACCATATACGGACACCACTACGTGATAAAAGACCAAAAAAAAGACCCCTATCTCCCAGTTTTGCCCAAAGTCCTCCAGGTTTTTTTTATGGGCCCTCAAAGATGTGGGGCCTCGATGTCATTTTTGCAAAAAAATTATCATTTACTCAAGCTCATATTTTGCAAACCGTTTGAAATTTTGATATACTCTCTGAGGCAAAGTTGTAGCTCTTGTCATAAAGAACAATAATTGTGAATATATAAAATCAAAAAAACTTCATCTTCAAAGTCAATAGGTAGCGCTTATGTAGCCGCAAAAGTGAAAAATTTCCCGCTACCTAAACGGTGTTAAGAATCATTCATAGGAAGTTCATATGTTCTAGAAAGTTGTTTATTGAGATCTTAGGTTCATTTTGGTAGTTGATTGTTTCCTTGAATTTTAAACGGTTTGCTACCTATGGACCTGAACAGGGGAAAAAAGGTAAAAAAATTGAATTTTTTAAGTTTTTTGCGATTTTGACCTTGAAGATGAAGTTTTTTTGATTTTATATGTTCACAATTTTTGTTCTACACTTTGCCTCAGAGAGTATATAACAATTCCAAACGGTTTGCAAAATATGAGCTTGAGTAAATGATAATTTTTTTGCAAAAATGACATCGAGGCCCCACATCTTTGAGGGCCCATAAAAAAAAAGCCTGGAGGACTTTGGGCAAAACTGGGAGACAGGGGTCTTTTTTTTGGACTTTTATCACGTAGTGGTGTCCGTATATGGTTATTTTTTTCCGTGTTGCACTGTGTTATTTAAAATACAATAAATAATGTAAAAAATGTTTGACGCAATTTTAAAAATGGGTCTGCTGAATTGTTATTTCGAGTAGACAATCAATATGTTGGCCAAAAATTTTTGATATTATTGATGTTATTGATATTAATGATTGGTATTTACTGATTATTTTATTTTATTTATTTATTGCCAGTAATATAAAAAGTGTTTCAAAAGAAATGTTGATTAAAATTTAAGGTTCACTAGAACTATACTCAGATCATTTATCCTCTAATGTTTCTATACGAAAGCTTTAAAAGACCGTGTCTCACCAACGACAAGCACTTGCATAAATTGGTTAAAATTTAGAAAGTATTTTTGGTACAGAAAATATACCGCTAAGAAGACCAGAAGACGTCTTAGAAGGAGTGTCTTCTTAATGTTAAAAAAGAAATATAAATTTAGCTGACCAGCCAGCAACAACAAACCAAGGAGAAACCTTAGCACATCAGTCATACAAAAGACTTCTTTGCACACTTTTCATGAACAGATTGAGCAAGAAATAACAATGAAAATATTTGAGGGTGCTGCATCAGCTCTAGTAAGCACGTCGACACTACTAAGTATACATGTTGGCTTGAGTCGACTGGGTTCGTAACCTAGTCGCGCCTATCACCCACTTAAATTTGTTGTAATAGTTTTAAGTTTTCTGTTCTTCTAGTATATGTATAACACAGCGCCCTACTTTGTCAACATTTGCACTAAATCGTCGGCGAATCAGAATATTAAGAAATCCAACTTAAGTGCTAATGTGCCTACATGACATGACACTAGAGGTCCAGTAACACAGCTCTAAAATAATTATGACTTTAGTTTATTTCACTACCTGTCTTAACTCTACTCCTATCCCTTCCCCCCTAAAAGTAACACAATTAATTGGTTGCAATAATTGCCTGAGTATCACTTCTTTTTCTAAAAAATAAAGTCATTTACAAAATGTTTTTACGACTGATATAAAAGAGTAGCCTTTGTCGATGCTGACGCAGCAGTCCTTCAGAAATGATTTTTATAAAATAAATAATAGGATGATAAGGGAGCTACACCCTGTATCTGTAAAAAATATTATTTTTTTTTATTCCATTTTAAAACTTGAAAAATTCTTTCCAGAGTCAAAAGTTTTTTTTTTCTCCATCAGAAGCCAGGAAAAGATCACTCAAGAAGGTAGAATTATATTGAACTATAAGTCTGTTGTAAAACATAGTAAAAATATTTTAGAAGCTTTTCATAACTAAGCTAAACACAATTCTGCGAAAGAGAGGTAGAGAGAGAGAGAGAGAGCGGATTGATTCCATGTCATCAAGTCGAGTTTAGAAAAAAACGTTGTATAATATTGAAAAAAAAACATGTTAGTGAGATTAAGCGGCATGTCCGCAAAAAGTGAGTTCACTTGGACTCCATTAAGGCCCATTGTGATGCCCTATCTACTCCCACAGTTCCCTAAATAACTCCAGTATCTCCAGTATCTCCAGTTTGTTAGAACCACCTGAGCTGCTCACAAAATCTATTAGGCTAGCCAGTGACTCATGACTGTCTAGGTCTTAAAAGAATCTTTGGCCCAAATAATTGAAGGTGTATAAATAACTCTTCCTCATCCAGCTTCTGCAGCGCTCACCATAAGAGATTCTCATATGACCAATGCCTCGTTATGACGCCTACTAGAAGCGATGTAACAGCAGTTGATCATTTTGTCATCAATAGCAACAGTCTCACTTAAGTTGTTGTCATCAACATAATAAACATTTGTTATTCAGATCATTTTAATGACAAGTTGTCATCAATATAATAAATATTTGATAATCATTAGAAGAATTTAATTAATTTTTTTTTTAACGGAAATAACACTCAGGCAATTTTTGCTAATCGACTGGGTTACCTTTTTTGGAAAAGGACATAGTAGAAAAGACAGTTGTTGATAAGTTTCAGTAAGCTTCACTTTTGATAAAAACTCTGTAATTGCAAAATTGTGTTTATTTTTTGAACAGTGTTGCAGCATCTTTGGGATCCCTCAAACATGACAATATTCCATGATGACTTTTGTCATTAACATTGATGCCTTACCTTATTTATGACATTTGTCATAACATTGATCTCATAGTTACGATAATAAATCGTCATTTATCCGAAGATGAATTTTTCTATCAGTATAGCCCACTGTGGAACCGAATTAAAAAACACGTTGCAATACCTTGTAATACTGCGTTTTAAATAAACCTACGCTGAAGGCTATAAATTAGTTTTTTTTTAACATTAGCACCAGACTTATATATATAAGTTTTGAACAAATAAAATCTACAATAATTTTTATAATTTTATAATTTTATATAAATCTTAAAATTTTACTCAGGGATGGATACCTTTATATAAAGTAAATACCTAAGAGTCTTAAAATTTGGTGTGGATTACATTCAAAACAAAATATTATCCGGACGCACACAACGTGTGTGGGCACAGCTAGCCTTTAATAAATTCTAAAACATTTGTTATAATATTTTCCAACAAACAACTGCGATGACGTCTAAATTTCTCCCAATAGGCGACCAAGAGCTTTGGTAAATTATGGAAAAATAATCAGCTGCACCTTTATATCTCTAGCGATCATTTCTAATCGTTGAACTATCTAAAAAGAGAAGTCATTATTAGTTCTTTATTAAATAGCAAAAGTAAGTCATTTTACAAATGCTAATAACTTTTTGATTGGTTATTCACACACTATGTAGTAATGTCTATGTCATATTCATAGTCATAGTCATAGTCATAATCATAATAATTTATGAATGACTATTAAACTATGGCTGTGAATAAAAAGATGCATTGGTGAACTAAAATACATATTTATGAATACCTCTCCTCTATGGGCCCCATAAAGTGTTGGTCTTAAGTACTGCAAGTAAAATTGCTATCATTGGTATTAATCACAATAACATTTAGATGATGTAAAGGGTTCTGGTGATTTTACCTTTTTTATTCATTTAAAAAAAAAATACTTCAACAAATTCCTTGGAAGTCATGCTCCTTGAGTGAGTTAGAATGATAAATTTGAAAACAAGGGCAGGCTAAATAAGCATTTTAACAGGGAGTTTAACAAATTTCTAATTCTATTAAATGATCTGTGAATGTGATCTGTGATTTAGTGTGCGATTACACTAAATCATAAACAGTCATATCTGAGCAACTGTTTTTAAAAACATGTTTGTTATTTTATTATTAAGTTCCATTACTGAGTTACACAGTAAGTAAAATCATTGCTAATGGTCGTTAGATATTTGATCTGTGATCTGGTTTAAGGAAAATAAAAATTTCATTAAATTTTGAGTTGTGACTGTTATTGATTCAGTTCGCGATATACACTTTGTCAAATAAATATAGAGAATTTTTTGAAACAATTACGCTAAAAGAATAATAACAGATCCTAAAATCAAAAAATATGGAAATTATAGATATTGCTGAAAGGCTTTAGAGAAGCAACAAAAAAGTTTACAATTTTCTTTAAAATGTCCAGAAATATATAGAAAAATATAACAGAACTGGTGGACTAAAATAAAAAAAATAAATAAATAACTGAGAGAGATAATCGTATAATAATAAATAAAGCAAGTAGAAGTTATAGGGTAATAACTTACAGTGGAGTTATTCGCTAATAATAGGGACAACAACAAGTAAAATTTTAACTGAAACTTGCAACTGCTAAATAGATTTTTAATTAAATGTCGGGAAAAAATGCTGGCGTAATTTGCAGTAGGAACTAAAAAATTTCTCCAGAAGAAAGTCTAGGCGTTGCACAGAGGGGCCAATCTAGCCGGCCATTAGGGCAAATATTAATTTTAAAAAATGTAAAAATTTAAGTACGCAGCTCGATAGACAACAAAATTCTGCATCGTGTAGTGAATTTTCAAGACTCTAGCTTAAGATTTGTCGTTTTGGGACACTGTTAAAATCAGGAAAGTTGACTAGATCGCATACGTTTTTATAGGATTTTTACAATTTTTGCAATATATTTTTTGTGGATAAACGAAAAAAGATTTTGTATTGATTTATTTTTCCGACAAAGGTTATATTAACAGATACTTATACTAATTTTTAGAAAAATTTTATTTTAAATTATTATGATAAAAAATTTCTATCGAAATTAAAAAAAACAATTTTTTCGTTCATTTTTCTGTCAAAAAAAGTTAAGAAATTTTTGAGAGTGAGAGCCATGGCGATCCTAAAAATGTTATATAACAATATAAAATTTAAGATCTATATTTTTATACTGTAGAATAAAACGTTGCTAGTTTTTGAGCAATTTTTTTGCGATTTTTTCCAAATTTCATCTTATTTCTTTTTTTAGATACGAATAAGAAATCTTTTTGTATAGAATATTTTTTCTCGTAAAAATATCTCATTACCAGTAAAGAGAGAGAACAAATACTGAAAGTACGCAATTTTACCGAACGGGTACTTTAAGACACTATTTACAATACTCTACAATAATTTTCGAATTTTTTACAAATTGTAGATTTGTTTATAAAGCCTATGCTTCTAAGTAATTACCCAGGGATGGATACCTTTATATAAAGTAATCACATAAACCATATCTGAAGCACTATAAAATTAACAGTCTTAAAAAGGATTACTTTTAAAGCAAAATAATGACGCTGACGAATTGGCGGGCACAGCTA
This sequence comes from Phasia obesa, assembly GCA_949628195.1. Lineage (NCBI taxonomy): Eukaryota > Metazoa > Arthropoda > Insecta > Diptera > Tachinidae > Phasia > Phasia obesa. The sequence goes on along the minus strand of OX451219.1, from coordinate 33,921,397 downwards.
GTTATGAATAAATTAATTATTCTCAAATAAATTAAATACTATAAAGTAATAAAGTACAAAAATGACTTTTATTAATATTATTCTCTTCGACATAAAAGTTTAAAAATTAAAGTTTTTTTGGAATTTAACAAACAAAAAAATTTCAAAGAAATTCACATGGACGTTTCGGTGTGATTGGAGGGACACCTCTTCCTGTCCATAAAAACTTAAAAATTGTATTTTTATGCTATTAAGGCGTATGTAATCCATAATTCATTCTTCATTTTTAAAATGGATTAGTTCATATTTAGGAAACAGACTTTGCAAAGTTGTAATTGAAGGCTTCGAATCTAGTCCTTATTTGCAGACGTCTGGTGTCCCTCAAGGCAGTGTGTTAGGTCCACTATTTTTCAATATGTTTATTAATGATATCTCCTCTTGTTTTACTAAGTCTAAATATCTTTTGTATGCTGATGATTTGAAAATATTTATAAAAGTTGATTCTTTAGATGATGCTTCCGCCCTTCAAAAAGATTTGGTTAATTTATATTCATGGTGCATTTCAAATAAATTGCATCTAAAGTTTTCGAAATGTTACCATTTATCATACCACAAGTCTTTAAATCCTCTTATGCCTATTTTCTACATTGGTAATCAGAAATTAGGAGTTGTAACTACAATGCTTGATCTTGGTGTAGTTTTTGATTCCTCTTTGTCTTTCGCTTCCCATATTGACTATATATTGCCTAAATCTTATAGGATGCTTGCTTTTTTAAAAAGGAACTGTTCTGATTTTACGGACCCTCATACGATAGCAGTATTGTATACAGCTTTTGTAAGGTCTAAGCTAGAATATGCTTCTGTCATTTGGAAACCTTATTATACTGTACATATTGTACGTTTAGAAAAAGTTCAAAAAACATTTATAAGATTTGCTCTTAAATCATTTGCCTTTGTTGATCCACAACCTGTTTATAGATCAAAATGTTTGCTTTTAGGGTTGCAGACTTTAGAATATCGTAGAATGTTCCAATCTTTACTGCTAATTTTTGATATTATTGACTGCCCAGATCTTCTTTCTTATATTCCGTTTTATATTCCGCCGAGAAAGCTTAGATTTATTGATTTATTCAAAGTACCATTTCATCGAACTAACTATGCTCTTAATTGTTCTTTATCCCAAACTTTTACTCTTTATAATGCTATCAACTTGCAGTTACAAAATAGTGAATTTAAATCATATGTAGAGTTTTGCACTACCAAAGAAAACTTTAGGTTATTTTTAATTATAGTTTTAAAACAATTTTATAATAATTTATAGTTTCCTTACATGTAAAATTTTAATTTAAAGTAAATCATAGTCTGTAAGGAATTGTTAATTCTAAAGACTGAAATAAATGAAATGAAATGAAATGAAATGAAATCCATTTCTTTTAGTAACTACAATTTTTTGGAAAACTTAAAAAAAATTAATTTTTGAAAGGTAGGATTAGTTCTGCTAAGGGGAACTTTTTTCTCCTTTGTCCAATTTTTCTTATTTTATAGCCTTAACAGCCTATGACCATAAGAAATTTTTCTGCCAAGTTTCATTAATCCAGGGGCACTCAGTAAGTCAGTTAGAGCGAATATAAGCTAAAAAAAGTAATGTCCGGTTAGATTGGCAAAATGCCCCTATGCGCGTTGGCAACAAATGGCATCCTGGATTTATAATTTATGCCCACAAAAATGAGCAGTCCTAGAAATTTGTTTGCTGCACGGGTGTCTAAACATCAAAATTTTTAATTTTAAAACATAGTTTACAGATTAAACCATCATTTTATAGGTATTAACTAGACCTCTAAGACCATGTATAATTTGTTAAAATTGAAGAAATGCCAAGCTCTAAAATAATTTTCAGGGGCGAGGTACCCAACTTTGAGACCACATACGCCATCCCTGGCAAGTGTATGATGCCCACCATCAAAACTTAAGCTGAGATATTCCTCTGCTAAATGCTAATGCAAAATTTGAATTAATACTACTCCAAGGAGTAGTATATCGGACTTCTGACGGTACTCTTAATTACCACGAGCAATACTCTGTCTTAATTGTTTTTTAGGGTTCTGTACCCAACGGGTAAAATCGCAACCCATTTTTACGCTACAATTTCCCCCTATATTTCTTAAACTGTAGAAGATAAAAATATGTTTTTTTTTAGAAAAAGTTGTTTTTCTATTTTTTTACATAAAATTATCTATAAAATATTTTACAAAAAATTATAGATAATTTTTTAAATTTTTACATATTTCAATAAACTTGAGAAAAAAAATTCTAAAAATTTAAAAAAAATCATAAAAAATTGATTGAAAAGTTGTTGGTGCAATTTTATTAATTTTTTTTTGTAATTTATAGAAAATTTTATTGACAATTTGTTGATAAAATTTTATTGAAAATTTTTTGTTTAAATTTTATAGAAAATTTTTTGGTAAAATTTTATTGATTTTTTTTAAATCTTATTGAATTTTTTTTAACTTTAAAAAAAAAATTTTGGAAAAAGTTTATACATATAAAATTTTTGGTAAAAATTTTATAAGTTTAAAATTTTTTTACCAAAAATTTTATAATATTTTTTTGTAAAAATTTTATAGTAATTTTTTGTAATAATTTTATAGAAAACTTTTGGGAAAACTCAAATTTTTTATACAATTTTTCCAAAATTTTTTACAAAAATTATATATAAATTAAAAAAAATATTCAATAATTTTTACAAAATTTTTTTAATAAAATATTCTACAAAAAATTATAGAAAATTTTTAAAATTATAGAAAATTTTTTGTAATTTTTTTTTATATTTAAAAAAAAATTTCATTTTTATAAAAAATGTTCAAATAATTTTCTATCAAATTATTACAAAAAATTACTATAAAATTTGTATAAAAAATTTTTCAGCTATAACAGCATTTATTAAAAATGTTAGGGTGTGCCGATAGACGTAAATATCACGGATGTGGTCTTATTTGTAGAACGGTAAGAGGCACACACTTAAAATGAAACTATGTTTGGTTTTTTAACAAGTATAAAAATTAAAGGGTGTCTTGGTAGTAACGTGGTTACCACGTATATGGCCTCATATTTAAACCGTGACAGGTTGATCCTTGTAACTTTCAAAAAAGGTATTTTAAAATGGCCGCTATAACAACAATTACCAAGTGAAGTGCTTGCTGTTTTACCGTAATAGCAAGCACGTAAAATTCATACAGAGTATTTGAAACTATGTCCGCTTTAGTAACAATATAAAAAAATAAATTTAAACAGTAAAGGGTCTTTCGATGAATTAAGTTATTTTAGGTATATGGCCTTATTTGTGAACCATAATGGTAGATTTTTTAAATTTTCACAGTAAGTGTATTACTATAACCGCTATATAAAGCTGAAATTACTAAAAATTAAAGGGTGTTCAACTAGTGACGTGACTTTTAAGTAAACATATAACAGGGTATGAAGTACTCTGCTTGATTTAATGAAAATTTTAAAATAATTTAAATTTAAAGGGTGTCCCCATAGTAGACTTGATACGGGCTTATATTTTATAAATTTAAAGTTAAAGGGTGCTTTATAAATTTATTTTAATTTTAAGGCTTTATATGTGAGGCAGTTCAGAACCCTATGAGTGTAAGTCTGACTCGCACTTAATTGATTTATCTCCTAGAAGTGTAGTTTATTTTGTTCTTAAATATCTCCGCCATATAGATGAATTAACACGTTACTCCCTATTTCAGCAAATAATTATAGTGTTTGATCTAAAATCCTTGCAACTAAAACAACTAAACTAATTATATTTCTTAAGAACACTTTTAACTTCGCATTCCCAAGCCTTCCTCCTAAGAACGTCTCTGGTAGTGTGTGTCTGTGCTGTTGCTAATAGATTGATATTTTTATTATTTTTTTTTTTTTTTCTTCATTTATACATTATGAGTGGTACATGTTGTTAACATCAGATTAAGTTGTTGTTTCTGCCAAAGTCATCCTCAAAGTCTTACATTTCGTAATTTAAGACAAATGATGATGTTTCTTTTGAACTGTTTCTGTTCATCATTCGTATTCTGCTGTTGTGCGCCATCAAATCTTCATGTGTGTAAAGTAGGCGCTTAAGGGAATAATTTAATTCATCTTTCTATGATGGCAGCACCAACAACAAAAAATATATTCTTTTTTTTTTCATTCTCATAACTACACAAAAAGCTCTTAAATCAATTTAATGTCAGTTATTAAAATAGGCTTTTAAGAATTTACTTATTCGTACAACAACAACAACAACAACAACAACAAAAACCAAACTTAAATACTTCTTAAGAAATAATCAATTAATATTTGTTGTTTCTTTTATGCTTTTTAGGAAAACGTTCCAACGATCTAACGAATTTCGAAACCACAAATCTACAGCCACCCCAACACTACCCATCATATCACCAGCTACCAGCCGATCTATCAGCTGAAAGTATTCACAAAGAAGCCGCTTTAGTACTTGCCCAGGCTAAACGTCACAAGAGCATAGCAGAGAATGGTGATAATATACCCACATTTAAAGTGAAGACTAAGCGCAGTGGCGACTCCAATTCAAATCCCAAAAAATTTAATTCCTTGCCTTTGAGAAAGAAAAAATCGAACACATCTAAGCCGGTCACTCGCAGTAATAGTGACGCAGCTGCCAAGAAAGCCATCAAGAGACCTTCTATTTTTAGTATTTTCAGTCGCAAAAGTGACAGTAATCTTAATCAAGCCGTTGATCGTGATCCTCGGTTTGAGGATAGCGGAGGCCGACGTTTGGTAAGAAGCAAAAGTGATGTTGGCTCCACTTCATATAAATTAAAGAAAGTATTGAAAGACTCTAAGCCCTCCCCACACACTCAACTTAGCCCCATTATAGAAAACGATTCGCGAGAAGATTACTTTGAAGAGCAGTTCAATCGTGAACGTCGCAACTCAGAAGCCATAACGGATAGAGAAAAGCATGAAAGTGGCCTAAATGAGTTATTAGCTCAGAGTCAGTCTCAGGCAGAGCTAGATGGTCAGGTGGTACGCAATCCCATATCACCGAGTATAAAAGAGAAAATATTAACACTGCAAGCCAAGTCACAAGAAAATATGCACAGTTCCCAGTTGCCGGCCCAAAAACTGCCGCTTACCAAGGGGCAAACCGTCAATGGCATGGTGAAACGTTTATCAATGGAAAGATTTTCACCACCACCCACAATAATGGGTCCTGCCTTCTCCTATATCAGACCCAATGAACCCCTTAACTATGCCCAGCTGGAATTACAGGATGATATTGTACCTCAAAGATCGACACTGACAAGAAGAGATTACGCACAAAGAATATCGCCAGTCAGAGAATATCGTTCTCCAAATCGAGATTATCGTTCAGCTTCAAGAGACATTTTTACACCCGAACGGGAGTTACTGCTAAATGATAAACGTAGATCAGAAGATCAAACAGATTTTAAAGCTAGTCATGCTCAGGGTAGAAGTCAATATACTCCCAATTACAATGCCACAAATGGTACCACCACAATACATATCGGTGGTTCTTTTTCACCCTCACCCTGGCAACAATTATCGCCTCGAAATCTCAGTGATGAAGATGAAGGTCTAGGCCTAGAAACACGTAAATACTATGAGGATGATCTGCAAAATAAACGCAGCAAATCACCTGCTGAACCACCCATAGTACCTAAAATAAGAAGTATAACTCCTCCCAGGGAAAATGGTTACCATATTCCGGAAAGATACGTAACACCTGCTCGAGAATTGCCTAAAAATGAGGACATGGGCTTTCGTAGGGCACGCTTAGAATCCAGAATACTTACACGCAAATATGGTGAAACCAATAATAATACTCTGGAGAGAAGTGGTTATTTGCCCTCACGGGAGAATTCACACGAACGTGTTTTGGAGGATGAACACGATACCAATGCACATCATCGCCATCGCTACCTCAGTTCAGAGAGAGAAATTTTACGTGACCCTTACGAGCCACGTTTTCACAAGCTCGAGGCAAATGAAATTCTAAAGAAATACTCTCCCGAAAGGTCTCATTTGGATATTATAGCACCTTCTCTAACCCAAATTTCAACATCTACCCTTCCGAAAACCGAAAAAACTTCTCGCTACAAACATACCAAATATTACGATGATGGTCATGGCCACGGTGTGAAGGAGGTGTATGAGCGTGAAACGCAATTTGATATAGCGGGTAAGCCTCATGTACGCGAATCGAGACATCGTGAACGTCTCGACTCGTTTACGGGCAAACCAGTACGTGATATCTCGCCTTTAGTTGAACATCATGTGTTGACAGATTATGAACCCAAGTCGTTGGATTCTCAATTCACCAATACCGATCAGTATCGTTCTTCACCAGAGAATATGAAACGTTATGAAAATTTGGATCGTGCTCCCGCCACCGGCCGTCTGAGTAATGAAGATCGTTGGCACAGCAGCTTGAAGAGGGATAAATTGCAGCAACGTAGTTTTGATAAGGGAGATTCAGGAATCGAGAATGATTTTCGTAAGGAATCCTTTAATGGGGACTTAGTAACAAGGTAAGCAATCTGATGATGTATATTTTTACACTTAGATTAGGCATTTGAATAAAAGGAAAAAGGCAATGCATAAGTTCTTTAAAAAATCAAAGGAAACAATTCTATTTGAGTTGATTCCTTAATTTCTTCGCTTAACTCTAATACTTTATTCTTTTTTCAAATATTTAAAGCCCTTCGCAAGGTATGAAATGGGAAAGTACTTGAAAGAGGGGCTTCATTCGACTCTTCTACCAATTTATATCTTTAAAGATAGAAAGAGCAAAAGGTAGCAGTGTTCTGCAAGGGGATAATAAGGTAGATGCAGCAACAGCTTGAAGCAATAATAGTTTTGTTTTTCATAAAAATTCCACAAGTGTTAAAGTTTTATTGACTTTGTTTTTCCTTAATGTTCTTTTCTTCCTTCAGTAGTAGATAATGCCGTTAATTCATCCGATATTTTATGGCGCACTGACATATTAATTAATTAGTTGCACTAGCTACAATTTCTTTAATGGTGGTATAGGTTAGGTTGGGAGGGAAAGGGTTGTGTCCATGAAATGGCACCTCCACTCACAGACCAGGGGGTAAATTTGTATTCCATTAATGTTTGTAAACTGTAAAAGAAGAATATTTGCGTTCTATTGGCTATTACTTAGCCACCTGATATCACTTATGATTCCGACGACATTTTCCAGGTTGCACTGAATGATATGGCTTACCCTTCGTAAAAATCTTCGCCTAGCCATCTAAGCCAGCGGCTTTCTAAAACCAGATAGTGACACATAACGTCCTCGAGAGTTTTTAACTCCCTTGCGTCCTCGCACATCGAACAGAAATTCGATGTTCCGTTAACCCATCTACTGGTTCTTGCCCTAATGACGTAATTAACAGTGATCATACCTAAAACTGCTCATAACTTTCCTGTCTAAACTCAAAAGCAGTTTAGTTTTTGCATCGTCCAGATTAAGCCAAATTGTCCATGAGACTCTGCAATCTCAGGACTTCTTTCTACTACTCAGTTAGATAGAAGCATATAGTAGTGGCTTACCCTTTATAGTCTTTCTGAATTAATCTCCTCCGACCCCCACCTTGCAAGTACGTAGGCTTTTGACATTGCAATGACCCGGAACCAAGCAAAATCTAACTCTATACTTGTCCGTCAGCACATCAGTAGCCTTTTTGTACGCGCTTACCGGTCTTGACTTTTGTCCATTCAAAGCTTTAACCGCCGTTTGGCTGTCGCCTTGCAATGCTGAGGTAAATTTTATCAGAAGTTGTGTAATGACAAAGAAAATAATGAAGACAACGACAAATAAGCTCGAATTCAGCTACTAAGACTATTACGACATTGTATTTATTTTCAACTGTGAGCTAATAAAGTAAGCCACGCCCATCTAGTTGACATCATCAAAATAGGTTCAACAATTGTTGATTCACGGCCAGGTTTAAAATCATTTTTCCTTGTAGACAGTCTTAAACACACTTTCTTTCTTTTTTATTATTTTTATAGAAATGGTCATATCTTGCATCTAAAAGTTATAATGAATTAATTGCACTGCTGGTCACTACTACCATTTTGATTTCAATTCTCTGGTGTGAGTCTAAAAAAAGCAATATTCCTGCTTCTTAATCGAGTGTTATCACGATCAGCGGGTTTGGATTCGTTTTAGGCTTCTTCGTATTTGTGCAATGTTTTAATTTTTAATAAACCAGGGAGCAATTGTGCTCATTCATCAAAACTTGTATTCACCGCTAGTAATGTTAACTAAGATTGAAGCTAGTACAGCGACGCATAACTTAATTCAATAACACCATATCGGTGTTTAGGATTGAAATTTAAAGTGAAAGTTTTCAATCTAATCTAAGTATGGAATTTCTGATAATAAGCCTATGCAAATGTATACCAAGATGATTGACCTAAGGAGTCGAAGTACTATAGCCCTAAAAAACACCGAAAAACTAGTTAGAATCTGGCGGCCACAGTTGCCAGTCACCATATTCAAAGAATACAAAAAGAAACTACCTTGAGGGATTTCGACTTCAGCGATTTGAAAAAAAAAATATTTTTGATTATAAACTTTTGACCAGATAAATAAATTTCCAACAGCTTATACATATAAGTTATTAGGCATGGTTTGCTTTATTGCATGTCGAATGTCTGAAATGTACCGATTAAAATCGCAGCACAGTATTATCTTGCCTTAATGTGCCTCAATGAGAATGCCAAAGTAGACCACAAACTATATGAGTCCCCTTTTGACCCCTTTATTTTAGTATGGTGCTGTTACCAGCCTTTACTGTCGACTGTAGTGATTTAAGGCTGCCGACTGGTAACTGTCGGCCAACTGCATCATCAAAGAGCCAGCATTTATCAAAGACTAAGCTTCCATATTAATTAGGTGTCAGCCCTTACTTGGTCATGATCGGCATGAGGGAACATAGGATCATATTGCAGCATATAATCAAAATCTAAAAAAAAACTTTGTCATTATTATTTAGACTTAACTTAATGAAATAACTATTCGTATTCGTATTCCTATTCCTATTGCTTTAACTTTTATTTATTCCAAATACCGTTTTCCTTCTTTCCCACAGATGGCGCAAACGTACTACGGCCGATGATATCAGAAGCTGTGAGACCTTTCTCAGAAAGGAACGTCGCCATTGTGAACATCAACGTTGTGGTAAGCGCAAAGAAAATTACATCTATCGTGAACGATCCATAGACGATGGCTCTCACTTTGATCCACATTTGGATAAATATCCACCAACCACCAGTACCAACACAACACTTCGCAGACGTGACCAACACTCACAAACAGCTAACGATCGTACCGAAGACAACTCGACATTAAAACGTAACAAGAAATTGGGTGGCTTTGAGAAGGTTAAACAACTTTTCGGCGCCGGTACGGGAACGAACGATAAAAAAGATGTTGAAAGAAAAAGTATGAGTAGCAGCACAAGCAGTAGTGCGGGCACGCAACAAACGATTAAATCGAAAGATAAGGAGAAGTATATGGTTAAAGAAGAGGAAATGCGTTCCAGATATCGAGAGTATAACAGTGGGGGTGGCGGTGGTGGCGGTGGGGGAAGTAAAAAGAGTGTGGGTATAGGTACACAAACTACAAGCACAACAACTACAACTACAACAATTTTGCAAACTGATAATATGCGTGAACCAAAGGTAAGTGTTTAACAATTTTGCCAAAAACTAAACATTACAGTGTTTAAACTTAAGATCATCGTTATCGTGATAAAAGGTCAAAACGAATCAGCGAAGTGAAAAGAAAAAACGAAAAATGAAAGCAAGAGCTGTTAACTTAAAAATAATTACACTCATTATTTGACTTAGATTTCATTAGATTCGAACAATTATCTTCTGTTTCATGTTAGAGCCCGGAAGAAGTATGCCACCATCATCATTAGCCGCAAATTCAGAAGAAAAAAATGAAAAAAAAATGTTCATTGAAAATTTCGCCTTACCTTCTGCTACAGTGGCAAATGAAGAGTTCAATGTTCGATTTTAAATTCATTTACCTGTGGTGTTGAGGGATTAGCAATCACTAATATTTTCCTCACTTTCAGCATCCACATCATCACCATCATTATTTGAGTTTCTTTGTTTTTTATTTGTTTAACAAAATAAAGATTCATAACTTTTTGTTTATTTTGTTCATTATTCTCTTTCAAGCTTCAGATGTTCTGGTTTTGGGAAGTCGCTGCTAATTATTAATTTTTTTTTTCTTTAATAAAATTGGTCTTAAAATTGGCATGTTGGATATTTTTACTTCATTTTTATTAGGAATTCTTACTTTCATTTAGTGTAATTTTTATTATTTAAAAAAAGAAACAATTGTTTATACTTCAATAATTTTTAAATTTGTTTATGACTTTTTAGTTTCGCATTACATTACACATTAATGTCCTTCTGCAAAAGAAATAAAGTCTACTTTGAAACAAATTTTATATAAAGATTTTGTCTTAAAGTAAACTTTAAGTAGACTTTATTTATTTTTCATAAGGGCTTCAATCATTACATTACACCTTAAAAACATAACTTATAATAACCCGTGTTTTCTCGACTCGGAGAACTTTAAATTGGCAGCACTGTTTTCTATAACAGCTGATTTTTCAGTTCGAGTCGTACAGTAGCTCTAGATGGTTAAACAATGCGCGAGCGTTATTGTCATCTTCAATCAGGCCGTTATTGTTTCTCGGCCTTCGACTGCTTAACGTCTCACTCTCGTTTGGGCTGATTGGCTTCCTGTGATACAGTTATTGGTGATTGTATATATCAGTCACGGGCAATCGCGTAATTATCGTGTATAATCTTTAGAATTTCAAATCAAAATGGTGGACTACCACATAAAACTCAATATTTTAATGGTGGAGTACCAAATAGAACTCAAGTTTTTTTAAACAAGCTGAATTTGAGAATTTTCACTTGCCATACGAAGGTATAGGACACTTTTCAGATTCGCGAGGAGGCTTAAATTAACATATTAAATAAACTGTGAAATAACCTGGCTCTATGTCTACGTACCTTTGCCATATATAGTTTTTAAGAACCCAAAAAAATCTTGGCTGTTTTGAGGTTAGTTTGGTTTGGCGATTTATGATGAATAAACTCACGCCAAAGCCACGTTTGTAAATTTTTTGGATTTATATTGAGAAGCATCATACGACATACTCATCGGACATTATTTGCATTTTATGGTGCTTATAATCGTTCATTAGAGAAACATTTTCGCAATACTAAACGAACGATAATATTCATACCGAATATCACCCTAGATTGTATTCAGAACCAGAGATTAATGGTGTGCGTAATCTTAATGATAATCTAAATGTGTCAATTCGTCATTGTACTCAACAATTAACCTTGTAGCCATTCACTATATGAAAAGTTTGTACAATAATGAAGCACACTTCTGGTTAAATGGCTGTATCAATAAACAGAATTTCCGCTCAAAAAGCTCGCAGTTTGATGCGCTTTATGGGCCGGTAGAATCTTTAGTTCATATGTCTTCACAAACAACGATGATCAGTACATTACAGTCAACAGGGAGCAGTACAAAGACATGCTTACTAACTCTTACGTCCCTCAAATGGAACTCATCAGTATTGCAGATATTTTTTTTTAGCAGGACGACGCCACATATCTTACAGCTTTACAGCGCTGCAATCAATTTATCAATTTACTGAGAGAAATGTTAAGCAAACAAGTTGTTTCAAGTAATAGACCAGTTAAACGGCCATTAGATTATTTCTTTTAGGCATACAATTTTGACGACATACGGCCTAATTTACTGCGAAGGGTGTGTGCGCAAGTGTATAAGTCCGGAGTTGCGGGTTCGATTCCCACCAAAGACTCTGGATGTTTTCTGCAGATAAGCAAAGAGCTTCACTGGTAATGTTAAAAAAAAAAAGTAAAAATGGACCTCAAGGCCGCGGCCTTATGCTCGAAATTATATTTAAACATTAGTGCAATAAAATTATTTAAATAAAATAAAGTCAATTGAATAGATATTCAAACATTTTTATCTATTTTATTTCAATTTAGAGTTCCCCGCCTATGTAAAAAATCAGACAAGTGCGAGATATTTTCACACACGTAGGGTTCCGTACTATATTTAAAACGCCTTTAAAAACTCAAGTTGTTTGTTCATGTCTAATGAGGCACCCTTTATTTTTAAAATCAAAGTCATATTCGCGAAAGTTGCATCGCTAATGGAACACCCTTAAAATTTTAGGAATAGTTTCAATTGTTATTAATTTTCTATTTAAACAAACTTATCAATGAAATAGAATATGAGAAATTTTACATTATATTTCATAGGAGATAGAGCTTTTTGAAATTGTATTACACTTTTAAACACTATTTCTTTTTATATTTTTTTTTTATTTTTATTCTCTTTATATATTTTCTTTTTATTTGAAAATGGTATATATCGTATCTATCTACCGGGTAGATAGATACGAAGAGTATTGATGACGGACGTAGCTGTCTAGAAAATGCATTCTGCTTTGCTGGTATCTAATTTTTCTTTATCTCTTTATAATTAAGAACTTAAGCCTAAATAATTAATTTATTAATTCAAAAATAGTTCAAATAAAATTCATATAATGAAAATTTAATGTTTAGTCGCCCAACGAAATTCATTTTTTTATTTTTTTCCATTTTCTTTAAAATTACCGATGATGTCTGCTGTTAATGGAATGGCTCTCAAAACTAAACTAATTCAACAGTACTCTAGTGATACAGTTAACTAGAGCAGTATTGCATTGAGATTTATTGCGTTAGAAATATAAAATATTTACAATTATTACTAGACTTTAGCTCCGACCACAACATTCTGGAGTCAAACACGCCAAAAACCACAACAAACCTCTAAACAAGAATATTTTCGCTTCTTTACTTGTCTCCTCGTTTATCAGAAATTAGTTGGGACTTCATACACCAATTTTTTGAAGTTAAGTTGCCTCATAGATTAACCTCATTGCACCTCAATAATTTTCAATATCTTTAATATCAAATAAACTTGAACCATCATTAGAGGGGAAAGAAAGTACTGCACAGAAGTCCACAACAGTCCGACATGTCTGTGGACATGTCGAAATACGCATACTGGCATACAAGCTCTTCTTAGATACTATATTTTTTTTTCTTTAAACAATTTATTTAGTCGGCACTCCTGCTAGAATCCCGCTTTCGGTCGCCAACACGAGGCACTAGAGGTCGGATTCATGACTGCATACATCGCTACGTGCCAGTGCTAAATATTAATGTGGAAAATATTTTATTTTGTGGTCATCGATAACAATATATTTATTACATAATTTGACATGATTTCAATACTTTTTTAATATATTAACAGCAATCATTTTCAATTTTAATTTGATTTCTTTCTAAATATTCTTTTATTTAAATAATTTTTTCAAGTTTAATTCTTATTGATAATATTTTTTTATATTATTTAAAAGAGTATATATTAATTTGAAAGACTATTTATTTTTCTTTTTATATATTTAACTTTTATCGATAGCTTGATTCTACATTAAAAAATATAATCACTTTCGATAACACAAAATTGTTTAATTTAATTTCTTCTTATTAGGTTAGGTAAAGCAGCTGCCTGCTTAACCTTAGGTTAGGTTAAGCAGGCAGCTCCAATACAGCTCACTTGGGTCCAAGTATTGGTCCCTTTGTGTTACCTGCAAAAGAGGAGAGGAAAACGGAAAACGGTAAAGGGAGAGATAGAAAAGAGAGAAAGCGTTGAGAAAACATAGGATAACAACACAGACAGTTTCAGGCAGAAGAAAAAGGTCAGAAATGTAGAAAAAGAAGTCACAGAGGCCAGGTTTGTCGAGCCAGGTTGTTGACGAGAGTAACTATACCTCGCCAAGTGGAATTGGGTAAGAAAAACATCCGCAGCTCCTCAGAAAGGAGTTAATCCGGCTCGGTTCCAATAGTAAAACACAAGAGAGGCTTGACAAGCACCGTTTTCCAAAGTTCTGGAGGCGTTGTTTCCTCCTCTTCCTTCTTCTGCAGAAATCGTTATGATGGAGACCCATTCTTCTTGAATGGGTTCCAAATAGGCAATGCCCAGTGACCGTTGATATTAAGTCACGTAGCTGCTTTTTTGGCAGCCCAAATAGCAAAGCCGTTCTTTTCTGATCCAGTAGAGGCCAGATCGTCAACGCCGGTTGACAAGTCGACTCATTGGACCATATTACCTGGGCCAGATCATAAAAGGCTCGATTTATTCGATGCCCACAAGGAGAAAGGGGAATGCCACAATAGACGTCAATGGCGCTATCGTTAAGCAGAGTTCACTTCTTTGCCAGTTCATCAGCTACACAGTTGCCTACAATAGTCCCATGTCCCCGCACCCATTTAAGGGTGACTGTTGAATTTTCTGCCATCACATTTAAGGATGTCCGGCATTCTTCTTATTAAAAATTCGTTTATTTCAAAAGTTGCTTGCTTCATGACTATCAATTTTCTTAAATGCGTTTTACTGTTAACATTTCATAAAATAATAATAATTATTATCGATATCAATTAAAGAAATATTTTTTTTAATTTTTTAATATTAATTAATGTTTAATTTTACTTACTAAGCTTTTTTGCTTTAAACGATTCTTTTATTAACGATAACAATTTTTAACATTAAGTTTATTTCAAAAACTACTTGTTATAGATAACCAATTTTTGTATATTAAAAAAACAAACTTTTTGGTTTCTATAATATCGATAGCGATGATGCTTCGATGATATCGATATCGAAAATCTCTTACCTTGTGTCCACATAAGATGAATTAATATCATAAGAAATTATTATTTTTATCACGATAAAAGTCATCAGGTTAGAATTATTTTAATTTTATTCACTTACTAATGAAGCATTAAATTCTTCCTATTTTAAAAGTTTTAAAAGTTTAACAATTTGAATATTAATATTTTTCACCATTTGTTTTATTTATTTATTAATTTATTCCTTCCCTTCAGATTTAAGCTTTAAAGCTTGTTTCTTTATTTGGTTCATAAATTACAAAAACCTTTTGCTTTAAAAAAAAAACTTTTTTAAATCGCTGGTATTTGGAAGACATTCTTTTCCACTGTGAAGTTAAAGAAGCAGATTTTATTACTGTCTGATTTCAGTAGAAAATACTCAAATAAGTTTTGACACTTGAAAAAAATTATTTTGCACGCGTTGCCGCTGCCTTCTTACCAAATTCAATTTTAAATACATTTATCAAAATTTGGTATGCCGACAATTTTGTTGCATCAATTGTTGGTATGTGGCGACATAATCCTTTTAAATTCTGCCTTACAGTAATTTGTTCACCATCGGATCACAAACAAACAACAAATAAGCGGATAAAGCTGCGGTGCCTCTTAACCATTTGATGAAGCAAAAGTCTCTGTGTAAAACTCTGTGTGTATCAGCTGCCTGCTTAAAACAAAATAAAGGTGGAGTTTTATAACGAATCATAAATTTAAAAATAACAATTGGTAGACACTTTCAATATTCATCGGTGATAAATGTGACCATTTAAGAATTTCAGGCATCACAAAATGAGAAATGAAGTATCAATAGGCCTTTGAATTTGGTATTTAAAATGTTTCAAAATAAATTCAAATTTATTAAGGTATTAAGCAGGAAATTTATGAGAGATAGATTTATTTTTAGCGCATAGAAGTTTTTGGAAATTTTTTTTAAGTGTTATCGATAACTAAAATGAAATTTTTATAAAAAGAAATCCAAAAAGCGCACAAACACCAACTAAAATCTATATTTGTTAGAACCCTGTGCAAAATTAGTTGTAATTCTTCAAATCGTAATCGTTTTTTTACAAAAATTTCGTTGTTCCTATTTTTTTAAATTTAAATCGTAGTTAACGATAACTTAAATTAATTTAAAAGTATATCGTTATCGACAACTAGAATTTTATTGTAAAAAATATGTAATCGATTATCTTTTGAGACATGCTATTATCAATAGCTAGGGCTTAATTTAAAAAAAAAATATGGTAACAATAAATATAATTTTCTTCACGGGATTCTTATTATCGATAGGTAGACATACGTGTTACATTATTTCGATGTTTATAACAAATGTTTTTCTTAAAACAAATATAAATTATAGTTGTTATCGATCACTCTAGTCTTTGTAAATTGTTGTTGTCCACTAGTCTCGTTTTCGATGACTAGAATTTTCTAGATAAGTATTTGATATTAATAAAAATAATTTTTTATGTAGAAAAATATTCGCTACCGATAACTAGAAGTTTAAGTAATCAAAATTATAATTTAAACTTAATTTAAAAAATTTTCGTTATCGATAACTCTATTTATCGGAAAATTTTAAATATCGATAACCACAATTTGGATTAAAATCCTTTCCGTTACCGATAAAGAAACTTATCGATATCTATAATTATACTTTTAAAGGTTTTCTTAATCTTAACCGATAATATTTTGAAACAATTATTTGTTATCGATAACTAGAAAAATTAAAGCGATAATTATTAATTTAAGAAATTTTCGCTAACAATAAAAATAATTTCCTTTATAGGATTTTCATTATCAATAGCTAGACTATCCTTTGATATATTTCGTTGATAAAGAAAATTGTCGATTACTAGAATTTTCTTTAGAAATATTTTCGACAGGGCTAATATTTTAGTTATCACTACCTAGAAGATATGAAAATAAAAACATAGTTTGTTCCTGGTGTTGTTAAAGCTTTCAATTTTTAATAATTTTCATACCCTTTAAATATTCTTGGTTTTTTTGTATATCGGTTTATATTTTCTGATGATCCGGTTTGATACTCATTGAAAAATATATATGTAGCCTTACAATGCATTGCAGGTATATTTGATGCTATGAGCAACTAGCTTAATATAAAATGTTAAGATTTACATTATAAGGTTTTTCATCTAACACGGAATAAAAATTTCGATAACTAGAATATTTTTTAGTAAATTGCCGTTATCAATGAAAACAACTAGAATTTTTTCATAAATATTTACATTCGATCAATTAAAATTCCTTTATGCACTTTGTAGTCCATAATTAGATATTTTTTCAAACATTTATGTAATCGATAACTAGAATTTTCGTAACTTGAGTTGCTAGAATTTTACGTGCATAATTATTCTTAACTTTCAACAACTGTTTCAACTGTTTGTCATCAACAGCCTAAGTAGACTTAGACTAAGACTTCGATAACTACACATTTTCTGCGACATTATCGTTTTCGATAATTTAATTTTTTAACAAACGTTTCGTTGCCGATAATATTGTTTTCATATTTTATTTATTGTTTCTTCAAAATATTTGATAACATGTTTTAAAAAAATTGTTATCGATATCGTTTCTTTACAGAATATTCTTTGCCACGTTTTCTTTTCAAAATTTTTGTTATCTACATCTAGAATTTTCTTTAGAAAACACTCCTAGCGATAACCGAAATTTTTTGTTTTCGATAACTAGAATTTTCTTTACGGATTTTTGATTATTAATAACAATAACATTCTATACAAACTTTTTTGTTTTTGATAACTAGAATTTTTTTACAATTTTTTTGTTATCGATAACAAAAATATTTTATTGAAATTTGTTTAAACATTTTAGGCTATTCGAATATGAATTTTCTTTGCAAAATATTGGTTATCGATAATAATAATTTTCGTTTTCGATAAACAGAAATTTCTTACATAAAAATTGTTATCGATAACAAACATTTTCTTACAAAATTCTTGTTACGGATAACTCAAATAATTTTATAGAATTTAATGTAATGTTTCTGATTCGCGCATGAATTTTCATTTAGATAAATATAATTTTCATAAAGTTTAGCTTTGCGGCTATTAAGATTATCTAAATAAGCCTGGTTAAAAGTACTTTAATTTTAATGTGAATATAATTAACATATCAGCAAACGGAAATCGCCAATTACAAACGAACACCCTTTAAAACAATGAAACAATTAATATAAAAATTTTTAAAAGATTTTATCAACTTAAAACTGACAATTGAAATTAAACATTTTGACAAAACAGTAGTTGCTTAATTTAATCACTAAACTTAATTACTTTGCGAGAGGCAAATAAAATATACGACTGTCCGTCTATATGGCTGTCTGTCTGGTTATTTTATTTATTAGTTAATGTTAAAAAGATACTTAAATTATGAACTTTCATAGTAGATGCATGTAGAAGCTCTTTTAACAGACATAGAGGCGAGAAGTTAAATGCTTGTAGTTAAGGACTGAGGTAAATTAATCTAACGTAATTAAACTTAAGTGGATTTTGGGCGTTTTCCACGCAAAACAAACTGGCTTAGAAATAAAATTTTTATCCATTATTTGTGCTCCATTCAAAGACTTTAATTATTATCAGATACAAATTTAATTAAATTTTTAATTGATTTAATTATTTATTAAATAAAAATAGTAATTAAGTATATAATTGAATTAATTAAAATATTAATTAAATTTTTAACTAAAACTAATAAAAACTTTTTATTGCTTCAAACATTTTTTATGTATACGAGTGGTTATGAAAGCAATTTTACTCCAACCTACAATATGCAAGCGAAACTATTTGTTAAGTTAATGTAGACCTTCGTCGTTTTCTTTACACGAATATAAGGTTTACACAGACTCAGCGCACATAGGGGTATTTTGGCAATCTAGCCGGACATTACTTTTTTATATTTATATTGGTTCTCAAAACTTATAAAGTAATCCTAGTTCCATCAAACTTGTTAGAAAAATATCTAATGGCCTTAGGCTGTTAAGGCTTGAAAATAAAAGAAAATCGGACCAATGAGAAAAAATATTCCCTTATAAGAACTAATCCTACCTCTGAAAAATTCTATTTTGTTTTAAATTTTCTCACACTTTCGTTTAGCAAATGCAACTGTTAAGGTCAGAAAATGTTTATAAACCCAAACTTGGACCCAGTAGATTCTAAAATAACATATTCGTCCCGCCCCCTTTTGTGGCCGGTGACATAAAATATTTTTTGGATAAAATTATGTAATTATTAAATGTAATGAATTACATACGCCTAAATACCATTAAAATAAAATTTTTGTTTTTATGAGAAGGGGGAGGTATCCTTCCACTCCCACCCCTGAAAATCTCTTCTCTTCTTTATAATTTTATTTGTATTTGTATCGTGCAATTTCAATTGCAGAAACTTGTGTGCATGGACGCATTTGTTTCGATTTTAAACTTCATAATTATAACTACGAATTAGGGAATAAAACAAATTTCAAGAGTATATGAATATGAGTGCCCCGCCCCATTTAATTGTTCTCTACCCTCTCTCCATCTATGTAAGAATTGCAGCGACAAAACATGCACAATGTAAAAAGCGAGAAATACACCCCAAATTTTAAGACTTTTACTTTTATAATGCTTCAGATATGGTTTATGTAAAAGTACCCATCCCTGGATAATTTTTCAGAAACATAAGTTTTATATAAAATTCTAAATTTATTTAGAATTCTAAAATTATTGTAGATTTCTGTAAATAGTGTTTAAAAAACTAATAAATTTAGTGTCATTTCGCACAAAAATCTTGTTGTAGAGGAGGACAGGGCACGGGTGTATCCATATAAAGAATTCTACAACATTCAGGTTTCTCTGATAATAAAATCCGTTTCCAAATAAAACCTTTTTGCTATAATAAATTCCCAAAAAATAATTTCAACTATACTATTCGGTAACTCCAGAAACTAAAAACAATATTTAAAGATTGCTGGCTGTGCGATCGGTATACATGCTAGTAGTCTGTAACATTAATAGGCACTACCCTAGCTGATAGGTAGAGGGCAAAGAAGAAATGATGTACAACCTTCGGTGCGAGTGTTCGCCACTTCATATTAGCTAACCTATCTGACCCTACTAGATATGGGTCCAACTATCCCACTAGGATCCACTTAAGGATCGGCTTTATTGTGTGGACGACTGGGGTCGTGACAAAACGGAATAACTTGCTTCTACTTAAAATCACACAAACTTACCAACCAACCGACATAGTTTCTTTTCATTTGCCAGTTTAACTGATCTCAGTTCTTAAATAAATATTCATACGCATTAAGTTAAGCTCGTATTGCGTTGTCTTGAAGTTTGAGTAAGTGATTGAGTGTGTGTTGTTAAAAATTTGTTACGCTTCAAAGCTTAGATAGAACACTTGTTTTTATTGTTAGTAAGGTAATTGTTGTTTGTTGTATTACGTTACGTTAGATGCAAATTAAATGCAATGCAAAGCAGCAACAATAAAAGAAACTTGTTGCAATAACTTTAACTGCAACAACTACTACCGCTACTACCACACTACAACAACAGCTATAAAGCGATTAATAGCGATCACAACGACATTAACATTTCCAACGTTCATACATACATCCATACATCCATACATATGTATATAATTGCAATGCCACCATTTCGTCTGTCTGTCTGTCTGTCTGTCTGTCCGCCTGCCTTTTAATGCAGTCTATGTATAGTTTATGTCTTTCCGTCCGTCCGTCCAAGTGTCTGCTTTAAAGACTTAAAGAATTCGATTTGGCTGGCTTCATTTGGCCTTGGGTTTCTAATGAAAAAAAAAAAAGGCAACGGCAAACTGAAAAACAGAAAAGTATATTGAAACTGAACAATAAAAAAGCTATAGAATTTAATATTATAAAATTATTACCGCGTTGGCGGATATATTTCTTAGTAATTTTTTTTTTTTTTGTTTTTTTTTGCGGCTCAAATAAGAAAACGTTTATTTAAAATCCATAAAAGAAAAAAAAGTAACACAATTGCTAATGCAAAAAAAAACATTTACTTAGGTACTCATGGCAAATAATTATCTTTGATATACACGCTGGTAGAGATATATGAATTAAGCGGATATTGCTTCATTTCAAGAGTTAAACATTTAGTTTCCAAGATTATGATTTAATCATTATGTTAATGACTTGTCATCTCAATTTTAAGGCTAGCATTTATCTCAGACTTAGATCCCCTATGGCATCTTCATTAAACAAATATCTGCCCGTTTTCTAAGCGTTTTCTAGCCAGAGCTGGACATTTGCACATTATGTACACTCACGTCTCAGCCTCTTCCACATACAATTCGCAAGTGTCGTATACTTGATTTTCATCTTAGCTAGATGATTCTTTCCATGACCTGCCACTAATTCTTCGTTTACTGATGCAAGTGCAAGTTTGGAAAAACCAATACAATTGCAGTTTTTTACTAACACACACACACACTCACACATTTTTTGAATTTGCAGCTTAGCTTGCGAGATATTTTATAGGACGGTGATTTTTTGACGCTTGGTGCAAGTTAATGTCAAAATGATAACCAGTGTTACCATAAATGGATGCAAAATAATTATAGTTTTAACTTATTTTATGCATATGTACTTAAAAATACCAATTTTGTTCATCAGATATTCACGAAGAAGGCAGTTGGTGTTTGTTACATTAGAACTCTAATTTCATAAAAGAGCATTAATATTTTTTGATGCCTATTGTATTCCTACAAATGTCCATATGTTATGCTGCTGGCAACTCGGTAATTTAAATATTTATTTTGTTTATCTATTAGCTGTGCCCACACACGTTGTGTGCATCCTGACAATATTTTGTTCGATTTTGCTTTGAAAGTAATACACACCCAATTTTAAGACTCTTACATATTTACTTTGTTTAAAGGTACCCATCCCTGGATAAAAGACTAAAATTTATATAAAATTCTAGAAGTTATTGTTAAGCTCTGTAAAAGATAGACAAGAAATGAGTTATTCAATTTTTTTAAAACAAGACAGGTTTCAAAAAAGAAGATGCCTTAAAGTATGCAGTATCCATTCAGTAGGTTTTACGTGATGCGAACACAAAAAAGAATATGTGTGTGAAGATAAATACGTATTTAACTAGCAGAGACAAAAACCATTTATTTTTATTGAAAAAATATATCATGCGATAAAAAAGTTTTCCCATACATTTAGTACGTATTCTGCACAGATTTTTGGACTTTTTTAAGAAATATTATTACTGTTTCCAAACCCTTCCTTCTCAGGGAATCAAACCGGTACTATAAGGAAGATAATAGATCATTAGCCTTCTAGCACAGACAAGAAGTAGCCCAGTTACAAACAGTAAACTCTGCCAGCCCAGCCTGCTGGCCCGCCGATGGTCTAAGTCACCATTAAGTGATTCTTTATCGAAAAGGTGAATCTGAATGCTGAACTATAGGCGCTTCCTATAGCTCTTTTCGAAAAATAATTTGCTGCTAGTTTCCACAAACGAACAGTCATGTTAATAATTGGGTCGCAAAAAATGCCTTAAAGAATTGTGAAGCAAACGAGGCACTACTTCTGATAAAAAAAAATTATCTTAGTATTGGGGATAGTTTTGACTATGTTTTGGATAAGCGCAGTGTTCTAGAATGGGATATAATTACTCCCGTAGAGAGTTTGTACATGTGCATTCACATTAAACACATGCAAGAGCGACCTCATCTAATAGAAGTGCTCATGATCAAGTAGTCATACTGGAATATAAACTAGCTTTCTAAACACATGCATTCTCATACTGTACTATTAGTGAGCAAACCTCTGTTCGTATCATATACGCAATGAGCTGACCGAGTAAAACGAACTTTCTATACTAGTGAGCACCGTGTTTACTCGCCTCATGTTCGAAACACTCAGTGCGTTTTGTTTAGTAGTTGTGTAGAACTTTTTGATAAGGCTTATTGCGTTTTGCTTGCTTTTTTGTTTTTGGTATTTCTTAAAATTTTTTTTTTTTTTTGGTTTTGCATTTTTAAAAAATTCCTTGTTTTTTGTTTGTACACTCGAACTGTCCTCGTTTTTTCACTTAAAGCATAAAACTGCTTGAACTCGCCCAAGTTCACTGTTATTATTTCCAACACTTACCCATACTTATTCAAACTTGCTTGTGTAAACTAACCACATTTAGCTCGCTTGTCTTCACTGTTTATTATTATCCACTCACCGTTACTCGTGTGCAATGAACAGACAGAAATTCAATGAAATATTATAATGAGCGTCTTATGAGCTTTGTTTTTTGTACTCATGCAGTGCTTTAATTCACAAGACATGGTACTGGACTGGCAGAAAACGTATAAACACCCGTGAAAACTGCTGTCTTCGATAACATGTCTGAAGTACAGCTAATTCAGACTGTATTGCGTTTACACATTCAGGAACAAGGTATATCTATCTTCCTAGGTAGTGTCGTCCGCCCAGCTGATTTAGTAGTTCGACATGTCAAAAGTTGTATATGTTTAGAAATTTTATAGTGCAGAAGTAAGAAAGCAATAAAACACATATACGCCTTCTCAATTTTCTTTTATGTTTTTGACATTTCGAACCACAAAGCAGCAACAAAATGTCATGTTGTTCTTGTACTGTTGTATTTGTTGGTGGGACGCCACTACCTAGTAAGATAAATATACCTCTTTCAGGCACGTCTATCAAACTCGGTTTCCTTTTACATGGAGTAATCCACTCAAGCAGATATCCGTTGTATCGTCTTGAACCATGAGGGAGAAAATTACGGTATTCAAAATTTTCGATCAATATTGAAGGCTGTAATTTTCACCCAGTTTTCGGCGGTGACGTCATTTATCTACCATCCAACGTCATCTCCAATTAATTTTTCATCCTTTCGATTTTACATCTTCTCACACAAACATTTTATAAAATTTTCATTCCGTTACCCCAAATGTAATTTATGCAAAATCATCCTCAGTTCAGCTACTTTTTAAATAGATTTTGCAAAATGTGGAAACAACAACATCAGCAACAACTACTTAAACAGTACCAACAACCAAAAGGGTGTCAATATGTCAACTTACAAGTGTTGCATAACTTTCAAGATCATTCAGAAAGAGGAAAGAGAAAAAAATCCACACACATGATCATGAAGGAGGCAGGCAATAAACCTCAACTAGCACACGTGAACTCACTCAGCACACAACTCTAAACTTTACAACAATTTGTACATTTATTATGCAAGACGTTTTTAGAGATTTTTTTTTTTTTGTTTAACGCCTCCACACACAAGACACGCTAGTAAAGGAGTCATGAACATGAACACGAACACAATCTTGCACATAACCACCATATCTGCCGCCGTACTATAAACATCATTGTATCTAGTGGATGGATATCCAGCAACGTACATTTCGTTTTATTTCATTTGTTACATCGACGTTATAAAGATGGCATCTTTTTTATTACGAGTATTTTATTCATGTCATGCTAATAGCAGCTGACTTTTAACTATTTGTTGTTGGCAAATGTTTCCAAGTTGTTATTTATATTGTTGAAGCTGAGAAACTCCTCATGAGCTTCCTTATGGATTATTCTCTATTTATTGTCTGGCTGTTTGTTTGTTTGTTTGTTTGTTTGTATCTACCGCTACTTTGTCTTTAGGAGTCAAATGTTTATGTGTGCCTGTGTGTCATTCATTTGTTTGATTATGGCGAATATTTGTGTCTCTAAGTCTGTGTGTCAGTAAAAATGGTCATTAGTTAATGTCTGACAAGTTTGTTGTGTCGTATTTTATGTCATAAATAGACATTTTTCTACTTATCCGTAGCCATTATAAATTGTTAGGGTTTCTATTGCGCGGTATTTAAGGAGAATTAAAGAGATTTTAAGAATCTATAATTAATAAAAAACATATTTTTACCACTCAGTGTAAGATGTCTTACAAGCATTTTATAGCATCAAATTTTTATCGTATCATATTTTCATTGGTAGAATCTTATTTTGGCGACTTTAAATTTTTTTTATATGTAAGTTGAAAGCTGGGACAATACGCCATAAGTGAATTCCATAAGCTTAAACCACATTCCACCAAATTGATTTAAGAGTAAGTTTGGAATATAAGCTGAAGGTAGAGTTGTCCTGCCACAAGCCAGTTTCGTTGTACGGATTTTAACTTCATTTGTTTTTATGGAGCTGATAGAGATGAATACCGACGTTTTTGACTTTTAGAAGTCGAGGTATAATTTGTTTTTTTTTTTTTTTTGTCACTACACAGGGTTAAGGTTATGTAAGTGCATTTTTGTGTTGTGCTTGTTAGTTCATTAAAGTGAGCGATCTTTTTAGTTCAGATCACTTTGCTGAAATAGGTCACTCTTCTCGTTTTAGGTCACTCTTTTAGTTCAATTGCTCAGTAGTGCAGTTATAGTTCTCATAGTAATACACCTTCTGTGTCCAGAGTCTGCCTATTATGTTTAAGAGATAAAAGGCGCTAAGAGGCGTACGGAACCCTAAAAATAATAGTTTCAAATTGTTTTAATAACATTATAATTCCACTTACGACAAACACAAATCAAATACAAATTTTGTGCAATTGGCTATTTTGCAGTAAGTAATTCACATTTTTTAATTAAAATAGCGCCATCTGTGTTTAAAATATCTCGCTTTCAATTTTTATTTTGTCATTATTTTAAAACAGCGCCATCTGTTGCGCAACCGTATTTAAAATATCCCGCTTTCAAAAATAAAAGATGCCTTAAAGTATGCAATACTTTTAAATCGGCATACTTGCACTGCTTTTTCTCAACTTTCTCTTGGAAATAAGATGTTTTTGCGGAAAAAAGTATCCTATATTGGATACACAAAATTTTGTTAGCTTTTAAGTGATGCGAACACAAAAAATTAAATACAGACAGGCTGACAGGAAATGAGTTACTATTTTATTATATGTATAGATTGCAATAAACAAATATATCATACTTTTGACGTTCTCAGTTTTTTTTTTTTTTTGCTAAAATGGACTTATACCATTTTCACTATTACTATTTTATATCAGATGAGAAATTTACTTTGGAGAAAAGAGGCACAGGTCCATACAAGGAGTTGGCAGGGTACACAGTAGATCTTATTGATCTTAGTGTTCGGTTTTTTTTATAGGATGGATGCCGAAGCAGACCACTAACTTCATGGCTCCCTTTTCGACTCGCTTCGTTCCTCAATGATTTCTCGTATCGGACTGGAAATTTCCCGAATATCTTAGTTTCACAGAGTCTCCTGCTGTTACTAGCCCGTAACTCTCGACTGTAGTGATTTCAGACTTTGGACTGATACCTGTCGATATTCTGGCTTATCTCAGAGTCTATGATAATTGCTAACATTTGCTCAAGGTCTCTACAGCATCTCCATTTTTTTAATATACGGCTGCCCGTAGTGGTCTAAAGCCTTTTTATGTTAGCCTTTTTCCAGGCACAGTCTGCAAGTATCGTCGCAGGTATCGTTAACCATTTGTAGGCACCCAGATTATTTCCAAGCTTCTTCTTGGTCTTGTAGTGAAAAATTCTAGAGTCTTTGGTGGGAATCGAACCCACAACCCTGGGCTGATAGTCTAGCACACTAACTACTAGTCCACCGAGGTTCCTTTCTCTCCCTTATTTTTCTTGTCTCCCTATAAGCTGCAACAATTGACAAAGGTTTTGCATTTATACGCATAAAAGGTGCTAATCTCTGCAGCGGGCAGTATCAGCTTTGTGTATCTGTCGGAAGGAAGCTTGAAGTTAAATCATTTTTATTCTCTTTGAGATCAACCCGCACATCAGGGTGTTTGATCATATTTAACTGACCCTGCTGCTACACTGGAATTTTGATGTTCTTAATCTCGATAGTCGTCATTGGGACAACCAGACTTAGTTGCATGATCAAGCCGATTAGATATGGTTTACTGTGGGTTGCAAATAGAAAACATGATATCACGGCAAAATCATAAAACACTCGGGTTACATCTTAAAGCCTACTGCTTCTAATTAAAAGACATTGCAAGTTTTATGACCTCAACGATGATGCTTCAGGAAATGCATCCTCAAAAATTCTATTTTTTGAATTGAAGTTCAAAATATGCACTATCGGAACATGACTATCATCAGATGCGGAAACCATGGAAAGTGTGGACACCAATACCTCTGGGTGTATCAACACGGATTAATATACACAGCACAACTATTAACAGAAACATTTACGCAACTTCGCACAAAATTTCCAAGCCACATCAATTAACGGCAAGGTGTCAATAATTTGTCTCCTATAAGGTATAACTTAAGACCTCTTCATTTCCTAATGTGAAGACGCAGAGAAAAAACATGGTTGTGGTATAGTAGCTGTAACCATATTGTATTCACTGAACCAATCTCTGGTTGCAATAATAACACTGAATATAGATTTTTCGCAATAAAAACTTAAAATGTCGAGGTATTTATACTTTAGCTCCTTGAATAATTTATTTTTATACTATTTTTTGAACAATGACAAGTTTAAACTTACTTAGAAGCTCTTGTCTTCTACATTTTAAAAATTAACCATTCAATAATCAACAATATCCACAAAGTCCACAAAAAAAAACTTAAACAAATATAAATAGTACTAAAACGAGATGACAATAAAAATAAATTAAAGTTAAAAAAAAATTTTCAAAAATACCAACTTTCAAAGAAGCCATGAGTTCAAAAATAAGAAACGCTTTTTTTCAATACAATCATTACCATTACGTACAACAACAAAAAAACGACAGAGGAATGAAACGAATTCAAGATGCCCTAGACAGTTGCTTTTACAACAACAAGCGGAAAAGGGACAATTGAAAAATTGTGAAAATTAATCTCTCGTTGTAAATATAAAGAAAAACTAATTCTTATTCATTTTATAAATACAGGGTAATTTTTTGGCTGCTTGGTCTCTCAAAATAGAATTTTTAACGGCTTCTACAAAGTCATGAACGCTGTGTTTAAAATGAATATCATTTTGAACAATATAATAATTGAGTAATGTAACAACACTTTCAAATTCCTTAAGAGGACGTCTTCACTAGCCATCAACTCTTTTTTAAGACGTAGCTGGAAAGCGCCCGCCAACCGTACCAAACAAACAGCCAGTGACAACCATAATAATAAAGCCGATACAACGATACAAGGAAATTATGAATTGCACTATTGATTTTAATTGTAAATAGGAGTATATGTATGTATGATCAATTTTTCTGCACCAAATTTATGCTGTGGTAGTAAAGTTCAATTGTTCGATTTACTGCAAGATTGTAACATTGTAGCAATTAAATAATAGTAATAAATAGCAAGCAAGAGTGCTACATTCGGCCATGCCGAATCTTATATATCCTTCACCATAGTAATTTTTTCTATTACCTTAACTTTATGTTTTCCAATTTTTGTAAAAACTTGTTGTTGTAAAAATGTTTAAAAAATTGTTTTCGAAAATTTGTTGTAAATTTTTTTTTGTAAAAGTTTATAGATTATTTTATGTTAAAATTTTATAAAAATATTTTTTGTGAACCTTTTATTGAAAATATTTTGTTAAAATTTTATCGCAGTTTTTTTGTAAAAAATTTTATCGAAAATTTTTTGTAAAAATTTTATCGAAAATTTTTTGTAAAAAATTTATCGAAAATTTTTTGTAAAAATTTTATCGAAAATTTTTTGTAAAAATTTTATCGAAAATTTATTGTAAAAATTTTATCGAAAATTTTTTGTAAAAATTTTATCGAAAATTTATTGTAAAAATTTTATCGAAAATTTTTTGTAAAAATTTTATCGAAAATTTTTTGTTAAAATTATATCGCAATTTTTTTGTAAAAATTTTTGCTTAAATTTTATCTAAAATTGTTTTTTTAAATTTTATAGATAATTTTTTGTAAAAATTTTATAGAACATTTTTTGTAAAAATTGTATAGAGAATATTTTGTGCATAATTTATCGAAAATTTTTTGTGAATAATTTATCGAAAATTTTTTGTATATATTTTATCGATTTTTAATTATTATTTTATCGAAAATTTGTTTTAAAAATTTCAGCGAATGTTTTTTGTAAAAATTTGTTTGAAATATTTTATAAAAAACTTTTTGTTAAAATTTTATCGAAAATTTTTTGTAAAAATTTTATCGAAAATTTTTTTTTAAATTATATCGCAATTTTTTTGTAAAAAATTTTTGCTTAAATTTTATATAAAATTATTATATAATTATCTATAAAAAATTTTATAGATAATTATTTATAAAAATTTTATAGCACATTTTTTGTAAAAATTTTATAGAGAATTTTTTGTGAATAATTTATCCAAATTTTTTTGTATACATTTTATCGATTTTTTTTATTATTATTTTATCGAAAATATGTTGTAAAAATTTCAGTGAAAATTTTTTGTAAAAATTTGTTTGTAAATATTTTATAAAAACCTTTTTGTTAAAATTTTTTGACAAATTTTATCGAAAATATTTTGTGAAAATTTTATCGAAAGTTTTTTGTAAAAAATTTTATCGAAAGCTTTTTGGAAAAAATTTTTTGAGAAAGTTAGGACCTTCCTTCAATCTATATTGCGTTATAATGGTTAGACTATAGCTTTTGACTCCTTTTGGCACCCTGTGTTTTTAAATCGGCTACCTTAATGTGTATTGCCTACAATAAAATGAAATCAGCAAAAATCTACTACCCGGAAAACAAACAAAAATCGTCCCTCGCAGGGGGTTATTGATCCGCCAAGATATGTATGCACTGTATTTTTATTTAATGTTATCTGTATTTATTTAATAAAAAAACAAAAGAGAATCATTACAATCGAAAAAAATGAAAACAACGTCGAAAAATATAGATTCGCGTGGTTTTCTACCCACATGCTCGAAAGAAATGGTCTGCTGTTGGTGAATTCCATATGCGAAATTTTCGAAACTATGCCTGATAGACTGGTGGGCTTAAATTTTCTGTACTCCGTCTGGCGCCTTCGAAAATTACATTTCAACGTTAACACGGACAGACGGACATCGCTTAATCATCTTCTCTATGTATAAGGATCTAGAATATATATACTTTATGGAGTCGGAAATAAATATTGTAGAAATTACACACAGAATGACAAACTGATATATACCCTTTCCGCCTGTGGTGAAAATAATATATAATAATACCAACAACTAACTGTTTCACTTGTTTTATTTCAAAGTAAAGCATCTTAAAGATATACACCAGAGATATACACGCTAAATACGCTAAGCGAACCTATTATTGATTTTGTTGTGCTTTAACTTATATGAAGTTAAAGACTTCAAAGCAATGTTTATTTAAAGTTTTATTTATTTTTTTTTATTTTCAACTACTTTGTACTTAAAGTGGGTGTTTTATTGTTGATTTAAGTTTTAGCCCAAACACTTTTTTTCTTCTCTCGCTTAAGCTTGTACCTACAATTTCAGTCAAAATGCCAAAAGATTTGCAACATTGTTTGCATGTTTTTCGTAGTCAGAAAAAATATATATTTGTTTTGACTGCGGCAAATTAAGTTTTTTGTTTTGTTTTGTTTGGTACATATATTATTAGGGTGGTCCTTGTTTGTCCAATTTCCAAACTTCGAAATATGAATCAGATATTTTCGTTTCATTTTAGGATAGAATTTAAGGTTTCTACCAGCTGTTCAAATTTTAACAAATGTTTTGCCGTTTGATAAGGGTCACACTAATTATGCATTTAATTGCAAGCGAAATATAGAGAAACGTGAATCGACAATACCACGCGAGGTTTCCGTACTTCAAGGTTGCGGGCAAAAAAAAAACACGCCCACCTATATTTTTCATTTTATTTTCATTTTTTTCTTTTGGTTGTAATGCTTCTGCTAGGAGTGCATACCGAACTTGGGGGATCAATAACCTCTGCGAGGGTCGCTTTTTTTTATTTTTTATTTTTTTTTTTTGTTTGTTAAGGAGGGTTTTCTGCTCTGATTTGATTTGTATTAAAGGCTTTTATTGAAGCCAATATACATAGAGGTAGCTAATAGACCCACAGGGTGACCAGTGGCAACCAGGAATACACATTAGAAGGAGGGGTTGTCAATATGAGGAAAAATTGTTTAAAGTATTTTTTGCCTCAGTCTGACCATTCTAATGCAATATAGATTGCAGGAAGGTCATAATTTAAAAAAAGCAATAAAATTTTTACAAATAATTTAAAAAAAAATTTACAAAATTTTGGGAAAGCAATTTTACAAAAAATGTTAAAAAAAATATTATAACAAACCATTTTCGAATGGTTCCAAAAAGTTTTAGCAAAAAGTTTACAAACATTTTTGATACAATTTTTAAAAAAAAAAATTTTCGATAAAATTTTTGCAAACAATTTTCGATAAAAAGTTAAAAAAAAAGATTGCAGTCAACCTTACACTGTAACAGGACCAGGTCTATACATAAAATATTTTTTGAATTTTTTAATGATGATGCAGATGATAATCGACAAAATACCAATTTTCGGAATTCGTTTCTGTCTGCCGGTGTCGTATCACGTAAAAACTAAGAAGTGAATTTCAATAAAATTTTGTGGGGAGGTACCACAGAATTTTTATTTTTTAAAAAATATTGCTAAAGTACCCAATTTTACCGATTTAATAATACTGAGAACTTGCAGCACCTTTTATTTTTAGAAATGATAATTTTTACACGCAAAGAAAAAACATGGTTATTGTATGGTCACGGCAACCACACTATGTTCTCTGTAACAATAGATGTTTGCTGTGAACAAATTATAGTTATTTAGGACAATAATTTGGTCACGATAAACAAGTTTTTTGTTAACAGTTAATCATTCAATGGTTATACGCACCAAAAAAGCAACATGGTTGATTTGAAACATATTAAAATTCAAACCACAACCAAATTATTTTTAATATTTAAAAATTATAAACATAATATATTATTATTAAACATAGTATGTTGAGTTTGACTAAAAATAAACAAGTAATGTTTGGTTTTAAAAATACATATTTTGGTTTTGACATTTTTTCAGTTAAGAAATATGAGTGTAAGATATCGGTTCATCTAAAAGCGTAAAAACATTAAATACCCATTTGATGTCAACAAATAAATTTGTTTTTTATTATAAATGATAGTTTTAAATTAATAATATCAAACACATAAGAGGTAAGCAGAAAATATCAAAATATGTATGTAAGTCTAAATGGAAATATTCATGTATTTGTTTTTTGTTGTTTATAAATATATTCATAGGTTGTCACATATAACCATTTACATGTTTCAAATTATATTATAGTATGTTTATATTATAAACATAACTATGGTTATATTTTACAATGTTATTTTTATGTTCCAACGACAACAATATTATTTTTATATATAACCATATAACTCAACCATAACATGTTGTTCTTAGATTATGGTTACCTCAACCATGTTTTTTCTTTACGTGTAGACTCCATTTACAGACATTTACAATAATAGAACTTAACATAAAACCAACCCCTGTTCCTGTGCAATTACATAGAGGCGGCTGGCTCTATAGAAAGGAATATAAAAGTAAGAATACTTTAAAAATAAACAGTTGCATGAGCAAACTTATCATCTAATGGGTGTGTTCAAAAAAGCTCATGAGCAAGTGATCATACTCAAACACAAACTAGCTTACTGAAGGCATGTCTACGCATACCATACTATTAGTGAGCAAACCTCTGTTCGTATCATAAACGCAATAAGCTGACCGAGTAAAAATATTTACCTTTCAACATTTACTCATACTTATTCAAACTTGCTTGTAGAAACTCTGCAAGCTCATCACATTGAGCTCGCTGGTCTTGGCTGTTTATTATTGTCCACTCATCGTCACTCGTGTGCTATGAACATACATGAATTCAATGAAATATTATAATGAGCGTCTTACGAGCTTCGTTTTTTTTTTTTTTTGTAGTGCTTTATTTCAAAATAAACGACAAAATCCAACAAAATATTGTCAGAACGCTGAGGAGTTTGTGAACAGTGCTAGTTTGCCAATAAAACTTAAATCGTGTTGTTAACTATAGTAGATCAATAGGCCCCGTGTGGTGGCCCTAATATTCAATTATTCAAAAGGTTTCAAAAGAATACACAATAACCCAAAGCTACTGCAAAAAAATAATTAGTGACACCCTCTCCGAAAGTAGTGGCTGCAGACAGAAAAACTTTTATGTGAAAAGCCTTGTTGTAGTTGTTTTTCCTGCATCAATATCGAGATAACTACAGGGAATTGTGAAATCGTCCAATAATAAGAAGACCTGCTAGTCTTCATCGATGGCTTTAACACCAAAAAACTGTTCTCCGTTGCGCTTCGATAAATACAAGACCATTTGCGGTATTTTTCAGAAAAGCTGATTTTGTTAGCATTTTGCGATAACGGATTTTCAGTTCAGGAGAAGAAGAAAATGGTAGAAGTACTAAGTATCGTATCGGAATTAAAGAAAAAAAAATTCATAGTAATAAGGACCATCCTAATACGTATGCAAATTAGAGTGTTTTGTTTAAGTTTTTAACAAAATAATTTCATTTTTAAACTGAAGACTGCCTGAAGCAGCCAAAAAAATCTTTAAAAAGGTTAAAAGGTTTAAGACAATTTAAGGAAGTTTTGTTTACATTAAATCTGTTGTTGTAGCAACAAAAATGTTAAGTGGGTGGCCTTTTGGGTTTTTAATGAAATGAGGTGTAAATTGGTTTA
Source organism: Phasia obesa (assembly GCA_949628195.1). Lineage (NCBI taxonomy): Eukaryota > Metazoa > Arthropoda > Insecta > Diptera > Tachinidae > Phasia > Phasia obesa. The sequence continues at coordinate 33,887,804 of OX451219.1, read as the reverse complement.
AGTTTTTCATTGAATTGTTTTTTTTTTTTTTTTGTCTTGGCTAATGAGAGCAATTATTGTTAATAGTCTTGTGTGACTTTTTGCTATATCTGTAACTCTCTTGGCTGAAATTTTAAACATATAAAGGTTAATTAAATGCAAACATGCAAACATGCAACATGTTTAAGAAGAAAATATTTTCAAAATCAATTAACGGCATGTGAATCTATTAAGAGAAACAATAAGTTAGTTTACGGTAGGCTGGTTAATAAGCTGATTAATAGCTTATGTACTTAAAATTTAAAAAATAAACTTTGTCTGTGCCCCTTGAGCATACTTTAATTTTGGTTATCTGCTTATTTTTACACAATCTGCACGGTTTAATAGCATAATAATTTCATAAGAATTTATAATTAAAATTATTTGCAAAATGCTATAGCAAGGCCTAAATAGATACTAAACAACAAGCTGAAAGTCATAAAGACCCAGCCAATAATAAGTTGAGTTTCCGTTTTTGCGCTGACATTTACAACGTTTTCCAACACTACAAATTACAAATAACAACATATTTTATAAACAAGGATATCAGTTGATCAAAATTGTTTATTTTCTTCTAAAGTAGGGGTGATCCATTTCGAGGTTCCTTAGTTTTTTAAGGAAAAAAACACAGAAAATTCCAATTTAATGGAGAATGTTTGTTATCATTTGAAAAAAAATTCTTTGGCATTTATTTTTTGAAGATTATGTCTATTAAATGTTCGCCGTTGCTACGTCGCAGATGGACCATCCGTTGAGTCCAATTTTCGATGACTCGTTCGAGCATTTCGGCTGGTAACTGGCGTATGACACGCGAGATGTTTTCCGCCAAGGCCTGAATCGAAGCGGGTTTGTCCTCATAAACTTTAGACTTTACATATCTCCACAGGTAAAAGTCTAACTGTGTGATATCACACGATCTTGGGAAATTATGTGTTCACCAAACTGTTCCCTCAATAAATCCATTGATTGATGCGATGTGTGGGAAGTGGCGCCGGCTTGCTGAAACCAAATGTCGCCAAGATAACGAGCTTTAATTTTGGGTATGAAATAGTCGGTTATCATGATAAGATAACGGTCGCCATTAACGGTTACGTTCGCACCGGCATAATTTTTAAAGAAATATGGACCGATGATTCCACCGGCCCAGAAACCACACCAAACCGTTGTTTTTTCTGGATGAAGTGGCAGCCTCTTAAAACTCTTCAGGTTGCACTTCGTCCCAAATGCGGCAATTTTGTTTGTTTACATACCCTTTGAGCCAGAAATAGGCCTCATCGCTAAACAAAATTTGCCTCGAAAACGTCGGATCTTCTTGGAACTTTTCAAGAGCCCATAGGGCGAAGCGATTCAGGCGTAAGTCTTTCCATTATGAAATGCCAAACAATACTCAACAAAAATAACAAGACAGCATGACAAGACTCACAATTGATCTGTCAAGAAAAGGCTATTGCAAAAAGTACCATTATTTGTTGTTGCTAATATTATTTTTATAAGCACATATCCCGATAACCCACGTACCGTGAACAACGTAAATATATTTTGGTTCAATTCAAAAGTTGTCAAATTTTACAATAGTTTTTTGTTTTTTCTATTAAATGTCGTAGACTCGCATCAGGAAAGGAAAAGTCGATACGTTTTGATTATTTTTAAATGATATTTTATTTACATTTTTTTATTTATTAAATGTTACAATGCCATTGAAAATGAACTTACAGTACAATTAGAAATAAATTAATTAACCCAAAGTCTTTGTTAGGAATCGAAGTAACAAGTTCAGACTAATAGACTAGCATGCTACCTATTAGCCTACCGGGGTACCCTATTTTATGTACAACTTATAATAAAAAAAATTTTCACGACTGTTTATGATTTAGTAAGCGATATGTAGGGGGATACCTTAGTAGAACACTAACTCTATGAGTCCATTTATGATCCCTTTTATTCCTTAATGATTTCAAACTAGTATCTATTTATATCAAACTAGTATCTATTTATTTATATTTATATGCTGTAACAATATCAGCCTTTTTAGTGATGGTTCTGTTATTGGCGGTAGAGCAGGAGCAGGTGTATACTCAGCTGAGCTGAACTTGTCCTGTAGTGTCCATTTGAAGGAGTTCATCTCTATTTACCACCCGTAATTGCTTAGGCTGCTGCATTCGTTGGATCAGCTGCTGGAATGTCGGGTGCAGGGATGAAAGGTGGTCATTGCACTCGACCAGCAGTCGATTAAAAAACGCATGAGGCAGGTGAACGTGTACTCCAAACTAGTGCTGGAATGTGTTTTAAAACTTAACAGTTGTGCTTCGGTCAATGAGGTAACATTGATGTGGGTTAAGGGACACAAAAACAAAAAGGGGATCTGTTGTGAATTTCTGTGGACCAGAACCTAGAGTATCACTGGGTAACGGGCTAATACGAGCGGAGGTCCTACCATGGCTGAACTCACTACACCTTAGATGGTGGAGGGTGGCTAATACATATGTATTTACAGGCTCGAATTGTGCTTAGATATAAAAGAGGTACCTTTGCTGAATAACTGCTTTAGTAACAGGTCATGGAAACTTCAAGTCAGTGATTAAAAATGCTTGACTATTTTCAATGCAGATGTAATTGCTTAACTGTTGCTTAGAAAAAGTGTGCAGTAAAAGCAAAAGCAAATAAAAGAAGAGCAACTCATGTGCTTAAGCATGCTATGCAGCAAAGCAATCAGCAAAGCAATTATTTTAAAAACATTTGCTGTTGCTTAAGCAATTAGTTGTTCTTCATTTTTATTTTTGCTTATGCTTAACGCTTTACTGTAAAGTAGTGGCTGACTACGATTGTTGTTTTTGCTGTTATTTGCTGTTACTCGCTGCTTCAGTCTTAAGTTGTAAAAAATTCTTTGACAGTGAGAGATTAAAGTTATGGTGCCACGTGTAATAAAAAAAATAAATTTTGAAGATCTGCAAAATAAAGATTTCCAATATTGTTTTACAGCAACAGCAAAAGAAGAAACAAACATTAACTTATTGCTTAAGCAACAGCAAATGTTTTCAAAAAAATTACTTTGCTGCAGAAAGAGACTTATAGCAAGCTTAAGCAAATGAGTTGCTCTTCTTTTTTTTGCTTTTGCTTCGCTTATAACAAAATGTTATATAAATGCTGAGGAATTCAGTTTTTTTATTTGCTGAAAAAGATGTAAGCAAAGCAAAGATTTTACTGCTGTTGCTATTTTTAAGCAAGCAATTCAAACCCTGCTTCAAGTATCATTCAGCTGAGATGGAAATCGAAGACGATTATACTTCCAGACTGTGCCTGGAAGACGCTAAGACGCTAGACGGCATGTGTGAATGTCTAGCACTGGCTAGCCTGAGACTTAGGACCACGGGCAGAAGCTTGTTAAATGTGAATGCCATGAGCGAACTAAGCTCTGGACAAATGCTAGTAATCACTTAAGACTCCGTGATGAGAAAGAATGCCGATAATTACCAGTCGAAAGTCACTACAGTCTAGATTTATGATTGGTTGTAGCACGTGACTCAATGGAAGTATAGTTACCGTAAATTACAATTTGGCTTCCCATAGTGATTGAGGACATAAGGGGGTCGAAAAGGTACCCATATAAGAAGTGGTCTGCTTCGATATTTCCCCTACATTAACATATAATATGCTGGATATTCATACATATAGTACGCCGCATAGTAAGTGTCGTCTTTTTCGATATTTATCTTATATAATGATACCTAAAGTTAATATAGTCTGTCACTAACCCAGCTAAAGTACCTCGACTATATCCAAGCCACTTTTTGAATGTCTTCCGTGGGACAATTGCCTCAGCAGTGCCTTGAGAGATTAAGCGAGCTCTAAAATATACTGCTGAAAATAACCTAACCTCTTAAAAATAACTAATATATAATAACTAAAAATAACTTTTCATGTTCTCCGAAAAAAACTAAACACATTCAATTACGAATAAGATGCAAAGTTTCTGACCATTAATCAATTATTAACGCGCCTTACTTACAAAACTAACAACAATTCACACCAAAATCAAACACTCCCCCACACCAAAAGCCCATATTAGATGACCCAAAAAAGAAATAATTAATTTTCTTAAGAAAAAAGAAAAAACGATCCATTCAAGAAATCAATATATTTATTTCCAACCAGAAAACCAAAAATATATCTTCAAATATTTTTATGTGAACTGCAAGTGAATAAAATAAATTCACACAAAATCAACACTAGTTAGGTATTAGTACCTATTGTTGTTGCTTATTTTGTTATTGTTGTTTTAGTTTATTTGGCCACAATTGGGTTAAAACCAAAATCAAAATCAAAATCGAAACAAGTTTAAAAATTTAGCTGTAAGTCAGTCAATATAAGTATGTGTGTGTTTATATGAGTTCGGGTAATTTTAGTATTTGTATTTAACCTGGTAATATGATGCCCATTTAGCAACCAAGAAATAAAATTCAATATTGGAACAATTGCAGCCACAGCAGCCAGCCAGCCAGCCGACCGACCGATCAACCAACAATTCGACTCACAAACAATGGCAAATAATGTTGGTAACGTTTTTTTTTGCTTTGCTTTGTTGTAATAAATGATAAAAAGAACCCAAAAAATCAATTGGCAATACTAGAATGTGTTTTTGTTTTTATTTATTTATCATTGTTGTTGTTGTTTTATTTTTTATTTTAATCAATGACCAGGACAACACGTAGTCGTTGTAGAAAATAATGCCAACAACTAACAACCAACAACCTTAAACGTAGTGCAACAACTAATAATAGTCGTTTCTTACAGGTTGTATTAGAAACAACAACAACATGAGCAACAACAAAATGTATGCAATCGTGTATAAACGCCTGCCTTAAAGACATTAATGTATGAAATGAAAAAAAAAGCCAAATTGCACCAAACAACGAAGAGTACTATCACTACTAACAACAACAACAGAACCAAAAAGACAGACTTTAAGAATGAGTTTGATTTTTTATGTTTATTTCGTATTGCGGTACTTTTTGTTTTGCAACGGTGATATTGGTAACAACAACTACCTACAGCAGTAAATAGTTATCCAGTGGTAAAACTAAAAAGGCCTGCTCACTCCAAGCCTTCGTAAAGGCATGCTTAGACCTTCTACCACCCTCATTTTTCTGTACCTTTCAAAAAAGTACTTTTAGAAGGCCTTGGCTCTCCCTTCTAAAAGATCTGCTAGACTTTCCTCTCTTCTCTTAGGAAAAACATATTTTCTACTTTCAAATTTTTCATTTATAAAAAACATAAGTTCATTGATTTGGCCTTTATTTAATTGAATGCTGTTTGTCATTTAAATCTCGTCCTGGAATGCCGGACATCTTTAAATGTGATGGCGGAAAATTCAACGGTCTATTGTGGCGTTCCCCTCTCTGGATGCGGGCAACGAATAAACCGTGCTCTTTATGACCTAGCCCAGGTCAGATGGTCCGACGAGTCAACTTATTCGACGGCAAGGACGATCTGGCCCTTACTGGATCAGAAGAGGACGGATTCATTACTTCGGATGCCTAAAGCACAACTGCGTGACTTGATATCAGTGGTCACTGGGTATTGTCTATTCGGAACTCATGCAAAAAGAATAGGCCTCCCCTACAACGACTTTTGCAGAAGCTGTCAAACACCTCCTCTACCTATGCCCTGCACTGGAATACCAACGACTTCAACATCTTGGACAACGGTATTTCGGGAGCCTATCTTGTGTTTCACTACTGGAGCCAAGAAGAATTAATTATTTTCTGAGCAGCTGCGGATGGTTTTCCAACCCACTCCCACTCGGCGAGGCATTAATACCGCTCTGTTTGCTGTCTCGGCCAATGTGCCCTCTATGGCGACCTTTCTCCTTCTCCTATCTGTGTCTGTCTTACTGCGAATTGTTTTACTTCTCCGACCTCTCTTCTTAACTTAACTCTCTCTTTTTTTTTCTCTTTCTTTTTCCTCTCACCTTTCTATTGTATTCTCTCTGCAGGTAACACAAAGGGACCAATACGTGGACCCAAGTGACCTGTATACTTTAGCTGCCTGCTTAGCCTAACCAAACCATGGCATTTAAATGCCTCGATAGGCTGATTCGTAGAACGCCAGTCTATCTGTTTGGGGGCGTGGGTTCAAATCTAAAAAAAAAAAGAAGGCCTTCATACTCCTTCTTTTCACTTTTCACTTGTTCACTAAATGCACACTAGCAGGCACACCAATCCATTCTAATTGTACACATTTGAATATTTTTGTATTGTAAAATACCACTGCTAGGCAGCAAAATTGCCAAGTAAAATTTATTTCACATCGTCAAAATTTGCATAGCACTACAACCCTAAATCCTAAAAAAATCTATTTACTTAAGCCACAACACTCTCAATCTCTTTCCGATATATTGAAAATATTTTTCAAGTCTATTTTTCACGGTTTATTTCTTAAAGTGGTTTTACACGACGTGTATTTGTTATATGACTTGTCACTTTTCCATTTGTAAATTCAATACACATCGTCTGTACAATACATATGACACTTTTCAATTAGAACATGTTCTATTTTGATGTAACAAAGCATCTAACATCCTGTAATGCCAACTTAATATTTCGTTATTTTAGGCTTTTTGTGGTACCAAAAGCACTAAAAATGTGGCAAAAGCACTAGGTTTCCATCTTTGCACCAGCTATGGTTAAAACTACAAAACTGTGTGGCTGCAAAATTATATATTACTAGTCGTGCTCGCCACGTCGTGGGCGTCCTGACAATATTTTGCTCGAATTTGCTATGAAAATATTCCACACCAATTGTAAGACTCTTAGTGTTATAGTGCTTTATAAAAAGGTACCCATCCCTGGATAAAATTCTAAAATTCATAAAAAATTCTAAAATTTTTGTAAAGCTCTGTAAGAGGTGTTTAAAATATTTTAATAAATTGGCGCCATTTGTTCCGCAATAAAAGGTTAGCAACTCTGTTTTAAATATCCCAGGTTTAAACCGAAAATTTCTGTACCAGTAAACCGGAAATTGCGTACTTTTACTGCTTTTTCACCCCTTTCTCTTAAAAATTAGATATCTAGTCATATAAAAAATATCCTATATTGGAATCAGGATGCTAAGGTACCTCTTCACAAAATTTTGCTAAAATCCATCCAGTAGTTTTTACGTGATGCGTACGCAAAAGAAAAGCAGACAGACAGACGGGCGGAAATGAGTTAATATTTTATTATATGTATGTATAGAAGATAGGTTCTGTCAGATGTAATTACACATGTACGTTTAACAGCAAAAATTATAAACTACGTGTAAAATGACTATTTTGACAAACACATGACACTACATATCGTCGCGATTATTCTTAAACCACGTAAGTGCCAAGAAATCGTTTTTCCGAAAACGAAAAAAACTTAATAACTTCTTTAATATGGGTTTCAAAACAATTTTTTTTTTGCAAAACATGGCAATGCGACTCTCTAAAGGGAAAAGAAACTTTTGTTTTTTTTTAATTTTTTACTTAGAATTACGTGGTTTTGGTGCAATCAGCAACTTACAAATGTCTGTGTGTAAATTAACATTTATTTTTATATTTATCAAAAAAAACTTTTAACTATGCCAAAAATGCTCTAATTGGCCTGCAACTTTCATGATTTTTTTAATCTTAAATACAAAAAACTTAGTGGTTAAGAATTTAACATTTCTAACTTGAAATATAAAAACCATTATATTTTGCATGCAAATGTCATTTGTATGGCGCTTAAGAGGTTTTGAAAATGGATTTATTTATTTTTCATACAAACTTGTTAAGATGAGAATGCAGTCTGGTGGCAAATGTTATTTTCTATCATAAAAACCAAAAAAGTCAATTTCGAAAAATTGCCGCTTACGTGGTTTAAGAAGAAACGCGGCGATATGGGTTATCAAGCTGACAAGTCATATGACAAATACACGTCGTGTAAAACCACTTTTGGCAGGTAATATTTTTCTGCCATTAAATGTACAAATCAACGACTACTTGCAAAAAAGTATAAAAATTCAAAGTGGTTGTTTGAATAAATTTTATTTTTTATCTTTTTTTGGAAAAGAACCTTAATTAAACTGTTGCATTAAACTTTAGTTCTCATTATTGATATTTTTATAATCTTAGAAAAATTACCTTTCCGATGGTGGTAAAGTTTTAGCTGTCGACAAGGAATTTAAAAAGATATTCTGGCCTACTAAAACTAGAAATTTAAGTGCTTTTAATCATGTGATCGAGAGTGTATAACTTCGGTTTAGCTTGAGAGAGCGATATTTCCTTAAATATTACGGTTCTGAGATTTGTTTAACAAATAAAAAAGATATAAAGAAACAAATTGTTTTCAATAACTTCTTAATTTAGATTTTTAAAATATCAGACTTCAGAATTGTGGAGCTTAAAAAAATCAAATGTCATCGGAAAACCGTCGCACATTTTTTTAGTTTTTTTTTTTAACTGATAAGTTAGACAGATTTTTGTTGTTTTATTATCGCCATTGATATCTGAATTTTTTTATCTATATTTTTGAATTTGTATTATCGATAGCACTATCGATTATATCGATAGCAATATCCCATCACTATCTTATAACTTGCTATTTAAAATTATGCATAATTTAAATCGATTAAGATCGTTTCAAAATTATTTTCTTTATATTTAATCATAATCAATTATATGAAGCAATTAAGCCGCAAACAATTTCGAAATAGACTTCTAAATTCGCTACAAAATCACTGTTATAATTTGATTACTCTAAAAAAAAAAAAAATTCAATACAATTTGGAGTACGAACGTCTACAAGTATTGTTAACATATGAACTCACGTTTTGGCCTAATAAGGCAACCTGAAGGACAGACAGGCAGATATAAATAAACTTTTTTTAATAGATTTCATTTACAATTCACCTAAAGAAAAAGAGTGCAACAAGTATTTTTTTCTTTTGTTTTGTTTTATCGTTTGCAATACCCTACATTAACAATAACAAAATGTAAATCGAATCAAAACTTGTTCATAGATTTTAATGAAACATGGGCTCGCTTTGTTTCAAACATATCTGCATTATGGCTGTGGAGTAAGAGCGGAATTTTAATTAGGCTTATATATGTACGCAACCTGCTCCTTTTTTAACATAATCGCCTTTTCCTAAAACCAGAGCCAATTGAAAAAAATGTATATAAATATCACTGCCACCAAGTGTTACTGATGTACATATGTATATTCAAATAGAAACTTTTTGAAAAGTTTTCTTATAAAAACTGGTCAAAAATTGTTTTATACAGTATTCGTGGATTGCTTTTTCGTACGGGAACTTCATTATTAAGTGATAGATCAGTTAGTAAATTTGACTGGTCAATTTAATTACACAGTCAACAGTGAAGACAATATATGGACTTCACAGTATAAGTTCAATTCTACTTCCAAAGGTTAGAAAACCCTCAACTGGGTTTGCCGAAATTAGTGACCAATTTTTTATTTATGGGACTCGAAAAATTATGAGAATCAGTAGGCCCAAAAAAGGAATTATCAGTTTTTTTCTCTAATATCTATTCATACTACCCCCGGGGGTTCCAATTGTCACTGCAGGAATGGCAAATGCTTTGACGCGGTTCACTCGGGGAAAATAGGGGCACCAGAAGCTAGGGTTCCTAGAGCCTAAATCTGGAAGAAAAGGTCTGCATTGCGGGTCCTCTTCGAGGACCGACCAGTGCCCAAAGGACTGGTACCACGGGAATTGGTGGCCCCACAGAGAGCCTATCCTCTCTGTGACCGGTTATTGGTGAGGTCCCCTTCGGGGGTACACGTGGTGGTTGTGGTTTAAGATCGATTTATGTAGGTAAGGTGCAAGGTCGATCAAGTGTGCTGTTGCACTCTCAACAGACGGAGTTTGGATAGTCCCCAAACCCCTACGCAAGAGGTTATAATGTGGATCTAGGCTTGCCTTGGAAAGGCTTGCCATATTATGTAAATTGCTACTCATTGTGACTGTATCACACACAAAAAGCGATTGGTGGCAATCGTAAAGTGTTGTTATACTATACAATGGGGGCGCTAGTCTACGCCTAAGTTTCACTCGGTGGTAAGACCACCGTGAGATTAGGCCAACTAGGCAGGTACTCACGTTAATCTTGTTCCACAATATCTATTCATACTAGGAGATAGCGCCTTTGTTCGACAATAATGTAGCCGAGGATTCGTTAAATAAATTCTGTAAACATTTTATGCCAAAAAAAAAATATTATTCCTGCACTTTTCTTTGAAACAAAAAGTCCCTGCATAACTTACAGGGACTCTTAAATTTTCACTAACACTATATAGAGAAATTGTAGCCACGATTTATGAACATACCAAAACAATCTGAAAGTGGCTAGGCTAGTCCATTAAAAGCACTTTCTACCCTATTCTCTCTCAATGAAAAGGCCTTTGGGGGCAGTTCAAGACCATATAGATCTTGCAGACCTTGAGGACTATAATGATTATACCCGATTTACTCAAGGCAATTTTTCTCTAGGAGTTTGTCGAAAAGAAACAAAACTGTCGAGATTTTTGAAAAACTCCAAAAAAATTTTTAGAAAAAATTTAATAAAAAATATTACATTAAACAACAATAAATAAATTAAGAAATTTATAATAATAAAGAATATATTTAAAATAATTATTAAAGTCAGGCTCAACATAAGAGTAACTTTAGCTCATCTAAAATTTGGGTTGAGGTTTCCTGATGATGCTAAATTGAGTACTTAGCGAAATGGCCATCGAGACTAGCTTCCCCGTAGTAATTAATTGCAGTGAATTTATAATTTGTGTTAATAGCACGCTACTAATGAAAAATTAAAATTATAAAAATTTTAATACCCAAAATATAAATTATTATGTTAAATAAACATCCGAAAAAAGTTTTTCAATATTTTTTTTGTAGTTATTTTGAAAACTCGTCGAAAAAGTTTAATTGAAAATTGGTAAACAAATTTTTATTAATATTTTTTTTTTATTTTAACTTATTTTTTTTAATAACAATTTTAATCCAAATAATTATTATGTAAAAAAGAAACACATTAAAAATTATTTTTTATAAAATTGTCGACAAGATTGCTTAAGAAAAGTTGTCAAAAGAATACTACAGAATTGGTTTCTAAAAGAAAAGTTGTCAAAAGTTGTTTTAAAAACTCGTCGAAAAGTTAAAAAAAAAAACTGAATAAAATCATTTTTTGTACAAAAAGTTGTCCGAAGCAAACCTCTTCTGTTCGTATCATAAACGCAATGAACTGACTGAGTAAAACGAACTTTAGTCGTCTCATGTTTGATATACTCAGTGAGTTTCGTTTAAGCCATTTTCACACTATTGTGCTGCGTAATAAGACTTGTCAAATACTTAATTCCAATGAGAAAGTGTGATAGTGGGAAAACAGTATGTTACCAAAATGTGAATTAATACGGAAAGAAATTTGAGATCCCATTATACCAAAAAAAAACAATTTGTAAAATTGAAAGCTCGCCGCCACCGATGATATTTTATCTTTGTCTGCACCTGCCTTAAATTGCCATCAGTCTTATCGCCTACATATGTACTTTGTTTCTGCCATGCGTAGAAATTGTTGAATGTACGTATTGCTTTTTTGTTTTGTTTTTTTACAAACTTAAGAACCTCTACCATCCACATAAAATTGCTTAGCGGACGCCATTCAATGGCTTCTCTCGGCTTGTTCCTTTGCTGATATTTTTCATTTTATTTGAAGTGTAATAGTGTGAAAACGAAATGTTATGTTACGTTAGATTTTATGACAATCAAACAATTCTCATTTGATTTCTATCTTACCAAATCCATTGAAAATCTTAATACTCAGTATTATAGTGTGAAACGGGCTTTAATAGTTGTGTAGAAGTTTTTGATAAGACTTAGTATTTCCTTAGAAATTAAGACACAGCGCACCGATTTTTATTCGATTTTCGAAAGAGCTGCTTTTGATTATCTTGTTTGTGATTCTTATTCTATATAAACTAGAGGATCTGGGAACATCATCATTTTGTTCCCAGTTTCAAGATTACTCCTATAAATTAAGGCCTTTTGTCAGACAAATGGAAAATTTACCAAATTACACACTTCTTTAAATGATATATATATAATGAATATATAATTTTAAAAGGGGAGAAAAAATTATCAAATTTTTTTCCTGCTCTACGATGGTCAACTAAGCAGTCAAACTGGGCAAAAAACATAGAGTACTTTACAACGTTACGTTACTGATTTATGTTATGTAATGTTATGCTACTTCGTTGTGTTAACAGCAGAATTTTTAAATTGAAAATCGTGTGGTTATTAACTCAGAAAAGATATAACATTGAAATTTTGGCACAATATTTTAACTTTTGCTCACTAACTATTCAAAAAAATTTGCTGAAATTTATACTCCTTATTTTGAAAGAACTGGACCAGGGTATCGAAAAATCCAAATATTTTAGTTTTAAATTGCTCATAACTCGCTCATTAAAACATAATTTATAGATTAATATATCACTTTGTAGGTGTTAACTAGACCTTTAAGACCATGTACAATTTTTGAAAATCAAATCAAAATTGAAGAAATGCCCAGCTCTACAAAATTTTCATGTGCGAGGTACCCAACTTTGAGGATACATAGCGTCACCCCTGGCGAGAGGATGGCGCCCACCGCAAAACTTATGCTCAGCTACTTCTCTGTTATACCCATGTCAAATTTTGGACCAATCGTCCTAGCCCTTTACAAAGGGCTGAATTATTTCCGAATTATTTTGATTCTGCCCTACTGTGCGGCACTTACTAGTATAGAAAGTTCGTTTTACTCGGTCAGCTCATTGCGTTTATGAAACGAAGAGAAGTTTGCTCACTAACAATATGGCATGAGTAGGCATTTGTTTAGTAAGCCAGCTTGTGTTTGAGTATGACCACTTACTCATGAGCTTATAAGCACACACATAAGATGAGCTAGCTCATACCACTGTTTATTACAAATTAAAAGGCAAATTCGAACAAAATATTGACAGAACGAAACCTAGTGTTAACGGGGCCTATGCTCTATTGCTCTAAAAGCTATTTAAATACTATTAACTTTTAAAGCAATAGAGCAATAATAAGTTGTCTTTTGCCTCCCACTTTTTTTTCAATTTATGTCTAGAAGGGTCTTTTAAAATATCATACTTATTTTCAGCTATTCATTGCTGTTAGTTGTTGTTGCTGTTGTTTCAATTCTTTCTTAAAGGCTTGTTTAACTAGATACAATTTTTAAAGTAGAGCTTTTGGTGTGGCACCTGTGTATTAAACTTGTAAGAATTGTTTTGCTTTTAAACTCAAACTTGGTTAGTGGATTTTGGCTATCGCAGCTTTTTTTTTTTTTGTTTTTTTAACTATTGGTTTTTGCCTAACCGGCAAATTTACAATACGAGTGATATTAAACTACTTGTTGCATGTGTTGTATGTGCAGGGGGGTATAGTCATACTACAGATATAAATATTTTGTAGCTAAATTCACTTACTTTTCTAAAAGTATCTACGTGTGCGAGTAACAGAGCAAGTGTGTGTTGTATATTTTTTTTTTTTTAAATACAAAAAAATTCTAATAAAATATTTGAAATCCACACAGACAATTTATTTATTTATTTTCTAAATTAAAAAAAAAATATATTTATTATTATTGTTTCAATGTTGCAGCAATAACAACAACAAAAAATGGGGATTGGTTTGTTTATCTTTTTAAATTGTAAAAAAAAAAATAAATAGAACTTCGATATACTACTCGTACCACAAACCGCACATACATTTGGCAAATTTGTGGTAATAGTGATTGTAGGTGTTGTATTTAAGAAAAATATCTTTATATCGATATTTCTTTATTGGTACATTAATAATGGGGAATAATTTTGTTTCTCTGCCGGTGAACTGTATCCTAGAATATTACTTTCAAATTTCAAAAGTAAAATTTATGATCATTTGCGACCTAAATTTACAATCCAACCAAATAAAAAAAAATCCAAATTACAAAAATCAAACTCCTTTCTAATTGAGAATAATTCTAAATGTAAAACACTTTACATGTTAATGACAGGCAATTAAGGTTGGTTTTGTTTGAAAGTCTACTAATGGATTTGGTAACTTTTGGGATAATTAAACATTTTGGCAACTTCCATTAATCATCACAATGAATATGACTTGAGGTCATATGGAAGCATAAATTACATGTGAATAAAAATGAAACAATAAATCTGGAGTGGCCTACATTCCACTTTACCATACATACCTCATGGAAACAGATATTTTTATGGATATATTATATGAAGAATAAAAGTTTAAAGTATATTCGAACTGAAAAACTAATTATTTTTAGCTTAAGGTGTCAATTAAACAACCCCTCCTTCTTGTGGATTATGCCCAAGAACTAAGCAGCTCTTCATATTTATATACCAAAGGCAAATACTGAATTTTATTTATGAAACGGTATGACTTTTAAAGCGTTCACAAAAATAGTGTCATACACTACCCACCCAGCCATCCACCGACATCATCAGGAATGTGGTAGGTAATTCAGAAACGTAGAAATGCGTTGAAATCCCGACATTGATTTTTTCGCGATTACTTTACTTTACGTACACGACGCATTGTAAAGTAAAAAGTACAAAGGAGTTAAAAATATCTTTATAAAACCATAGAATCTTTAAAATAAACTTATTCTCTATAAGGTTTCATACCCAAAGCGTAAAAACGTAACCCTGTTGTTTTTCCTTAAATGTCTAGAACTATTTAATGCACCATTTCCGCAAAAGTAAGGTAGTGGCTCTATATATTTTCAAGTCGATTTATATCGAGCTTTTTCAGTGATCGCTCTATACGATCATCAAGTTCAAGGTTAATTCAGGGCTACCGCAAGGCTCTCTTCTTTCTCCTACCCTGTTACTTGTTCTTCTAAATGACCTTCTTGGGCAAACCTTAAACTCTATTTACTCGGGAGGATTTGCCCTTCATATTCATTCAGCAAAAGGACGAACCAGTAAAAGATTAGGACCAAAAGGCAAAACATGAATGATACGCTTAATCATGATCTCTCAACAGTATCTAATTGGAGCCAAGCGAACAAGGACGATTTTAAAACTCATGATACTCAATATTGTATACATACCCATAGACTTTCGACCAAAAATGGTGCTTCTTGTATAATCTTGGCTTAAAAATCCAGTGCAATGTCCGATGGACTCAAATCTCAAAAGAAGCTTTGAAGTGCCTCGCTTTTTTGAAACGGTGCATATAGGGATATTTTGCCAATCTAGCCGGACATTAACTTTTTTTATTTTACATTGGCTCTGAAAATTTACTAAGTGCTCCTAGAGTCGCCCCACCCCCTTTGGTGAATATTTGTAAAAATAATGTAATTATTAAAAGAAATGGATTACATGCGCCTTAATACCATAAAAATAAAATATTTAAGTTTTTATGAACAGGGGAAAGGTATCCCCTCCCAAAACGTTCAAGTGAATTTTTTTTTGCTAATTTCCAAAAAATATTTAATTTTTAGGCTTTTATGGCGAAGAGAAGAATATTAATAAAAGTATCTTTTGTAATTTATTACTTTATAGTATTTAATTTTTCTGAAAATATTTAATTTATTCATTTCGAGGGCACAGCTAGTTCATCAGCGTCCTTATTTTGCTTTGAAAGTAATCCTCTTTAAGACTCCTAATTTTATAGCGCTTCAGATATGGTTTATGTAATTACTTTTTATAAAGATACCAATCCCTCGGTAATTACTCAGAAACATAGGCCTGGTATAAAAATCTAAAATTTGTATAAAATACCAAATTATTGTAGAGTACTGTAAATACTGTTTTAAATTGCAGTACCATTGAATGGGTAAAATTGTGTACTTTCAATACTGGTTGTCCCACTTTCTTGGTAATGTAACATTTTTACGAGAATAAAAAATATCCTATATTTGAACTACGATACTAAGGTACCTTTCCGTAAAATATTATTATAATTCATCCAGTAGTTTTTATGTGATGCGAACACAAACAGACAGACAGGCAAAAAATCACAGTTTTATTATATGTATATATAGATAATAACTTATTTATATTAGTAACAATAAATTTTATTTAAAAAAATAACAATTAATTTATTTAAACTATTTATTTATTAGAAACCAAAAATATTTTATGACCGACAAAAAGGTTTCTTACTCGTATCTACGCATGCACGATGAGCAAAAACAGAAAAAAGGTGATTTGAATAAAATCGCAAAAAAAGAACAAAACATTTTTTTTTTGCAACATAAAAGGTTGGTCGTAAATTTTGGTCGTGTCATACAACATTTTTAGGATCGCGATGGCACTCACTCTCAAAAACCTTTTTACTTTTCTTTTTGACAAAAAAAAAAAATGAAAAAAAAATCCTTTTTTTTAATTTCGAAAGAAATTTTTTATCATAAAAATTTAAAATAAAATTTTTCTAAAAATTAATATTATTAGCTGTTAATTTATCCTTTCACGAAATAAAATCAATACAAAATCTTTATTCGCTTAGCAACAAAAAAATATATTGCAAACCTCTCAAAATCGTTTAAAATCAATAAAGACGTAAGCGATTTACTCAACTTTCCTGATTTTCACAGTGCCCCAAACAAGTAAAATCTCACGCAAGAGCCTTGAAAATTCACTATACGATGCAGAATTTTGTTGTCTGTCGAGCTAATTAAATTTTTACATTTCTCAAAAATTAAATTTGGCCTAATGTCTGGCTAGATTGGCAAAATACCCCTCTGTGCGGTTTAACAAATAATTCACTTCATGTGATCTTCTTACTATTTATACCAACTACCTCCGGCCAAAATGAAATACAACTCTCATGTATGGGCTGGCGCCCCAAAGTCTACACAAAGATTGCCAAACAGGTCGTATGTGGAATAATAATTTCGCAGAGGTTTTCTCTGTCATTTTCAATGTGAGATACATAATTCAAAACGAATGTCCACAAACACTACTCACTCTATTCTCCTTCCCATGACAAAATTTTGTAGTTCTGTAAAAATGCACTCTATTAGTAGGGGTATCCGAAAAAAAAAATATCTGCTCGTCTGCCCGTTTGATATTTTTACAAAAGTTGTATTACTATGGCCGCTACAAGAACTAATTCTAAATATTATAGGGTGTTCCGATAGTAACAACAACAATTTTGAACCATAACCCGCAGACACTTGAAAATTAAATATAGAAATTTAAACTACATTTGCTACACTAACAATTAAAAGATATAAAACTGAAAATTAAAGGGTGAGCCAATAGTGACGCTAATTTCATTTATGTGACCTTATTTTTAAACGGGAATATGTGACACTTCAAATTTGCACATAGTATGTAAAAATTTGTTCGCTATAACAACAAGTAAAAAACAAGAGTAGATACTAAGGGGCCAATATCGAGACACATTGGCTCAGCATATTCTTAAACTTTTGATCACTTAATAAAAGTCACATGTCTACTTATTTTAATTAAAAGCATAAGCACATATACGTCACATTCCCGTTAACTTTTGGGACACCCTTTAACTTTTAATTATTTTGTATAACTTTTATTCTAGTGAGCATAGTACTACATACGCTGTGTAAAGATAAGACTAATTCGTCAAGATCACGACTTCTAGGGAACACCCATTCATGTTTATGATTTTTGCTACTTGTTTTTACAGGACATATTAAACAACTTACTTTGTGTAAATTAAAAGTTAGTTATGGGTCAAATATAAGGTCATTTACATAAAATCGTGTCACTATGGAAATACCCTATAATTTTACTTAACTTGTTGTTACAGCGGACACCATTTTACATGCACTGTGTAAATTTATGGGTGAACATCAAGTCGCTGTTAGAATTAATTTTATGTAATGTCTGTTATACCGGCCATGATAATACACCTTCTGTGAAAATTTTAAGAGTCTATCTGTAACTATTTGAAACACCCTTTAAATTTTAGTTTAGTTTTAAAGAAAAAAACACAGAAAATTCAAATTTAATGGAGAATGTTTATTATCATTTGAAAGAACATTCTTTGGCATTTATTTTCTGAGGATTGTCTAACAAATGTTGGCCGTTGCTACGACGCAGATGGTGCGTCCGTTGAGTCCAATTTTCGATGATTCGTTCGAGCATTTCGACTGGTAATTGGCGAATGACACGCGTGATATTTTCCTCCACGGCCTGAATTTGTCCGTATAAACTTTAGGCTTTACATATCCCCACAGGAAAAAGTCTTACGGTGTGATATCACACGATCTTGGTGGCCAACCGACCGGCCCAAAATTTTCTCTCAATAAATCCATTGATTGATGCGATGTGTGGGAAGTGCCGTCTGGCTGAAACCAAATGTCGCCGAGATCACGAGCTTCTGCTTCAGACATCAAATAGTCGGTTATCATGACACGATAACGGTCGCTCTTGGCGGTTAAGTTCGCACCGGCATAATTTTTAAAGAAATATGGACCGATGATTACACCGGCCAACAAACCACACCAAACCGTTGTTTTTTCTGGATGAAGTGGCAGCTCTTGCATCTCTTCAGGTTGCTCTTCGTCCCAAATGCGGCAAGTTTGATTGTTTACATACCCATTGATCCAGAAATGGGCCTCATCGCTAAACAAAATTTGCCTCGAAAACGTCGGATCTTCTTGGAACTTTTCAAGAGCCCATAGAGCGAAGCGATTCAGGCGTAAGTCTTTCCATTATGAAATGCCAAACAATACTAAACAAAAATAACATGACAGTATGACACAACTCACACGTGATCTGTCTAAAAAAGGCTATTGCAAAAAGTACCTCGAAATGGATCACCCTTTATTTTTGATACTTGTTAATATAGCGAACATAGTTTTTATTACTGTGTATATATTTCAAGTGTCTGCCTGTTCAAAAAATAATCCAATGTCTTTAAAAACCACGTCACTAGTCTACAATTTTTTAGTAAAATTTTGGAGAAAATTTTATATTTGGATGAATTTTTGATTGATTTCCCTAGAAATTCTGATTTTTTGGTAATCTAGAGATTTTTTCTGAATTTTCCTTTTCCACTACAACAAAGCAAAAGCAATAATAACATACAAAACACAACAAGAACATGTGAAAATTTAATAAAAAAATGGATTCTCGCCTTCTTTCAACCACATCACCACCATTCATCGAACAATGTTGCAGAATCCCAATAGCAAATAATGCGAAACGATGTCTTACAGATTGGCTTACTTAATTTTTCTGTAGCCCTTTTTGATCTCTTGAATAAAATGGATTTCAACCCGAATACATATAGACGGAGAGAGGAAAATATTTCAAACGACTTTTCTATGTTTAAGGATCCATATTATGTGACCTGGTCTATGAAAAGGGAAAAGCTGGCTTATGACTCAAAAACAAAATTTCGAAAAATTAGCTGTTAAATATAAACAATGCAACAACAACAACAAAAATTGGAAATTTTTTTTTAATAATAAGTCACCTTTTCAAAGGCCGGGTCACATATATATATGTGACGTTATTTTACAAGTGTAAAAACTGGTATTAACACAAGTGAACGCAGCTTCACTTTGGCTTCAGCGAGGTCTGAGACCACTTCCACTCGATTTTCGAGTAAATTTTATTCGATTAAAAAAAAATGGCCCGATCGACCCTTAGGTCCCTTTTATTAGTCGCGGTCACATACATTTTATAGAGTCGGGAATAAATATTGCATTATTAATTGACAAAAAAATGATTTAAATGAAACTTTAATCTGAAACCCAAAAATTGTATATAATTGGGAACAATTTGTTTTCTTTAAATCAAAAACCTACACTTTTATATTTAAATTATATTTAATAACATTTAAAAAATATATACATATGTACATATATGAATCTTCCAATAACTTATTTATTTCTCTTCGTATTTTTCAGGCCATTGATATATCCATGCGTCGTCGCTTGTCAACGCCGAAAGCTAGTCCTTTATTACTTAAACGTACCTCATCGGATAAAAATCGCAAAGAGTCACCTCTAGCTAAGCCTGCAAAAACCAGCTGGTTCAAGTCGCTCGACAGACGCTCCAAGAGCAAATCTAAAGAGAAGGTAGAAATTAAAAAAAAAAATAGAATTAAATTTCGAAACAAAAATTATTCCTTTATAATTCTTTTCAATCTTTTGCAGTTAAATACACCAACTAACACGGAAACCTCAAGCCTTAAGAGAACAAAAACTTCCAAAAATTCTACGACACAGTCGCAACAGCCTACAAAAAATTTACGATTTTTCGGTGATACCGATTTGGATTCCAATCCACCTACCATTTCAAAGGGTACAACAACAAATAAGTGAGTTTAAATAAAACTTTATTTATCAGCACTTGGAGTTTTATAATGTTTTTGTTTTTTGTATTTCCCTAAAAGATCACGTCCCTTACTTACATCTGCCTTAAGCCGTTCTCAAAAGTACTCTCAAAGTGCTTACAATTTAGATCGCATACGTGGCGATAGTCCTCAAAGACAAGACTATCGTCATACATTGGCCTCGGGAACCAAAAACTCAACGGTGTCTTCTAATCGTCATAAAAGTACTTCTATGCATAACTTGGACAACCAAGGCAACGATGAAGTGGATTTTCGTAAAAGACGTCACTACTCAAGATCCCGGGAATTAGATGATATTTCAGAGAGCGGTTCTGAAACAGAAGATCAACAGAAAAGACCAAATGGTGGACTAATGACAGCAAGGACGTTGTCACGTGATCGCCTAGATCGTACACAACGATATGATGAGAATACCTATCGTCGTAGTAACGATCGGCCGTTGTCGTCCACACCCAATGGCGGCGATACTAGCAGTAGTACCCAGCATCAACCCAGAAGAACGCAGCCATATCTAATGGGACCACCTAAGCCGGCACGTAGTGCTGAAAGAAGAGCAATGTCCTACTCAAGGTAAAAGAGAGAGAAAGAGAGAGAGAGAGAGATAAAGATAAAGAGAGAAAAAATTAAATGTTTTTGTTACAGAGAACGTGATCGCTTCCCTGCTGAAAGCTCGGGAACAGAGGGCGAATCTAGTTTACATAGTCAACGTAGTGTGGTTTATTTACATGCTACCACCATAGGTGCCATACCACAGCCATATCATTTAAGACGCCGCTCAATATCCAGAGATGATTTGCGTTCCAATAAAAATCTACCGAAAAATCAGCCCTTACAGCCCATGACCAGAACTGTATCCAGATCCGTATCCATGTTGGCACCTTGGAAGCCCAAATTAATAAGTGAAGGTTATGAAATAAATTACTCTCAGGAACAAAATAAAACGGTATAAATTATTGAAAAATAATTTTAATTTCAAACTCTTAATTGATCCTTAAATCATTTGTTTTATTAGATGTCAACACTGCCGCGTAAGCCACCTTTGCAAAGCGCCAACTCTTCGTCAACGTTAACACGCAACAGCAAGAAATCCGAACCCTTGCACTCGCGTACGCGCAGACACGACTATTCTAAGGACGATCAATCATCTTTAAGAAATTCTTCGACCACAAGCGCCTCCAAGTCTGCTTTGTCCACGAACCAACGTCGTAAACATTAAGAGAGATTTGTAAACGAACTTTGTTTGGAAGTTTTGTTTTTCTTTATTTTAATTTTCAAATAATCGCAATAGTTTTTTCTTTTCTTTTTTTTTTTTTTTGTTTCACTAACCAAATGCAATAATTAAATAAAAATAAAAAAAACTACAAATACAATTTTAACATTATCTAACACTAAAGAGAGATTTTAAGTTATGCTTAAGAGAATTGCAAAGAGAAATATATACCATACAAAGAGCTTACGCAAAAGCTTTTTGCTTAAGTTTATTTAGTAAAGAGAAGAGAAGAGAACAAAAGGTGCTCTCTTTTAAAAGCATTCGAAAAAAGCATTCCCTAGCGAAGTAAGTTTAAATTTAACAATCTAATCATTCAATGAATACTACATAATACAAATAATCAAAAATATGACGAAAAAGCTCGTTTAACTTTAAAGCTTTTTAGAAAAAAATTAAATATTAATTAATGTAATCTTAAGGTTTTAATTGTATTGATTTTTAATTATAACTACGATTTTTTTTTAATTAACTAAAAAATATTTTATTGTAATAAAACTTAAAAAAAAACTTAAATGGAAAATAAAATAAATATATTTTATAAAAACCTACCTACATACATATTCACATACATATTTCATTGGATTCTTTATTAAATTGAAAAAACAAAATATAATAAAGGAACTTAATACGTGGGTTATGTGTCTTTTGGAATTTGAAACACCCACTTTATTCCATTTTTAGAATCTTGAAGATAGAAACACAAATTTCGTAATCTATTCAAATGTATGTTGCTATTACATCATACTTTTGGCATTTAAAAATATGGGCCATTCCATGTCAACTCAACATGGCACTCAAAATGACTACTTCAGATTTCATTGAAGCTTTTTTATTTATATTTCTTGACTCTTTAAATAATAAAAATGTGGGCTGATGGGGATGGCTTCTGAAAGGCTATCTTCACCAATAATGGAACCGCCAGCACTTGTCAATAAGAAAATAAACACCAAAAGTTTAATTTTTTCAATCAATAGATAAAAAGGAGAAGTTACAAATTAACTTTCCTTTGATTTATTAAAATCCACAACAGTGTTGGGATTTGTGGTAAAATTGTACCAAATTTGGTACAATCGACACATCAGTGGTACTCTGGTACACTGCAAGCTTTTTTGGTACAATTTAATTTAAAATTTATTCAATAAATTTTTTTATTTCTGTAATCAAAACTTTTTTTTTACATTTTCAACTTCATAGTTCTCCAACCCTGTCTAGACTGACTAAATTGCAACATTCTTGATTTATGTTTTAGATTTTTATTATTTACTCTGCTAACCCCATTATGTATAAGTGACAGGTAATTTAGTTACGTTTTTGCATTGCCTTAATCAGAAAAAAGGTAAAAAAATTGAATTTTTTAAAGTTTTTTGCGATTATGACCTTGAAGATGAGGTTTTTTTGATTTTATATGTTCACAATTTTTGTTCTTTATGACAAGAGCTACAACTTTGCTTTAGAGAGTATATCAAAATTTCAAACGGTTTGCAAAATATGAGCTTGAGTAAATGATCATTTTTTTGCAAAAATGACATCGGGCCCCCACATCTTTAAGGGCCCATAAACAAAAAACCTGGAGGACTTTGGGCAAAACTGGGCTTCTGTATGTATTTTTGGCTTTGTTTTACTCAATGTCAAATGTTGGTACAATTGATGCTGATTTGGTACAATTTTATGACTGGGACGGTACAATTGAAACGTTGTCAGATCCCAACACTGATCCATAATAAGGTAAATAAGAATTCCAATAAATTACAACTTGATTTAAAGTTAAGGATGATGAACGAAAATCAATTGTGATGATAGACGTCAAAAATCTCTTACTAGCTTTGGCATCACTCTCAACCATGAACCAGGGATGGAAAATCATCATTGTTCAGATGTGAACAAATCCAAATATAATTTTTAAAAATTTGATATCTTTGAGCTTTTAGCTATAAATTTATAAGAATAGAAAAATATTGCATTTTTTATATGCCCTCGAGACTGATATATATTCTAATTTCAGTTCTATATATCCTAAGCTGTTGAGCAAAAGCTTATTTAAAAAAAGCTTTATTTAAAAAATTTAAAATTTTTTAAGTTTGTTTTTTTTTTATTTCATATATATTTATTGTATCTTCAATATGTTTGAACTAATAATAATTACTCATATATTAAGTCCAAAATAAAATATACTTTTTGAGTCCAGCCAGTGCAAGACAAAAAAAAATGTATGTTCCACGATTGTTGAAATTATTTACGGGTCATCCCTCTATTGTACGGCCAAGAAAAGCAGTATCTCTTCCTTTTAGTCTAATGTAACCAGGAGCATTAAGAATGTTACGCGCCAATGGATTTGGATGAGTTTCAACCTTTTTCAAATACGTTACCGCATGTTTCGCTATTTCTGATTTAACTGTTGGCACGTTTAGATCTTTGTGAATATTAGAGTTTTTGATATACCAGGGAGCAACTGTGATCATTCGAAGAATCTTATTTTGGCGCCTTTGAATTTTTTCAAAATTGCTAGCTGAGGCACTGCCCCATAATTGAATCCCATAGCACCAAATTGGTTTAAGTATCGACTTTTAGAGTAGTAATTTGCAATCTAAGCTGAGGATAGAGTTTCTGCCAATAAGCCAGTTTAGTTGGACTGCTTTTAACTTCATTTGTGTCAACTTGGATTCTATGTGGCTTTTCCAAGTAAGGCGCCGGTCAAGATGTATACCGAGGTATTTGACGTCTGAAAGCTGTGGTATCATTTGATTATTTATGCGAAAGTTATATGAGTGCATTTTTGTTCATTTACCTTAATTCTCCATTTCTTCAATCATTTTTTCAATTTGAGTACGTGATCTTGTAAATTTTGTGATGCTACTTACGCGCTTTCATGAATACTTAAAAAAGCTGTGTCATCAGCAAATGTTGATGTGTGCACTTGATTGCTAATTGGCATATCGGATGTGTACAGCAAGTATAAAATGGGTCCCAAAATACTACCCTGTGGAACTCCGGCTTTAATAATTTTTTTAATTTAGTTTTTTTTAATGTGGCACCGACTATGGTGGGATTAAAATTTATGTTAAAATTACTTCTTTTTAATTCATTATAAACTAAATAAAAAACTGTGTAGTAAAGTTAAGAAATCTTCATTAAAATTGAATAAAGCAAATTAAGTGTTTTTTAAATGGATCTTTGCTAACTTCCTAAGACTTATAGAACTAAAATTTTAATATATTTTACCCTCGCGCGCATATGAAAAAAGCGATATTTTTTACTTTTATGAATTTTTTTAGTTAAAAAAAACTGTAAGAGATCGAATTTTTTTAAATTATATTTAGATTCAGGGAGTCAAGGCATATATATAAATAAAAAAAAAAACTTTTAATAAAATCTGGAATGTGAAAATGAAAAAAGTTTATTACTGGACATATGGAATGACCCATATATTAAAATTATTTAATGCTAATTGCTAAATTTTAAACGCGCTCAAGACTTCAAATTAATCTTTCTCCGATTTCGAATAGATCACTAAAAAACTTATTAGTCTCCTTTTGGTCAATACGATGGCAGTTTGATAATTCCGTATCTTTTTGGATAAAAAATATTTTGCGACAAAAAGTCGTTTTATTTTCGATATAGTCACCTTTAAGCTCTTTACATTTATTCCAGCGGCTTTATTATTTGTTTATGATTAGAATTCTCAAGGGCCTCAAAACAGCCCTTGGTTCTATATTTTCTTTAACGCAAATCTTTTATCATCTAGCCATTTCTTTAAATTTGGATACAGGAAATAGTAGCAAGGGGATAAATCTGGAGAATGTCTAGGATAAGGTAGTATGTTCGTATATCTGTTCATTGATTTTTGTCATGGTGCCTAAATACCTGTGCACTCGTGCATCGTCTTGATGGAACAGCGATTTGTTCTTTGCTAGATGAGATTGTCTTTTCTACAAATCAATATTGAATTTGCATTCAAGAGCGCCAAAGCGAGCACCCAGACTCATCTAAGCTTCCTATAGTGCATGCTCTTTAGTCACTGATGTGTTGTGATGGATCCATGTTTTTCACAGTTATAAAACGGCACAAAAACTCATTTGGATTGTGTATGGACATTGCAGAAATGGCGGAATCTATTGTGTAACTTTTTTTATCCAAATATTTATGCAAAATTTGATATATCCGCTTGGTTAAGATACCTAAAGACTTAGCCACTGCATGTACTTTTCTGCTCCCCTCGTGCAATATCATTCAATTGATTTTATCGTTTATTTCTGGGTATAATGTTCTCTTTTGGGGGCCCTGAATGTTTGGCGTCATTACCATTTAGAGGTTAACTTACTACTACAACGGCTCTCATTACAGATGTTCCATTCGTGATTAAGATTAACGTTAGTAACTGGCCGTGTTGGCCCTTATCTGAAGGTGTTCTTACCACCGGCTGAAATCTAGCCAGCACCCCCATTGCGTCATATGAATACCGTACACTACACAATACAAGCGCAATAAAGCGATAATAGCACCAACTTTAAATGCCATTATCCCATCATCACACAATATAGCACAGTGTACAATACGTACGCTCATGAGTAGCAATTTATAGAATATAGAAGCCATGTCCTAAACTTTTGTTTAGGGGTTGGAGTCCATCCAACTTCTTCTGTTGAGAGTGCAACAGCATATTTGATCAACCATGGACCAACTGTATGTCTTGACCCAAACACTACTGTATGTCTTGACAG
Source organism: Phasia obesa (assembly GCA_949628195.1). Classification (NCBI taxonomy): domain Eukaryota; kingdom Metazoa; phylum Arthropoda; class Insecta; order Diptera; family Tachinidae; genus Phasia; species Phasia obesa. The sequence continues at coordinate 33,861,404 of OX451219.1, read as the reverse complement.
ACACTACAGACACCACGTGAACACCCGAAGGGCACCACACCAGGCACCAGGGCCACAGAGAGGCCGGCTCTCTATGGGGCTACCGGTTTCCGTTGTACCAGGAGCCTGGAATACTAGCGACTGGTGCCCCCATTTTCCCCAAGACCACATCGTCAAAGCTTTTGGAATCCTGCAGTAACAGTTTGTACCCCCGGGGGTGCAGAATGCCCATTTTTTTAGTTAAAAAATCGTTAAATCTGCCTAAAAAATCAGTTTTTCTATTTTTGTTAAAAAAAAGAGGTTGTCTGCTGAAAACACTAAAATTAACGGAATTGTCAAACTAACCCCTGTAACCAGCCCTGAAAATAATTATGTTTCTTTGAGAACCATTATTCCTAAGGCAAGAAAAGATCATAGGCATAAAGATATAATCATATATAGAACCATTAGAGTATTATCTAACATGTCAAGACTAGCACCACCCAATTCTGGGGGCAAAAAGAAAAGAAAAATTGTGCGAAACACAATGTAAAGGACATACAAATTCGAATGATTTTTCTTTCTTTCGAATCGAAATATGCAGTAACTCCCTGCATAAAGAGAAGCTGAGGCTTCTCTGTTTAAGCATTACAGAAGCTCCAATAGGACATCGAATTTGGGTGAAAATTCTTTTTTTTTAACGAGTTCCATTTTTATCTCGGCAAACAATACTACCGCGTCTGTGAAGAAACCAATGCATCTACAGAGAGTGACGGTATAGTGTGGATTTTGGCGCGGTGGCACCACCAGCTCATTTTCCCCGAAAATATTGCTGGAAACGCTACAGAGATCGTACCAAACAATCACAAAAAAATCTTGCAGAATTCTCTACTACTCAAAAAAGCGTTTCAAAATGACATTGCAGATGCCAGACTATTATACAAAAAGAAGATTCTGCAACACTGATCAAATGGAAAAAATGTTTTATAAATCTTTTCAAAAGATTATGAAAACGTACAGTCCTGTAAAAAAGTCTGTCACACACATACACACTAATCCTCACTATTATATTTTTGAGCACACATGCCATCTCTGACAGATCGAACTGGTGACTATGAGCTAAGAATGAAAGACAGATGCTTTGCGAATAATTCAGAAAAAACATAGATCCTTAAAGTTAATATCACCCGTGTCATACCATTTTTCGTTTTAGGATTTAAATAGATGCAATCTATGCATATAATAAAACTGTACCGGAATCATTTCTGTGCATAAAATATTTTTTTTGAAAATTTTATTGCAGTTGCAAATAGTAATCGCAATGGAATACAAAACAGCAATTTTTTCAATTTTTTCTGTCTGTTTGTCTGTGTTCGCATTACGTAAAAACTACTGAATGAGGAGGTACCTTAGTATCTCGTTTCCAATATAGGATACTTTAACTCATTTTCAAGAGTAAAAGTAGTGAAAGTACGCAATTTCACCGATTCCTTGATACTGCAAACTTGGCAGCATCTTTTATTTTCGAGAGCTGGATATATTAAACCATATTTACAGAATTCTACAATAATTTTATATAAAGCCTTTATGCCTGAGTAACTACCCAGGGTTGGGTATCTCTATATAAAGCAAATACATAAACGATAACTGAAGCACTATGAAAGTCAGAGTCTTAAAATATTGTAAGGAGTACTTTTAAAGCAAAATTGAACAAAATATTGTCAGGATGCCGACGACGCACAGAGAGATTATGCCAACCTGGGCGGACTTTAGACCAAAAATTATTTTTGAGAAATGTAAAAATTTAAGTACGCAGCTCGACAGAACACAAAATTCTGCATCGTATAGTGAATTTTCAAAGCTTTTACTTAAGACTTGTCGGTTTGGCACACTGTTAAAATCCGGAAAGTTGAGTAAATCGCATACGTTTTTATTGACTTTAAACGATTTTGAGAGGTTTTGCAATATATTTTTTGGGGCTAAACGAATAAAGATTTTGTATTGATTTTTTTTTTCTGTGAAAGACTATATTAACAGCTACTAATATTAATTTTTAGAAAAATTATACTTTAAATTATTATGATAAGAAATTTCTATCGAAATTAAAAAAAAGATTTTTTGTTCATTTTTGTATCAAAAAGAAAAGTGTAAATGTTTTTGAGAGTGAAGGCGATCCCAAAAATATTATAGATCACTATAAAATTTACGATATCTACTTTTATACTGTAGAAAAAAAAAAACGATGCTCGTTTTTGCGCCTTTTTTGCGATGTTTTTTAATTTCACCTTTTTTTTGTTTTTGCTCATCGTGCGTAGAGAATGCAATATAATAGGAGTAAGAAGCCGTTTTGTCGGTCATAAAATGTTTTTGGTTTCTAAGTTGTTTTAAATAAATTAATTGATATTATTTTAAATAAAATTTATTGTTACTAATGGAAATTATTTATTATCTATAAATATAATAAAACTTTGATTTTCTGCCTGTCTGTCTGTCTGTTTGTGTTCGCATCACGTAAAAACTGCTGGATGAATTATAATGAAATTTTTTGGAGAGGTACCTTAGTATTGTGGTTCAAATATAGGATATTTTTTCCCAGTACAAATATTTCATTACCAAGAAAGAGGGAGAACAAGCAGTGAAAGTGCGTAGTTTTACCGATTCAATGGTATTGCAAACTTGGCAGCAACTTTTATTTTTGCCAGCGGGTACTTAAAAACAGTATTTATAGCACTTTACAATAATTTTTGAATTTTATAAAATTTTAGAATTTTATATAAAGTCTATGTTCTAAGTAATTACCCAGGGATGGGTACCTTTATATAAAGTAATTACATAAACCATATTTGAAGTACTATAAAATTAAGAACTTCTAAAGCAAAATAATGACGCTGACGAAGTGGGGCGGCACAGCAAGTTATGAATAAATTGATTATTCTTGGATAAATTAAATACTATAAAGTAATAAATTACAAAAATTTCTTTTGTTAATATTCCTCTCTTCGACGTAAAATAAATATTTTTTGGAAATTAGCAAAAAATATTTTTAAAAATTTACATTGATGTTTCCTGCCCATAAAAACTTAAAAATTATTTTTTATTTTATTTATTTATTTAATAAGAAACTTAATAATAATTAATTATTACAAAGTTACAGAAAAAAGAGCACTAGCAACCAAGGCCATCAGCTCATATTTAATTTTATTGTTATAGTATTAGGGCGCATGTAATCCATTTCTTTTAGTAACTACATTATTTTTGCAAATAATATTTTATGTCACCGCCCACTAAAGGGGGAGAGCCGAAAAATTGAATTTTAGAATCTGCAGGGTCCAAGTTTAGGTTTTTGAAATTTTGCTGACTATTAAAATTGCAATTGCTAAAGAAAAGTATGGGAAAACTTAGAAAAAATTTAATTTTTCATAGGTAGGAGTAGTTCATCTAAGGGGAACTATTGTTTCCTATTATTGGTCCGACTTTTATTATTTTCTAGCATCAACAGCCTGTGACCATAAGATATTTTTCTCCCAAGCTGCATTAACCTAAGGGCACTCAGAATATTTTCAGAGCCAATATAAACTAAATAAAAAGTAATGTCCGGCTAGATGGGCAAAATACCCCTATGTGAGACATGGCAGGCACATTTAAATCCATTTTAAATTAATTTTTTCAATAAACATGATCATGTATCTGTGGGTTACATTATATTTTGCTATTTTAGGATTTACGTACATAAAAAATAAACAATTAAAAAAATAATAAATACTAAAATAAAAAGTTGGTCACGTTATTTATAACGGAATAGGTATACAAATAAACAAATCGCTCCCATATAACTCATGTTTTTTTTTAAACCATTAAAATTATTATGTACTTTTTCGTTGTCTATTGAAGTGGTATTGAATTGTTTTTCTCCAGCTCGCCCTTCAAATTTAATTTTCCTTGGTTTTGTAAACAAATTGGGGCAGTCCCAACAGCATCCAACAAATCGACTAAACACAACAAACACACAGCCCTACACCAACTATTAGAATTTAGTACAAAAAGCAGCACGTGTATGGTGGTGGTTGTTATAGATACAATTAAAAAAACAAAAACCACAGAAAAACGCATAAAATTTCATTTGGTGAGAGAGGTGAAGACATATGTGAGAGTGTTTTACATATGAGTATTAAAACAAACATGAAAACTGAGCAAACAAATGGCTCACAACTTTAGGAAATCAAAAAGCAGCTGATTATTCGTTAGCAAAATAGAAAATTAAGATCAAAACAAACCAAAAATGTTCATGGAACCAATGTGAGGAGTCTATGAAGTGGCAAAGAATTTTAGATGCACTATGGTTAGAAAAAAACATTTCTTATAAACCTGCATACTGCGAAGCAGTATATTTTGTAAAGTGTTACCCGTCTCTGGGTACATAATCAAGATATTGCAACATAGGTTTTACAAACATTTTTTATTATAGAGTTCTGAAAATAGTGTCTAACATTGCCAGTTACCAAAAATAAAAGGTGCTGCCAAGTTTTCAGTTTTAACAAACTTTAACCTTCTTATCTCTGTTTTCTCTTGAAAGTGAGATCTTTAAGGGAAAACTTTTTTATTAAATTCATCCAGTAGTTTTTAAGTTATGCGAACGCACAAAAATTCCAAATTTTTTTCCATATCGATTATTATCTGCACCAGGAAAAATGTTTCAAAAAATATTTCATGCACAGAAATGGTAAATAAACTATTAATCAATATTGTATTAAAAATATGGGTCACATTGTGATACCGATTTACGACAGTGCCTGCCTTGTTGCTAACAAGTAGGAATTTTAGAACATGGCTGCCAAAACCGTGATTACACCCCTTGTTTAGGAGTTGGAGACTATCTCAACTCCAGACAAGAAATGAATGCCCCTGTAAAAGTCCAACAGTACAGTTGGATGTAAATTACCCTTTCTCCGATTTAGTTCCAAACCCCATCTAGCAAATTATCCCCCGAAGACCCTCACCTCCATCCGATCACAGGGGCTGGAGAGCCTACCGGTTCACGTGATACCATCCTCGAGGACTGGTACCCCCATACACTTCGAAAACATTGGCATCAAGATGTTAAATGTAAACAAGGCCATATCCGCCGATGGATATGTAAACAAGAATAATTCAAAAAATATAACCAGAGTTGTTCCGGTTTTAGACCAGCGTAAATCCACACAGATCATATGCTTTTCCTATTCTCTGAATTCCGGCAACACATATTCTTTCTTCTGCTATTGATTAAAGATTCAGTCAATCAGCTTAAGCATTTCCCCTTTTTCTATTTTAAAAATTTGCTGTGATGCTGCAAAATAACCCGCTAGTGACCACCAATGTTTTGAGTTCTTAAAAAGTTAAACAAGCCCACTCCAAAGGTAAGGTTTCAACACCTAAACCGTATAATTAAATAACTGGCAACAGCGGAGGCGGTTGTTGAAAATCCTTGCGGTCCTCCAAAGACCGGAAATCTAGATGAACTTTCAATTCAAATTTTTTGGGCGTTATTTAATTTGCATTGTAGGGCATCTCCTAAGCAAAACAAATTAAATAACCTCTAAACCTTTAGGTTTAATTTCTTTTAAAAGAAATTAAAATAAAAAAAAAAAATCTAAATTGAGAAAATTGGATTTTTTGTGAATTTTTATCTATTTTTTGTGTTTCACTAAATTATATTTTTTTCTCGTGAAATTAAAAATGTCATGATACGTTTTGGTTTTTAGTGAATTATTGATTTCTCGTTTATTTTATTTTATTTTATTTTATTTTATTTTATTTTATTTTATACTATTTTATTATATTATTTTATACTATCCCTAGATAAAATTCTAAAATTTAAATAAAATTCTAAAAATTGTTGCAAAGCTCTGTAAAAGGTGTTTAAAATATTTGAATACAAATCAAATTAAAATTTTATTGGATTGGCTATTTGTCAGTAAGTAATTCATATTTTGTCATTATTTTAAAACAGCGTCATCTGTTGCACAACCGCCTTTAAAATATAACGCTTACAAATTTAAAAGATGCCTTTAAATCGTTACAAAAAAATTGCCGTACTTTCATTGCTTTTTCCACTTTCCCTTGGAAATAAGATATTTTTGCAGAATAAAAGTATCCTATATTGGGATCAGGATACTCAGTTATCTGCTCACAAAATTTTGTTAAAATCCACCCAATAGTTTTTATGTGATGCGAACAGAAAAAAAGAAAGACAGACAGGAAATAAGTTACTATTTTGTTATATGTATAGATATATCGGGTGGTTAAATTTTAATGGCCGACGTTGAATGTGAACCACAACTAAATGTCAAGTTTTTTTCTGCATTTAATTTGACATTTCTCAATATCAGACTCAATTTGAAGCATGGAATCGTCAGTGGTCAGAATGGTTGCAAGAAATGGCAACGTTGGATGATCAATTTCCGAAGAAAATCATCTTCAGTGGATTCGTCAATAAGCAGAATTGCAGCATTTGGGCGAATGGTAATCCAAGAGTGATTTTCGAAAAATCAATGCACCCACAAAGAGTTACAGTCTTCGGGCCGTATTTTTTCCAAAATGAGGCCGGTCAGGCAGGTACTATGAATGGTGTTTGCTATCGTGAGATGATAACGAACTTTTTATGGCCCGAATTGGAACATAAGGATGTGGACGATATGTGGTTTCAACTTGCCACACAGCTAACGAAACAATGTCTCTTTTGCGCGACAAATTTAATGGCCGTGTTATCTCACGTGGTGGCAATGTCAATTGGCCTCCATGATCATGTGATATGACACCGTTCAACTTCTTTCTTTGTGGTTATTTGAACGAAAAGGTGAACGTCAATAAGCCAGCAACAATTCAAGAGCTAAAGGATGAGATAATTCGGCCCATTAACGGCATAAAAACTCAATTATGCCTCAGCGTTATCGAAAATTTAGAGCATCGAATGGAGGTGTGCCGCTGAGGTCGCGGCGGCAATTTGGTCGATATTTTTTTCCACACATAATTGAACCATACCAATAGTATCAAAATAAAAATAAATGACAATAATTTCCTAAATAATTTGTGTTTTATTACAAATTTAACCAATCTTTAGATAATTTAGTTTCGGTAAAATGAAATTGCAATTTTTGATTTTAGTTTTTAAAAAAGTTTGTATTTTTTTTTTTTTTTTTTTGAAATATCGATATGTTTGCGAAAAGGTGATTTTTTGTAAAACTTGGTGAAAGGATTAAATTTTAGATTTTTTTTTTTAAATTTTGGTGAAAATTTAATTTTTTGGGTGAATATTTTTACTTTACCATACGTAGTATAAGGTAAAGTATAGTAATCATGAAAAAAATCGCGGTCGGGATTTCGACGGATTTATACGTTTCGATGTCTCCTGAATCCATTTTGACTATTTTCGCATTTATGTCTGTGGGTGGGTGGGTGTGTGTGTGTGTATGCCACTATTTTTGTGGAGTTTGGCATATTGAAATGAAAATTTGGGTATATTTGGGAAGGGGCAAGGGGTAGTTTACTTCCTCCCAAATTTTGTAAACACTCTACAGGTCATACCATATGACATTTAAAAATGAAATCCAGTATGTGCTTTTGGCTTATGGAGGTGAAGAGCTTTATAAATTTTGGGCATAATCGGGAAGGGGCAAGGGATAGTTTACGTAATACCCCAAACCGAAAATAATTAATTTTTCGATTCGAATATACTTTGAACTTTTATTCTTTATGTAATATATCCATAAAAATATCTCTTTCCATTGGTATGGTAAAGTTGAATGCAGACCACCCCAGTTTTATTTTTTGTTATCTTATTATTTTTTTCGTTTTGCAAATTTTGCGATTTATTGAAAAATTAAAATTGCAAAATTGTCTAGTGAAATTAAGGTTTTATGGTAAATTTTCGATATTTTGGTTTTTGGGGATTTTTTATTTTTCCTATGAGGAGATTCCCTTTGTTGATGAAACTTTTGTAAACTGTCGCATTTTATTTTTGATGGATTTACAATTTTTTTTTTCTTTCGTTAAGGTAAAGATTATGCTGAAATTTCGATTATTGCCAAAATTAAAAATTTAAGGTTAAATTATGGATTTTTACATAATTTAGGCCCATTATTATAACTTGCCATTAGCTGAAGTTAGGATTTTATCAGGAAGATAAGTAGTTTTTCATTATTATAAGTATACTTAAAGCTAGAAGTAACTAATAAACTAAAGGGAAGAACATCTTGCCTTTAACTTTTAACATCAGATATAAGAGTTTGAAGTTGCCATGTTTTGTCATCTATAAAGTTGCCGTATTTTCTAATCTATGAAGAAAAACAAATTCATGTTAATTTAATTTGGCATTGAAAAATAAAAATGGAAAACAGATCTCGTTTGTTGTATATAAAATATTTTCGTTTGTTTGTTGCACCGATAACTAATTTGTGGTTTGTTGAAAGTAAACTAATAAATTAAAGGTATGATGTTGCCACTACGTTTATTTTATTTTGTCAAAAGTAGTCGGTGTTTCTTCTTGTACTGCCATATTTTTAAAAATATTAATTTTATTTTACAATGAAGTTGTAATAACGAAAAATAGTTATTGTTCACTTTATCGCTCACTTGAGCAAAAGTGAAATTTAACTAAAACGTATTTTAAAGGCAAGTTGTAATAATGGGCCTTAGACTTTTAGTTGTTTTTTTTTTAATTTTTTTTTTTTTTTTGTGGATATTAATTTAGTTCTTGGAGAAATGTGATTTTTGATGAAATTGCGATAAAATATAATTTTTTATGACATTCGGTGAAAGTAGTACTGTTTGCTGAGATATTAATTTTTTTAAGGTCTTTAATTTTTTTTGTTGGTTTTAATTTTTTTAAATTTTAGTTTTAAATATCAAAATTACACGGGCAAAATGTAAGTAAAATAGAAACACAAGTGGTATCTCTGTTATTTATGGACGGATCATGCTTTCGATTTTCGGTTGCCATTAATTATCCGAAGTCCTCATTGCTTTACTGATCATCAGGCATCGTTACACCCTGCATTTATACTAAAAAAAATGTGCTCTGTATAGGGTGGAAGATGAATGTTGAAGAAATTACACACGGAATGACAAATTTATATTTTTAAAACCCTTTTCAATTGCAGTATAAGTAAAGGGAGTTTTTTTTATAGAGGTATAGAACTTTAAGTTGGCATTACTTTTCAAGATGGCGACCGATTTAACAGCTGTCAAGTGATTTATTCTCAGTTTCGTTTGGCAATTCATCATGAATAGACTCACGCCTGAACAGTAAGGCGTAGAATGGTCGAATGGGCCCAAAACGAGATTACCGTTATACCCGATTGAATGGCTACGTCAACAAACAAAACTGCCGCATTTGGAGTGAAGGTAATCCTCAAGTGTATGTCGAAACACCGTTACATCCAGAAAAACTGACTGTTTGGTGCGCTTTATGGGCTGGTGGAATCATTGGTCCGTACTTTTTCAAAAACGATGGTGGCCAGAACGTTACAGTCGATAGTGATCGGTATAGAGCCATGATTACTAACTTTTTCATTCCTGAATTGAATAACCATGATGTCCAGGAGATGTGGTTTCAACAAGACGGCGCAACATGTCACACAGCTCGTGCCACAATAGATTTATTGAAAGACACTTTTGGTGACCGCCTAATTTCACGTTTTGGACCTGTGAATTGGCCTCCGAGATCTTGTGATTTAACACCGCTAGACTTCTTTCTGTGGGGCTATGTAAAGTCAGTGGTCTATGCGGATAAGCCACAAACGCTTGACCATTTGGAAGACAACATTCGCCGTGTTATTGCCGATATACGGCCACAAATGTTGGAAAAAGTCATCGCAAATTGGACATCCAGATTGGACTACATCGGCGCCAGCCCTGGCGGTCATATGCCAGAGATCATATTTAAAATGTAATGCCACAAGATTATCTTTCGTATAAATAAAATTCATGTCAATCGAATAATCCATCGTTGTTTTATTGCAACTTAAAGTTCTATACCTCTATAAAAAACACCCTTTATAATGATTTAATTATGGTCAAACCATATCTTTATCAAACATAATAATAATAATAATAATAATAACAATAATATATAGAATGTATATTATATGACCATAATATAATGTAATTTTATTATATTATGATCAAATGCAAACATTATATGGTTAAATTAAAGTGATTAAAATATGATGTTGTTGTAATGTTTACTACAAAAATAAATTGTTCTATGTAGTAATCACGTATTTGTTTGGAGAACATACAATGGTTGATGTGACCATGTGTTTTTCTGAGTGTATATGGAAAATTATATTTAAGTTAAATGAAAAATTTAAACACATACGAAATACATAACTAAATTTTCTTTACGTCAAAATTATAATATTTTAACTTTTAACGGTCTCTGCTTATACTTTATGTAGGGCACATTAAGCAGATTGTTTTGCTCCAAAGAAACTAAAAGACTTAAATGAAAACAACATTCTGTTTAACGAGTGTGTCCCGACCAACATACTCGTACATATAAGAAATGACGACAAAAAAAGTTTTCAAATCGATAAAGAAACGTTTTAAATAAAACAAAAATATTTTGAATTTATTTTTAAAACAAACACTTTTTTATTTGTTTCAAAATTTTTCTAAATAATTTTCCTTCATTTAATTGTGAGAGCGATAGAATAAAATAAAAATAGTAATGAGATGTGAGCAAAAATTTAGTCAAACAAAATCTCAAGATTTTGAAACTAAACGAATACTAAACATGAAAATGAAAACTAAAAAGAAAATGTTACAAAATCTATGGGAAAAAATAATGTGTTCATAAATTTTGGCAGTCGAAATTTTGCAACAGCTCGCTTAAGTAACAGAAAATTAGAAAAAATTAAAATAAAATTGTGTAGTGAAAAATAAATTTATTTGAATATTAACCAAAAAAAAAAATTAAATCCAAAAATAATACGTAATGAAAGCCTTAAGCAAATAAATTTTACTTTAGAACAAAATTAGTTTAAAACAAAATTATTTAAACAAAAAAAAAAAATCGCTTCAAAATTAATTTGAAAACCTTAAAAATAAAAACAAAATGGCGACTTTAACTTTTAGATCAAATAAGGAAGTCATGCATAAAGCCGGCTGGAAATTGGATGAAAACGAAGAAGGTAAAGTTTATTTATTCGGACAATGTAGACTGAAAAACTGCCTGCTCCCTTGTAATTTAATTTTTTTTTATCATTTTAGTTTTCCTTGTAAATTTTTTTTTTCAAATTTTCAATTAATTCATTTCACTTCATATTGGGAGGATAATGTTGTCATTGTACCCGTAATTTGTATTTAAAAAAAAAAAAACATTTATCAATTGCGTAAATATTTAGTTCTCTCATTTATTTATTTCAGTTACGAGGGTTAGTCAAAAAGTCTTTACAAATACGCTAGAAGAATGACAATATACAAATTATTAACATAACATGTCATTAGTTAATATTTCAACTACTTGGAAAGGCAAGTTTTGTGCCTTCATAAAAACCAAAAAAATTGGAAGTAACCCAGTGAGGGTTATCGAAGCAGGCCTCTTACTTTCGATCCTCTTCATTCCTTAATGAGTGGCTTTCTCATGCTGCCGCTAGACTTTGTTCTCGACTTTAGTGATTTTAGATTATTGACTGGTAACAGCTAAACTTCCAAACGTGCCTTGATAATGATCTCTCATATCGAAAGTGCTGGCCGCCAACCGTACAAAACAAGCAACCAGTGACAACGATTTTTACCGAAAGGTATGGCAACAGCCAAACTTCTTCCTGGTGCCATATTCTGTAATTTTCGTAGCTAAATCTATCGCTAAAATTCTAAAAATGCACCGACAAATTACGAGTATTCTTACAACAACACTCATAATTTGTTTGTGCATTTTTAGAAATTTGGCGATAGATTTAGCTACGAGAATCACAGAATATGGCATCTGATCATAGAGTCTATTGTAACTTCCAAGGCTAAGGTCCCCTATAGCATTAAAATTTATTTGTCATCTTGCGGTACTAAGCCCTAAATGTGTATGGATATCCAGTAATGACTACTGTTACATTACTGAATATTCATACAAATTTAGTGTCACCGTTAGCGTCTTCCAGACACAGTCTGCTAGTATCGTTTTCTTTAATTTTTATCTAGGCCTTATGGTACTTGAAGTTTCCATGACCTATCACTAACGCGCTGATCCAGCTTATGGTACTCCGTTAATATTCGAGAAACTTTCTGACCTTTATGTTAAGGGGCTTTTGCCTCAGATTTGCATTAGAGATTAATCCGTCCACCTCTTGCAAGGTAGTCTTGTCTATCACTTTTAGATTTCTCCATTTTTAAATAAAATCCAAAATTTCTTCAGAGCCTAACCTTCCATCTCTTGCGAGGCTTTCTTGTCTAATGCGAGGCTTTCTTATCTAAATGCGTTGCTATACATTTTTTGTAAAGACTTATTGATTTCCCCTCGTATTTTATCTGTTAGATGTTTAACAAAAAACACTAACATTTTAGAACTTTTATGTTTATTTAGATTTTTTTTTTTTGCTTTATTTATGTTTAAATTTTTAGTTTTTATTCAAAAGATTTATTTTTTTTTTTTGAATACTAGATTATTTCTTACTTTTACGCTTTGTATACAAAACCAATGCAAGAATAATTTTTTAAAAAGCACAACAGATTTTATTTTTTTATTAAATAATTTTAAGTTTTCCTCTCAAAGGCATACATACATTCTGGAGAATGCATGCGAGTATAATAAGAAGTAATTCTCAAAAAACGTACCTTTAACCAAAAAATTAATTTCCTTTATAAAGTTTAAAAATTTTTTAATTAAGTAAGAGTGCTATATTCCGTCATGCCGAATTTTATATACGCTTCACCATAGTAATGTGCAATATTCCCTTACTCTGTTATGTCTCCCATATACATAATACATTCAATAATATACATTCTGTTTTTAAAAATTTTATTGAACATTTTTTGCTAAAATTTGTTTAAAATTTTATCGAAAATTTTTTGTAAAAATTTTATCGAAAGTTTTTGAATCTTTAAAATCTAAATTTTAATTTAAATTTAAATTTTATTAGTCAAATATTACATACATATGAAATTTGTAGACAAGCTTAAGGTCACTTTATTCTCTCTAAGAAAGAATAATTTAAATTACAATTTTTTTGTAAAAATTTTATCGAAAATTTTTGTAAAAATTTTATCGATTTTTTTAAAATTTTATCATAAACTTATTGTAAAAATTATATTGAAAATTTTTTGCAAAAGTTAGGAACTTGGGGTCATCTTGACCCCCAATGTGTCTACTGATTGCTTCTGGTTCCCAGTGGGAACTCTATGGGTCTATCGGCTACTTCTATGTGTATAGCTTTCTATAAAGGCATTTAATACAAATCAAAGCAGAAAACCCTTACCAGCCTAAAAACATCTGTATGCACTCCATCTACTTGTCGCAGTCTAATATTTATTTAACAAAAAAAAGCAAAAGAGAATCATTACAACTGAAAAATAATAAAAACATCGTGAAAAAATATAGGTGGACGTGGATTTTTGCCCGCAGCCTCGAATAAAATCATCTGATGTCGCCGAATTGCAATCCTAAAATTTTCGAAACTATGCCTGGCAGATGGGTAGGCTTAAATCTTCTGTACCTCGTCTGGCGCCTTGGCAAATGACATTTCAACATCAAGCCGGACAGACGGACATCGCTTAATCAACTTCTTTATGTATAAGAATCCAGAATATATATACTTTATGGGATCGGAAATGAATATTGTAGAAATTACACACTGAATGACAAACTTATATACACCCTTTGAAGGGTATATATAAATTAAGAAGTCAGAAAGTGTAGTAAAGATTTTGGTTTTCGTACCATTTTTTTTAAAATTCGAATATGATAAAGTAGTGGAGAAGAGCGTCAAACATCATACCGAAGGACCCTGGTTCGAATCCCAGCAGAGACAAAAAATTGCGGTTACTAAGCTTGATTTCGGCAGAGTGCCCTTATAAGTAATCCCGAAAAGGAATGATTGGTTGCAGTCTGGTAAGCTGTACGACGAGTTTGCGGTTTTTACGAATGGTTCAAAGATAAATGTGGGCACCAGTGCAGGTGTTCACATTCTAGGAACCAGTATACTTACGTAGTATAAGTTCCCAGTTGAATCCGATATGTTCCAGGCAAAGGTACTGGCGGTCTTGAAGACCACAGTATTGGTGTTTGGACATCTGTTAGAAGAGAAGGAGGATCCTTGAAAGGACACAGCTTCAAATCAAAGCTAATAAGCTCTTAATGTGCTGACGGACAAGTTGGCAGGAATTAATTTAGAAAGAGCAGAATTAATTAGTCACAACTACTGGCTTCTATCTAACTGGTTTGTAGAAAGCTACGGAAGATTAATGAGTCAAACGGGCAAAATGGACCAGTTTTAACGAAACAAAAACTAAACTGCTTTTGGGTTCAGACGTAAAAGTTCTAAGAATCGTTGTAGGTGTATACATTGGCCATTTCATTTGTATTTATATTTCCGTAGAATGTTCGAGAACGAAGATGAGTAAGAAACTGTAGATCATATTTTGTGTTATTGCCCTATCGAAAGCAGTGCACTTCCTTAAAAAAAAAACAATTACAATAACGTGATATTTTTCTATTATACACTTAACCACAGGTGGAAATTGTATACGGGGTCTGTTCAAAAGAAAAGGTGATTTTTGAATTTTCGCGGGCTGTGTACATTCGATTATTAATTTTATTTTTTTTTTTTGTTATATTAGTACACATGTGTTAGACATATGTTGGCATTACCAGCGCCTTTGGATTAGTAGTTGGTTCTTGAAAACTGAAAACGTTAGTAAAGTTTGTGGGTCTTTTCAATTTTCAATTTTGAATTTCAATTTCAATTTTACTTTTAAAACAAAATTTGAGTTAATAATTCTTGCAAAAAAAAAAACCGACTACAAAACATCATCAATTCTAAACTAAAAATATAAAAGGAAGTAATCTGTAAGAACTAGTACCCAAATCAAATACTTTTATACTTGTTGCTCTAATAACGGACATAGTTTTATACGTTCCGTATATTCAAATGTCTATCTATAACGTTTCAGCAGATAAAGCCATATACGACAAATTACATCAGATATGAGGGCAACCTTTATTTTTTACACTTATTATTACTGACACAATAATAAAAAGTAACGGTTCCAAAGATATGGCCATATAGATTAAACAATATCACCTAGGGGACACCCTTTAATGTACAATTTTAAATTAAACACTTATTTTAAAGGACAGATTCTTTGTAAATTTCAAATGTCTGTTTAAAACGGTTGAAAAGTTTAGCCTTATGCATCAATTTACATCAACTATTGCGACACCCTTTATAATTTTAAATATTTATAAATGTTATTATACGGGACATAGTAGTGGAGATTCTGTCTAATTTTCAAGTGTTTGTCTATAACGGTTCAAAAGATAGGGCTAGATAGGTAAAATTACATCAATTATGGGGACACCCTTTAGTTTCCAAATTTAAATTATATACTTGATGTTATAAAGGACTTAGATATACAGGTTCTTTGTAAATTTCAACCGTCTCTCTGTTACGGTTCAAAAGTTTTGCAATATACATCAAATTACATCAACTATTGGGACACCTTTTAACTTCTAATTATAAATATTTAATTTCTGATTATAAATATTGGATATTCTGTCGAATTTTCAAGTGATTGTCTACAATGGTTCAAATGGTTCATATATTTAAATTAACGTCACATATGGGGACACCCTTTAATTTTTAAGTTTATTTTTTTATTAATTTCTGTTATTGGCAGCTATAGTGATATGCAGATTTTTAAATTTTAAAAGGGTGCCCTTTACGGTTCATAATACACGTAAAAAACACGTATGTTGTATGGGGACACCCTTTAATTTTCAAAACTCTGAATTTCTTTTAAAATGGGACCAATCTGTAAGCATTTCCTATCTATAAAACATAATAAAGAAAAAATTTAAAATCGGTTCAGAAATGACTGAGTTCTGCGGGCACAAACATAAAAAAAGCAACATTCAGACGAATTGATAACCTCTTTCTTTTTTTGATGTCGGTTAAAAATAGAATAAGGTGTTCCAAGAGACTTAAAATGTTGACTGTGGCATTCGGCGAGAAGATGCTGATGACAATGCATCCTAGAGTCGCAACCATGTCAACAAGTGAAGAAAACATTGAAACTGTGAAGTTGCAGAGGATTTTGGCATATCAATCGGCTCATGCCATAAAATGTTCTCAAATGTTTTGTGCATGAAACGTGTGGCAGCAAAGTTTGTTTCAAAATTGTTAAATTTTAATCAAAAGGAGTTGTCGAATGACGTCAACGACGATCCAGGTTTGCTCAAAAGGATTATAACTGGTGACGAAACGTGTGTATATGGTTATGACACGAAATCAATCAATGGAAGCGGCCAGAATATACATATATAAGCTCCGACCAAACTATTTATTTTAATGTAGGGGGAATATCGAAGTAGATCACTTCCTTAACGGGTCCCTTTTCGACCCCCTTCCATCCACTATGTAATTACGGCAACCTTACCCTCATAGAGTCACGTGCTACAACCAGCCTTAAATCTTGACTTTAGTGATTTCAGATTGTGGACTGGTAAATGTTGGCCTTCTTCCTCAGCACGCAGTCTCTGGTAATTGCTAGCATACGTTCAAGGCTCAGGTCCCCCATGACATCCGCAATTAACAAGCTTCTACTAGTGGTCCTAAGTCTTATGCTAGCCGGACATTCGCAAACAATGTGCGCTACCGTCTCAGCCTCCTCCAGGCACAGGCTGCAAGTATCATCTTCTACGATTTTCATATTGGCTAGATGAAGTTTCCATTACCTGTCACTAATGCAGTTATTCAGCTTAAGGTACCTCTATTATATTTAAGCATCTTGCTGGCCTTCCTGTCTATGGGCTTTTTGAGCACCATTCGAGCCTGCCTACACGTAGTGGTCTCCCTCCACCTTTTCAGGTTTAATGACTCTATGCATTTTAGGACCTTATATCCCCCAGTATATTCTCATTTTTCTAGTGCCTATGTGTCCCTTAACTCACATCAATGTTACGTCATTAACCGAGGCACATCTGTTAAGTTTTAAAACACATTCCGGCACTAGTTTGGAGTAAACCTATGCGACCCATAAATTCTGAATTCTTCGGGATTTCGCGATGTTCGTCTGTTTGAGTGTTTGTGTGTCGGAGTTTCTTTAAAAATATCGTTTCCGAAGACACTTTTAAGATTTTTGTAATTGAAAATGGCAAAATCGAAAGAAAATAATAGATCCAATTGCCGCTTTTGCACGACAAGTGAATCTATTATTTTCTCTCACTCTCTCCTTAAATGTATTGAAAACCGAAAATTCATAAAAAAAAGACTACGAAGACCAAGAACTCGAAACTTTAACAATGGAAAACTTTACTAAGAAAATACGATTAAACAAAAAATTCGAAAATTTTAGTTTCATTTTCACAAAAAAATACACGTTTATCCAAAAATTACGAAAAAAATCAAATTATAACCAATACATCTCTCTTCACACAAGGCATTTGATATTGGCCCGAGATCGATAGCGACAGTTTAAGTTAATTTTAGTATTTCTACCAAAAAATCGGAGTTCCAAAAAACACTCCAAATTCCAATAAAATCTCAAATTTTCACCACAAATTTCACTAAATATTTAAATTTTTTCTAAAATTTACTTTATTTAGAATCATAAAGGTACCCTTTTCTTATTTTTAACGATTTTAATGAAATATCCACAATTAAAGTCAGCAATAAAGCATACTAAAACTAAGTAACGTTCAGTACACAAAACTGAGGACACAACAAATGAAAGAAAAAAATGTTTCAAATATTTTAATTGTTTAAAAAAAAAACAAAAATATTATTAATCATTATTGGGTTTATTCAATAAGGATATACAATTGTGCAATTTTGAAGACAAAAATACGACTTGGATTTGGAATTGTTCTGGCATCCACCTTATTTTTAATCTAAGCTCCCAACGATTAGTTCCTGCTTTCAAATTTAAAAAGGTTCGAGAAAGGTATTTTCTGTAACAGAAGACTATTTTAAAGACCTTTCGAAATGGGTGGTTAAAAAATTTTAATCGCTAAATAAGCTAAAAGGGGACTATGTACCTACTGTGTGGCCACCGTGTACCTACTGTGTAGCCACAATATATCTGGATTCCCCACATATCATTTCCACGACTCATTGAATCGAAAACATCTGACAAAGATAAATTTGGGTCTGTCGTGCGACTAGTTTCTTTTTTAATTTAGTGTTTATCTGTTTCTTGCACCCTTTTCTAGATTTTACTATTAGCGTATTGCTTGTAATCAATCAATTGCTGCAATCTAACGTAATACTTTGTTATTTTAAGCATTAGAAATTAACAAATATTTTTTGTTTTATTTTTCTAGCCTGTTACATTGACATAGACAATGATGGTGACGAGAATGAGAATGCGACAACAGCCACAGTTGATGACAAAAATAGAATCTATTCGAATTGGAATAATCTGCCCGACCTAGTGTTAGAACAAGTATTTACATATTTAACACCGAGAGAACGTTACTATGCGGGTTTGGTGAGATGTCCGAATGATATGTATTAAGTAATAGTGCAAATACAAATTTGCTTTTATTCTCTTTTAATAGGTTTGCAAACAATGGTTTCGAGCTTTTTACCTACCCACCGTTTGGGACAATTTTCTAGTCGATGATCGTACGTTGACCCGCCAAAAATACAATTATTATTCTGGCTGGCAATACTGTTTGGATCACATGCGCACTCAGAATTGTTTGTCGCGCATTGGCCGTTACTTGCGAGGTTTGGAATTTCGTCCCGAAGTTAGTTTCAATAATATTTATCAATTCATGACCATGTTATCGTGGACCATGGCAAAGGGTAATGAGCTAAATGGCCCAAAAGAGATGAAGGGTACTGGGTCACGTATACGTTCTTTGGTGTATGTATTTCCCTGCAACATGTCACAAGCCAATGATCCAGAGGGCATTAAACTTTTCGGCACAGGCGGTCAATTGCTGAAGGGTTTAAAGGACTTGCTATCAAAGCTGACCAATTTAAG